>JAJJWW010006781.1:0-486298 GCA_023531295.1 Papaver armeniacum
GCAATCAAATTAATAATCTTATTTCCACACAATTAACTGGTAATAAAATGGAAGTAAGGATCGCTCTCACGAAGAGCAGTGAGTTTTAGTTGTCAAGTGTCACAAAGGGGGGTTTTGTTTTAGATTGTGAACAAAATAAATAATCAAACCAAATATAGTTGTATTGTAATCAATAGAGAGAGGTATGATCGAGGAATCCTTTTTCGTTAATAAACCGTCAATGAGTTATTATAGTTGCCTACTCGTCGTTAATCATAGATTATCACCAACCGTGGAATAACAGCTAGATCAGTGATATCCCTAAATTCCTTATATAACTCGGGATACGAAGTTTCGCCTACCAGATTCTATTCAACGAACCACCAAGTAGTAGATCACTCAAGGTGTAATCCAATCGAATGCTTTATCTTTTGTGAATCTATAGGTTGATCCTACTAGTTAGACTCTTAGATCAAGGTACACTTTTTAGTGTTGTTTATACATACAATCGCTCCACAGAATCCCTTTGCAAGGTTTTGTGTTCTCTACTTGTGTACAAGTTATTCGACGATTACTTATCTCCTAACTCAATACTAGCAATAGATTGAATCAACAAATCAATTTAGTTGGCCACCTAAACAATCAATCAATCAATCATAAATATTCATTATAGTATAAATAAACGATAATCATATGAAGAACTTCAAAGTAGATTAATATAATAACTCAAATCTAGTTTACAACTTAGAATTAATCCTCAATCAATAGGTGTTTAGCTACTCATGGATGTAGAAGCATCCATGTTATACATATGAGAAAAGTTTAGAGATATTGTTACGATTGAAGAACCGCTCCGAAACCCTAGCTTTCGAGACACATGTGATTTCTTCTCTCCAAGCCTTACAATTTCGTGATCCCATGATGATTTTTCATTCATGCCCTAATACCTCCTTTTATAGGTTTACATTGCTTGGCCGTCACGTATTTAGTTCGGTTCAAGAACCCGACCCAAAAATACTAAATAACAATTTCAAACGTGACCTTAGGCCTTCCAAGGTATTAATACATGTTTTCCTACTTGCTAAGTACGTACTACAAAATCCAGCAGAAATTTTCGGAATTAGAGTATGCGTACGCGTTTGCATACTTTATTGTCTTCGATATTCAATAAAAACTCGTTTTGGCCACAACTTCTTTATTCGAACTCGGAATGACCTCATTATTTTTGCATTCTTTTTATATTTCAATTATATTCAAGATGAGGATGAGAAATCCTTAATTTTAATGAGTTAAGATCGGTCTTGGCCCTTCTCTTGATTTTGAGCGTTTTGCTCCTTTTCGTCGCACTTCTTCCACTTCTCTTGGACTTGGGTACTTGGAATACTTCTCTTCCTAGATATTTTCAGCACTTTGTACCTCCTTTTTGGATGATTCACCTATTAGAGTGAAGTAAGAGAAAACAAGAGTAATAATACGAATACATGCAAGAATAATAGCTAAAACAAGTATGGAATGGACACTAAAATCATATGAATTATGCACTTATCAAATTCCCCCACACTTATCTTTTGATAGTCCTCGAGAAAACTAAATAAAACTAATCCTAAATACAACAACTCCATGTGGTTGAGAAAACGGTTACACTTAGCATGTATCACAAGCCTTTAAACCCTTAGGTTTCCCTAGTGGACGAGTTATAGTCTCGTGAGGGTTTACAAGAGGTATACCCACAAAACCTACTCCAATTTCTCTCCTTGGAAGAACCACTAAGGATAGACACAAAGTAGAAAGCCAAATAATTAGCCTCCATAAGCTCTTTAGCTGCAAACATCCCACATAAATTCCAATCATCACACACAAGCAATTACTTATGTGTGACATTCAACCTGATTGCAAAACCTTTACTAAGATAGTCATTGTACTTGTTGCAACGTTTGTCACAACACTCGCATACTGAAATCACATGGATAGATAAGAAAATGGAAATAGAAAAGTGAAGTGTGCAAATGTTGACTTAAGTGAAAGATGTTACCCACAATACTTATATGAATGTCGTCAAAGGATTCTTATTAATAGCGCAATAGTTGAGAGAGGCACCCATTTAACTCGACTACACGATTAGATATTCTAAGCGCATGTTCCTTTTCAGCAAGTATGTGATAGTTGCCTTGGATCCTGCATTCCACGATTGTTTAGGCGACGGAGACAGGGACAACGTTTCACACATACTGCTATCAAAGTGTCAAGAACCTCATAAATAGTCTTTTTGACTTGCTATGTAATGATGAAATGGTTTTTGTTTTCATCGACTATGATTAGTCCGCAATTCTTGACTTATCATTTATTAGTGTCGATAAATAAAGAGGAGCCTTATATATATGTTTTTTTTCTTCTTCTTCTTCTTCCGACTCACTCTTTATGAGTGTAAGACAATTGTCTTATGGGGCTTTTATATACTCAACCAATGATTACCTTACTACAACATCCATGGTAGTATCAGGATCTCACCAAATCACTTTAGAGAAACATATAACTGCAAAAATAAAAAGAAAGTGATTCAGTAATGATTAATTGCGAGGATGAATATTTCAAACAACTACCAAAGCTTAGTTTCGCATTCAATTATGAATGTATATATTTAAATATTTTAGAACGATAAAGTCGAACTCATTCTATAGCTGTAAGAACTGTTTCAACCTTAAAAGGTTTAGAGTGTCATCCTAAATAGCTCATAATTGACTCCAAAAATTGAAGTCTCAAGAATGCAAGAAATCAAAGAGTATTATTTTTTTTTATTTTTTTTCATTTAATATGCAATCCAAACATGCTTAACTACTCCCCCACGCTTAAACTCAACATTGTCCTCAATGTTCAAAACCGAAAATTCTGATTTCTGACAAAACATCCCTGAAAAACTCGAAAACTGTACAAATGGGTAGGGAACTAGGAAAAACATCCTAAACGAAAGTTGTTCTCCTATGTCTTTTCTTTAAGGTGTCAAAAATAAACAGTGTTTTGATAAACGGTCTAACTTTTATGTCCTCTGGACTGACAGACATGCAATCTGAAAAAGTTCTGTAAAAATACCGAAACTCAAATGTCCAGGCCTATCGCTCCAACTTAACAGACTCCGAAATCATATTTTCTTTTTGGAAAAGAAAGGTGAGTCTGTCCTGTTTAAAATTTGGGGTCAACCACTCAAATAGGACTCCGTATGAAGTCTCGAAAGCTATTTTCGTGACAAGTGTGCAGTCAGAATTTTCTGACGAGAATTCGTCAAAACTTTCATTATAGATATAGGACTTGTAAAATCTACGATGGGAATGCAAGATATGGTATGAAAAACTAAGAAAATTTTAAAAAAAAAGGGATAGACATACAAAACCGATGGGTTGCCTCCCATGTAGCACTTTGTTTAATGTCCTCAGCCCGACTTGGCATTCCTTCAATTACTCCTCCAGAGGGAGATAATCATGAAATCCTTGCACATCCATATCCACATAAGCAATGCTTTCATAATATGGCTTCAATCTATGACCGTTCACCTTCAAATTTGTTCCATCTCTAAGACTAGAAATTTCAACTGCGCCATGAGAATAAACATTAGTAACAACATACGGTCCAATCCATCTGGACCTTAGATTACCAGGAAATAGTTTTAGACGAGAATAAAATAAAAGAACTTTTTGACCCTCAACAAAACTCTTCCGAGAAATCATCTTGTCATGAAAAAGTTTCGTCTTTTCCTTGTAGATACGAGAGCTCTCGTACGTATCATTACGTATCTCCTCTAGCTCATTGAGTTGTGACTTCTTTTGTTTCCCCGTATTGTCATAATCCATGTTGCACATCTTTATCTCCCAATATGCCTTGTGTTCAAGTTCAACCGGAAGATGACAAGCTTTTCCATAGACAGCCGATATGGAGACATACCAATCGGTGTTTTGTCTGCCGTTCTATATGCCCATAATGCATCATTAAGCCTATAACTCCAATCTTTCCGTGTAGTGTTTACGGTTTTCTCAAGAATGGATTTAATCTCACGGTTTGAGATTTCGGCTTGCCCACTAGTTTGTGGGTGATATGGCGTACCAACCTTGTATGTTATGTTGTACTTCTTGAGTAAAGCATGAAAGGATTTCTGAAAATGTGAGCCTCCGTCACTGATAACCACTCTTGGTGTACCATGTCCAGAAAAATATATTCCTTCACAAACTCACAAAAAACTTGAGAATCATTAGTAGGGGTAGATTTAGCCTCCACCCATTTCGAAACATAATCCACAACAAGAAGTATATAAAATTTTCCATTAGAATTAACAAAAGGACCCATAAAATCAATTCCCCACACATCAAATACTTCAACAGCAAGAATTGGTGTGAGTGGCATTTGATTTCGAGCACCTAGATTGCCCGTTCTTTGACATCTGTCACAAGATTTGCAAAAAATATATGCATCCTCAAATAGGGTAGGCCAATAAAATCCACTTTCAAGTACTTTGAGAGCGGTACGTTTAGAACCAAAGTGACCACCATATGCATAAATATGACAAAAAGCAAGAATAGATTGAAATTCGAATTAGGTACGCAACTTTGCGGATGATTTGATCAACAAGTATTTCCATAAGTAAGGCTCGTCCCACACATAATGCTTGGCTATTTTCTTAAGCTTAAGCTTTTGAAAATTAGACATTGTACTAGTTACTTGTCTTGTAACCAAGTAGTTCACTATATCCGCGTACCAAAGTGTTGAATCTTCAATTGAGAAAAGTTGTTCGTCTGGAAAACGATCTTGTAAAGGAAGTTCTTCTTCGGAAACAACAAGTCTACTAAGATGATCCGCAACAGTATTTTCAACACCTCTTTTATCCTTGATTTCATAATCAAATTCTTGCAATAATAGAATCCACCGTATCAGTCTTGGCTTAGCTTCTTTTTTCTTTAATAGGTACCTAAGTGATGCATGATCAGAGTATACAACCAATTTTGAACCCATTAAATAGGATCTAAATTTTTCTAGTGCAAATACTATAGCCAGAAATTCTTTTTTGGTGGTGGAATAGTTGATTTGTGCATCGTTTAGGGTCCTAGATGCATAATAAATCACACGAGACAGCTTGTCTACTCTTTGACTGCATAGTCACTGGCATCACACATTAATTCAAATGGTAAACTCCAATCCGGTGACTTGATAATTGGTGCAGTTGTCAACAACACTTTCAATTTATCAAAGGCATCCTTGCACTCCTTGTTGAAGTCAAAAATAACCTCTTTTACAACAATTTGCACATCGGCATTGAGATTTTGGAGAAATCTTTGATAAATCTCCTGTAAAAACCTGCATGACCAAGAAAAGAACGAATCTCCCTCATCGAGGTGAGGTATTGTAAGTTTCTTATTAAGTCTATCTTTGCTTTGTCAACTTCGAGACCTCGAGAGGACACAATGTGACCGAGCACTATGCCATGGTTTACCATAAAGTGACATTTCTCCCAATTTAAAACAAGATTAGTGTCTATGCATCTTTTAAGCACAAGTTCAAGATTTTGTTAACAAATATCAAATGAATCACCATAAACACTAAAATCATCCATAAATACCTCAATGATGCGTTCCACATAGTCAGAAAATATACTGACCATACACCTCTGAAAAGTGGCAGGCGCATTGGAAAGACCAAACAACATCCGTCTATAGGCAAACGTACCAAAAGGACAAGTGAAAGTACTCTTATCTTGATCTTCTGGTGCAATAACAATCTGATTGTACCCCGAATAACCGTCCAAAAAGCAATAATGCGAATGTCCCGCTAACCTCTCTAACATATGATCAATGAACGGAAAAGGAAAATGATCCTTTCGGGTTACGGTATTAAGCTTTTTGTAGTCTATGCACACTCTCCATCCTATTTGAAGTCTTGTAGGAACAAGTTCATCATCTTGATATCAAACAACAGTGACACCTGATTTCTAGGCACCACTTGTACCGGGCTAACCCATTTGCTGTCAGAAATTGGGTAAATCACCCCCACACTTAGCAATTTGAGGATCTCTTTCTTCACGACCTCCATCATTGGGGGGTTAAGCCTATGCTGAGCATCACGTAATGGCTTGAAATCATCTTCCATAAGGATTCTATGCATGCACATGGATGGACTAATGCTTTTTATATCAGCAATTGTCCAACCAATAGTCGTTTTGTGCTCTTTCAGAACCCTAAGTAGACGTTCTTCTTGTATTGGGGTGAGGTTCTTTGCAATGATCACCGGAAGTTCTTTTTTATCACCCAAGTACGCGTACTTTAGGTGGTCTGTAAGCGGCTTCAGTTCTAGTTTTGGTGCCTGCACAATAGAAGGTAAAGGAACCTCATTAGTTATGGGTAAAGAAATATAAGAAATATTACCCGTTTTTGCTTCTTGTAGTGTTGTTAAAGCACCACACATCTCCACTATCTCTTTGGCTAATTCAACGTCCAGGTTTGGCTGCCCGTGAACGTCCAAATCCATGTTATTACGTAACATAACTCCAAGTTCATCTTCACTATTCTAATCAAACATTTGTTGCGCCAACGAACCAATAACATCAATGGAGAAAGTTGAGTGAACATCACTAGAATAGCGCATGGTTTCAAAAATATTGAACTGTATGATCTCCTTATCAAATTCCATAGTGAGTGCACCACTATCAACATCAATCTTCGTCTTTGCAGTTTTCATGAATGGTCTCCCAAGAAGTAACGAAGTAGATGAACAATTATCTCCATTGTGCATATCCACAATGTAGAAATCAACCGGAAAGATCAACTAATTCACTTGAAAGGATATATATTGGACTTATTATCCAATTGAATAGCGATCTTTGCCTCTTTTAAAGGTCCGAGATTCAAAGAATCATAAACATCGGTGACATAACACTTATGGAAGCACCCCAAATCAAGCAAAGCACGCTCAAATCATTGGTTACCAATGGTAGCGGTATTATGAAACCGCCAGGATCTTCACACTTTGTAGGCATCTTCTTTAGTAACATAGCTGTATCACTTTCGCCCACCTGAGTAATCTCATTAGAAATCAACCTATCCTTCCTTGTACACAAATCCTTCAAAATCTTAGCATACACGGGTATAATTTCGATGGCCTTAATATATGGAATGTTGATGTGTATCTTGCTGAAAATGTCCATGATCTCCTTGTCTTGATCTTGCTTCTTCGACTTTGCAAAACGACTAGGAAAAGAAGGTGGTATGGTAAAAGTGGGAACCATGTCCTTAGGTTGGCCGTTTGAAGTTGACTTTTGCTTTGGTACGGTTTCCTTTTCGATGTCGTTACTAACCTATTTTTGTTGATGTGGCTCTTCGGTTTGTCTCCCACTTCTTAGAGTTTTTGCATTAACGTGCTCTCTTGGATTCACAAAAGGTTGTGATGGGAGTATTGTAGACGCATGATCCTTCATAAGATTCATATCCGTTGCCAATTGCCCAATTTGAGTATGCAAATATTTAGTAGCAGCATCATTCTTTTGTTGATTTTTCAGTACTGTTTCCTTAAGACCCTCTGTAGAAGAAGCAAAACTCTACATAGTTTGCAAGATGCTATTGAGCTTATCGTCTACAAATGAATCTTTATTCTGTGCTTGATGCTGTTGTGGTTGCTGAAATGTTGTTGACAACCACCCTGTCTTGCATATGGATTAGGAGCTGCAGCTTGCTTGTTAGCATAACTGAAATTAGGATGATCTTTCCAACTAGGATTATAAGTATTAGAATATGGATCATACATGGGCCTATGATTAGGAAATATAGCATTTACCTCAGCTTCATCTTCATATGAAGGAATGATCTTCTTTGCCATCCTTTGTACTACCTTCTCTATGTTGTTCATTCGTTGCTCGATTATGAAGTTTCTTCCATATTCTTTGACTCTTCCGACATTTGAGTTATTTCTGGTGTAAAATTGTTGAGCATTCGAAGCTATACTCTCGATCAAACTAGTTGCCTGCGAGATTGTCTTCTCAGTAAGTGAACCACCAGCAACTGCATCAATCAAATTTCGTTGCTCTGGAAGTAATCCTTCATAGAAAATATTGAATGATGAGTGTTGGAGATATGTTGTGGTGATGGCAACTCGCCACCAACGTTTTGTACCTATCCCAATATTCATAAAGAGATTCCCCAGTAATTTGAAGAATACCACTAATCTCTTTACGAACGGATGCTGCCTTAGAAGCAGGAAAATACTTCTCTAAAAGTAGTTTTTTCATCTCCGCCCATGTCGTAATACTCCCTGGAGGAAGGTAATACAACCATTATTCCACTGAATCTATTAAAGATAATTGGAAGGCTTGCATCATTGCTTAGTATCACTATCTTGGTACTTTGCCTAAGACTTGTCATCTTCTGTTGAAATTTTCGGAGATGACTATTCGGATCTTCACCTGGAAGTCCCTTGAACTTTGGTAGATGATGAAGTAGATTCGGCTTCACCTCCACTAGGTTAGTGATTGTAATACACAGTGATTGTGAATCTAAGCATGGAGATGTCAACTCTCGCAGCTTCTTCTCCCAGAGGAGGAGGAGGTGGAGGATCTATCTCGTCGTCTATATTAACCATCTCTTTTGTAGAAGGTTCTAGTTGTGGTTGTTGATGTGCTTGTAACACTATTCCTTTACGGGTTTGAATCCACACCTCTGGTAATCCCAATATTTTGGTGCCAGAGATTAAGTACCTGAAACCACAAATCTAGAAAACGAAATTAAAAACTAAAAAGAAAGTCTAAAAACAAGAATAAAACTAAGAAAAATAACAACTAAAGCTACCGACTGCTCCCCGGCAGCGGCGCCAAAATTTGATGGCATCGTAAGTGCAATCAAATAATAATCTTATTTCCACACAATTAGCGGTAATATAATGGAAGTAAGGATTGTTTCCACGAAGAGCAGTGAGTTTTAGTTGTCAAAGTGTCACAAAAAGGGGTTTTGTTTTAGATTGTGAACAAAATAAATAGTCAAAGCAAATAAAGTTGTATTGTAATCAATAGAGAGAGATATGATCGAGGAATCCTTATTCGTTAATAAACCGTCAATGAGTTATTATAGTTGCCTACCCATCGTTAATCATAGATTATCACCAACCGTGGAATAACAGCTAGATCAGTGTTATCCCTTAAATTCCTTATATCACTGGATACAGAAGTTATCGCCTACCAGAATCTATTCAATGAACCACCAAGTAGTAGATCACTCAAGGTGTAATCCAATCGAATGCTTTATCTTTTGTGAATCTATAGGTTGATCCTACTAGTTAGACTCTTAGATCAAGGTCCACTTTTTAGTGTTGTTTATACACACAATCGTTAATCCCTCCGCAAGGTTTTGTGTTCTCTACTTGTGTACAAGTTATTCGACGATTACTTATCTCCTAACTCAATACTAGCAATAGATTGAATCAACAAATCAATTTAGTTGGCCACTAAAAAATCTATAAATCAATCATAAATATTCATTATAGTATAAACAAACGATAATCATATGAAGAACTTCAAAGTAGATTAATATAATAACTCAAATCTTGTTTACAACTTAGAATTCATCCTCGATCAATAGGTGTTTAGATACTCATGGATGTAGAAGCATCCATGTTATACATATGAGAAAAGTTTAGAGATATCGTTACGATTGAAGAACCGCTCTGAAACCCTAGCTTTCGATGCGCTTGTGATTTCTTCTCTCCAAGCCTTACAATTTCGTGATCCCCTGATCATTTTTCATTCATGACCTAATACCTCCTGTTTGTACCCTATTAAAATGGTGTACGTGCAGATGGTACGAGGCTTATAATGGAAGCCTAAATCCGGTTTATTATGGAAACCGGTCGGTTTATTATGGAAACCGATGGGTTTAATATGGAAACCCACATGGCTTATTATGGAAGCCTGGATTTGGTTTATTAGGGAAACCAGTGGGTTTATTATGGAAACCCACTAGGCTTATTATTGAAGCCCAAAAGTCTTGAATAATTATTTGTTTATAATTATTAATTTTATTTAAGATAAATGCAAGATCCTAAATAAAAGAGGATAATTATCTTAAATATTTATAATTATTATTCAAGATTATTATTACTTAAGATAAATAAGAATTATGATAAACATTGGAAAGGATAACAAATTTTATCATGAATCTGGTTGTTATTGGGGATTTATACAGATGGGGTTGTTATTTGGATAACTATTGGAACCCTAAAGCTAAATCTATTTTCAGCCTATATATAGAGGCTAGATTTCAACCCAAAAGGTAGAGAATTCTATTCTTTTCACCACAATATACTTGCATAGAACATCCGCTGACTTTAGCATCGGAGTGTTTTTGCAGGTACCCCCACCTCTTTTAATCAATTCTTTGGAGATTCTTCATCAACGGTAACGATTGGATCAACTTTCTCGCATCTCGAAGATTGTTGGGGTGATCATTTTTGCACCAACACCTCCTTTTATAGGTTTACATTGCTTGTCCTTCACGTATTTAGTTCGGTTCAAGAACCCGGCCCAAAAATACGAAATAACAATTCCAAACGTGACCTTAGGCCTTCCAAGATATTAATACACGTTTTCCTACTTGCTAAGTACGCGTACCAGTACGCATACTACAAAATCCAGCAGAAATTTTCGGAATTAAAGTATGCGTACTGTTTGCATACTTTATTGTCTTCGGTATTCAATAAAAACTCGTTTTGGCCACAACTTCTCCATACGAACTTTGCATTCTTTTTATATTTAATTTATATTCAAGATCATGATGAGAAATCCTTAATTTGAATGACTTAAGATCGGTCTTTGGCCCTTCTCTTGGTTTTGAGCGTTTTGCTCCTTTTCGTCGCACTTCTTCCACTTCTCTTGGACTTGGATACTTGGAATACTTCTCTTCCTATCTATTTTCAGCACTTTGTACCTCCTTTTTGGATGATTCACCTATTAGAGGCAAGTAAGAGAAAACAAGAGTAATAATACGAATACATGCAAGAATAATAGCTAAAACAAGTATGGAATGGACACTAAAATCATATGAATTATGCACTTATTAGAACCTGACAAAGGAGTTTATTGGGATAAACGGAAGATCCTTTTGTCAAACTAATATCACTTGTTTGAAAAGATTTGTTACCGAACAGATTTGTTGTTCCTTTACTGTTTGGAATACGAGCCAAGGGAATTGTTCCAAGTGCGTGACTTATTACAAGTTGGAGGCGCAGGGATACAGATGGAACTAGGTGAACTATAGGTTTAGTTGCTTGGTCTCAACTATACGAAGTTGGTTTAGATTATGTATAGCGGCTTAATCCTGAGAATATTCAATTCTGGACAAGGTCTCGGGATTTTTCTGCATTTGCGGTTTCCTCGTTAACAAAATCTTGCTGTGCCATTTACTTTTAATTTCCGCATTATAATTGTTTTATTATAATTAAAGTAAATTGCACTTTGTACATTAACAGGGCACTTGATATTGATCCCATTGATTTCGGTTATTACCGTACCTTTTATCAAGTGATCACTTTGTTGTTGTATTGTCTCGATTCCATATCCATAGACAATCACACAAAGTGTATTGGTTTTCTCCACTTGCCTTTGATATTTAAATCATGTTAAGTGCATATTTAACATAATTTTAGTTTCGAATCCATGCTAGTAATTGCTTATATTCTTGCGAATTATTGTATATTACGTTTGTTTTTCTCTATTTGTGTTTTATTAGGTGAATCATCCAAAAGAAGCGAATTGACACTTAATTGTGCAATAAAAGAAGTTAGCCGCAAGCGGAGAAGGTCCAAAGACCAAGTGGAACTCGTTCAAATCTAGGAGTCCTTTATATCATTTTGAAGAGGACGGAAAGACGAAGCTAATGGCGAAAGAATGGAGTCATTCCGACGTTGTATGAAGATTTTATGGGCGTTTGAAGCAAGGCAAAGTTGCGAAGGTATCGCAGTACAGAATTGTTTAAGGCACCTGATTATTTTACTCAGGGTCACTACTTTTCTTCCCTATGCACCAGCGACCAAAACCAGGGTTGTTTTTCTGCCAATAGTTCCTGGTGAAGATGGACTGAAAACAGGGAGTGGTTGATGGGTTGCTTTTCGAGGTTAGGCATTGATGATGGTAACTGATGAGAAAGAGTTAGAAAGGAATAGCAGCAGAGTATAGTAACGAGCATGGCAGCGATGAAGAACTACCAGCATTGACGAATAATGAGAATGAGGAGACGTTGTTGCTGCCATTATATGCAGTAGGTGTAGACAGTGATGGCGATTGATTGAGAGAATGTAGCTGGTAGTCATGCAGATGTAGAATGAGACAGTGGTGATGGAAAATAATGGTGTTGGCTGCTGTCTCGGTGATTGGCAGTAAGGGGAAGAATGGAGGTTGTTTAATGTGACGCTGGAAGTTAGGGCCGAAGATGGATTCAAATGCCATAGATATGCTGTGGTTCGAATATGTGCTTGTTAGCTCGTGATCAATGGAAGGTTGCTGCTCGAGTTGGGTTTTGCTGTGTTTAACTCGAGCTTGGCAGTGACTGAAGAATGCCGATCGAGAATGGTGGTTGATGGAAGAAGATATATGTTGCTGCCAAGCTCTCGAATGAGGAAGAATAAATATGTCAGTGACGTACGCTGTGATACTTGGCAGTGACGAGAGGAAACAGAAGGTGCAGCTCGAGATATTTATGAGAGCTGAGAAGAAGATGAAACAAAGCTGGAAGGAAGAGAAGAATGGATCTGTGGGCAGTGAAGAGCTCAAGTTTACAAAGCAAAACAGGAAAAGAGTCAGCGCTTCTCTGTGATACTGGTTAAGGCAGAGACGAGATGGAGTTCAGCTCGATACAAGTATAGTCAATAACTGTTGGCAGTGAAGAACAAGGAACCGAGAGCTCGATAGTTGAAGAACAGTTTGTTGTTCGTGATTCTTGCAGGTAAAGATGACGATGGTCTGACAGTGAGTTGGAGTCGAGAGATATTGGCAGTAATGGTCATGAAGTTTAGAGCTTGCAGCGATGGATTCTGTGATGCAGAGAGATGTGGAGTGCGTTTTGCTACTGCTGGTGGTTGGCTGGTGATGACTGGAGCGGAAACAAAACAGGCAGCTCGAGTTGGTTCACAAAACAGGGTATACTTGGAGTTGTGATCGAAAGAAGGAAGTTCAATGGAGTTGGGAGCTGTTAATGGAAGAGAATGGACATTGGAGCTGCAGACTGGAAAGAAAAAGAAAAAAAAAGCATATATGATGAAGTTTTGATAAAACAGGGCATGGAGGTTTGAGCTCGGTCAATACTTGAACAAAATCAGAAGCATATGGTTTTCACGGAGAGCCTGGTGTTCGTGAAGTCATTTGCCAGAGCAGAGAAGTCAGGGAGAAAATAAACTCACAAAGGTGAGTATGTCCGTGAGTTTTTGGCCGGGAAAGAAAATCCAGATATTTTATATTTTAACGACTAGTTGAGCGTCCGTGAATCTTACGTGAGGAAACTGAAAATCCAGGTGTTTGTGGGTGAAAACTGTTTCTGCTGATTTTGGTAATTTTGGGTGTGTGGGTGAGAAACGAATCTAAACCCTAAACAATGCACTACACGGGAGTACTTTTGATTCGAGAGATCAATATGTACAATCCTGGCCTAAACGAAGAAATGGCCGTTCCAGGCTTGCTTCGGTCACAAAGTGAAGGAGAGGGTTGGTCTTAGGGAGGGAAGCGAAGAGAGTGTTGAGACTAGAATCTTTGATTCTGAAGGTGTGGTTTGTTTTATGGCTTGTATCGGAAGTAGAACTGGTTAGCAGAATGGAAAGCTACCAGGTGATTTCTAGATACTATATAGTTGCCGACCAAAACTTGTTGTTTGGTGAAAATAGGTGAAGCCTATTTATACAAGTCATATTGAAACGTACCCTGGTCTCGTAGGAAGTGGAAACGATTAAGTGGTGGAAGAATAGAGTAACGTGTAACCATCAGACGTTATGCTTCCATGATGAGGGAAGTGAATTCGTGTAACCGTCAGTCATTACGCTTCCATGATGAAGGAAATGAATTGTTTACACCGTTACTTTTGACCACCACTAATTGTCCTACTTCATGACACTTTCTTGTAACGGGCGCATTGCACGCCACACGCTGTAAACCGCCAGACCAATATCATGATGAGTATCCCCCAGTTTGTGACATGTTTGATGTCTCGAGTGTTTTCTTGGAAAACGTGTAGTAGGTTGCTATGTGTGGCAAGTCAAAGTCAAGAGACTTTGCCATAGGAAAATAGCATGTGATGCTATTAGGCTTGCCTTGGTCGGCCGCCTAAAACTTTCCACAAGTTCGTCAGTTTGTGGCGAACTTGAATGGCTGAGATTACATCTCATGAGGAAGGGTAGCCATTGATTATGGCCACATCTTTGTTGTTTAACAAAGTGGCACCATTAGCATAGTAGCGCCTGACGTATCCGTGGCGTAGCGGGTTGCATGGGACTTGCCACAAGTCCGTCAGTTCAGTGGCGAACTTGGATGGCTGAGATTGCATCTCATGAGGAAGAGTGGCCATTGATTATGACCGCATCTTGTTGTATAGCCAAGTGGTGTCATTGGCATAGTAGCGCCTGGTGGAGCCATGGCATAGCGGCATGCTAGTGGCATGCCAGTGGCGTAGCCATGGCATAGCGGCATGCTAATGGCGTAACCGCGGCATAGCGGCATGCTAGTATCCGTGGCATAGCGGCATGCTAGTAGCCGTGGCATAGAGGCATGCTAGTACTCGTGGCATAACGGCATGCCAGTGGCGTTGTGGCATGGCCACGCCTGTGGCATTGTAGCATGGCCATAGCTAAGGTTTGGCTCCGTGGCCAGAATTTAGGGCTTGGCGGCGTGGCCAAGGCTAGGATTTGGCGCCGTGGTAAGAATTAGGGCTTGGCGGCGTGGCCAAGGCTAGGATTTGGCGTCGTGGTAAGAATTGGGGCTTGGCGGCGTGGCCAAGGCTAGGATTTGGCGCCGTGGTAATAATTGGGGCTTGGCAGTGTGGCCAAGGCTAGGATTTGGCCCGTGGTAAGAATTAGGGCTTGGCGGCGTGGCCAAGGCTAGAATTTGGCGCCGTGGTAAGAATTAGGTCTTGACGGCGTGGCCAAGGCTTGGATTTGGCGCCGTGGTAAGAATTAGGGCTTTGGCGGCGTGGCCAAGGCTAGGATTTGGCGATGTGGTAAGAATTAGGGCTTGGCGGCGTGGCGAAGGCTAGGATTTGGCGTTGTGGTAAGAATTAGGGCTTGGCGGTGTGGCCAAGGATATGATTTGGCGTTGTGGTAAGAATTAGGGCTTGGCGGCGTGGCCAAGGCTAGGATTTGGCGCCGTGATAAGAATTAGGGCTTGGCGGCGTGGCCAAGGCTAAAGTGGCATGCTACCGCGGCAGAGTGGCATGTTGGCATGCCGATCAATATGTTGTTGTGGTAAGGCGCGTTTGGCTTGCCAGTTAGTATGGTGGCACGGCAGGGTGCGTTTGGCCTTTAATGTATGGTGGCAAGTTTGGAGCGACTTGATTGGCCGAGGAAAGGGGGCGGCCAAACATAAGGCGCGGCTACACTTGTGGTGAGAGTGTGGCGGCTTTAGAGCGACCTGATTGGTCGATGGCAAGTATGGGCCCATCCACAACTTATGTGCGCGTGGCTAAGTTGAGGCGACACGATTGGTCGAGAAATAGGCCCGGTTTAGGAAGGGGCGTGGCCAATGGCAAATGGCGCCCGGTTGGCCTAAGGCATGGCCATGCCTCCCTTTTTTCTTCATGACTCCTTTTTCCGATTACGAGCAAGATTTTGCACCGCTAACCCATGGTGGATTAATTACCTAGTTTGCCTAAGTTTAATTTCGACAAGCAAGGTTCGATATATCTTTGTGAGGCACAAAACCCTAACTTAAAGTAAGTTAGTCAAGGCAATTGATTGAATTCTATGTGTTGACAAAGAGTTCTTTTAAGTTCATTTCAGAGAGCAGTGTAGTAGCAGAAATCCCACACTACACCCTCACAAGAATTCACACAATCAAGTCATTTTAAGATGAACAATTATAGTCTTTATTGATTAAACTCACAAATGTTACAAGATGGAAAGGAAATAAGCTAAAGAATTTACAACCGCTCTAAACTTTCTCTCTCTTAATAACTTGCCCAACACTCGAAAAAGATCTCCCCCTCTCTTAAGCGTATTCGGCTCTTTATATAGGACATTACATAGTGGATGACAGCTAAGCTGTCCTTTATTTTCGGATCTGACTTGAGACACTCTCGTAAGTATTCAAATGTTAAATCTCGCAACGCTCCTAAATCTCGCTAAGCCTTCACATCTTTCTCGTGTTCAGGCTGTCGTCATCTGTTGCGTTATTTATATTACTTATCTGCGATATCTTCGCAGTGTGTCGTTTATGGATTTCACAAGGGTCTTGGTGTTACGATATTCTGATCCTACATCTTGCCTCTTCTCATGTCTTATCTGCGAAGGAGATAATGTCATGAGAATTAATACTTTCTAAATGCCGCGGTTTGTTCATTTTTCATATTTTTACGTATTGACATGATTCGTGCTTTTTACGAGAATTTATTACACGTATCTCTTCCTCCATCTATTTCTTGACACGTCTTTTTCAACTGCTTTTTCTCAACCGTTCATGTATACTCTTCGCATTAAATGTGTTTTCCTTTTCGAGAAACTTTCTCTCTATATATACTTTTCTTATTCATCTCTTCTTCTTTTTTACTTTCCTTCTTGTTTTCTCTGCAACTTTTCTTCAACATCTCTCTGTAACTTCTGTTTCTGCTACTATAAATCTTTTCCTTTTCACTTCTTTTGATCTTCAGTTTCTCTTCATTCCCATACTTTGAAAATGCCTCCAGTTGGTCGTAAATATGAAGCTTCTCTGGACAAAGTGCAAAAGGATTTCGAAGATAAAGGTTTCACGTTAACCACCATTCCCGATCAAGAATCTAAATCCATTCTTTCTGCCAAACTTTTTCTGATCATCGTTGTAATGATCAGGAAATCATAATTTCTCTAGGTCAGATTCTCACCGGTCTTCCCATTCCTCTCTATGACCCTGATCTTCCCTTATTTTATGAAATTCTTGCTCATGCGAAATTCTCATGAGTCATCTACCAACCGAGCGGGGATTGTATCCGCTTAATGCTTGAGTTCGCCAACCGTGGTCTTTGGTAAGGGATCTCTTTACTCAAAAGAAGTCAGAGATCCTAAATTTGTGTACTTAGAGATATTCGCCGAAAAATATACGGTGGAAAGCTTCTTGAAAACTATGAAGTAATAAATATGAAGAATGATAAAACTCGCTGGGATGCTCGCTTGAAGAGAAGAGAGAATGTTGCCAGCGTTAAAATACTTATGCAGGATATCGACTGGCAATATGGCAAGAACAATGTTCCTCGTCATTCTAAAGACGACAGATGGTGCATCTTTCCGTTGGTTTTGAAAGGACCTTACATTTCAGGTTCACATGTGCTCCCTGCGAATCTCGCCAATTATTAACCTTGGGTTTTTAAGCGGCATGAAAAGGAAAAAGAGGTATACTTCCTAAATTTCGCTCAATTTATAATCTTCTTGCTTTTTATACCTATTAATCTTGCGAAATTTTCAGATTATCAAGTTGGGAAAGAGTTACAAAAGAAATGCTAAGGCAAGTACCCTAGCAGCACTCCGTTCGATCACGGATAAGGGTGCACAGGAACCGAGCCGGACCGACAGACCGTCCCGGAACCGGTGGAACCGTACTGTTTTATCTTGAACGAGGAAGGGGTACAGTGCTTCGGTCCAAAAAATAATAACCGAGGCTAGGGAGGTACAGGTACACGGTCTTATCCCAGTCCCGTACCGTCCCGGACCGACTGTACCGATCGAAGGGGTTTTGATCTAAAATTGGTGTTGATTGTTGAATGCGAAGAACAATTGTTGTTGCTGGTGGATTTGACGTCTATAAGAGCAAAGAAATAGTCGATGTATACCTAGATCTACAGATGTGAATGAGAAGGCTTGGCAGTTCGTTGGCCGTTGTACTACAATTGGAAAGTGAATTACTGCTATCGATTCATTGTTTGGAGAAGGGTTCGGAGCTGATTCAGATGAAAATTAGAGGGTCAGTGAAAAACAGTTGTAACTGGGGTTTGCTGGTGATGATTTTGCTTCGATTCGTGGGTTAAATTTCATCAAGAAAACAGGGAATGGAGGAATAAATAGATGGGTTATTATCCAATTCAGATGCTGCTAATGGTTGTTGCTTGGGGCAGTTTTGCAGTTGGAGCTGGTGATGATTGAATTAGGTATTTGGTGAAGAAGTAACGAGAAGCAACTGATTTGTTGTTTTGGGGATAATTGATTTACTTTCGAATTAAGTGAAGAAGTCATCGATATACATGGAAGATTGAGTTAGTGATGCTGAAATTGATTGTTGGTTGTGAATGGATTTAAATTCTTAGCCTTGATTTGGATCAAATGCTATTTACTCGACAGGAACTGAAATTCTGGCAAAAAGTACCGATTGGTACCGGTACCGTACGTGTACCTAATGGTACCGGAACCGAGGTACAAGATAAAGGTACCGGTCCAAAATTTTGGAACCGAGGCTAGGGAGGTACAGGTACTCGGCCTCGGCAAGAACCGAGCCGAACCGTACCGTGTGCACCCTTAATCACGGATGAAGTAAGAAATACTTTTCTTTATTATTTTTAATAATATTGTTGCCTCTGTTTCTTATCTTCATTCGTGTGCGAAGGTTGGTCTTGAGATTCTTGAAGAAGAAGAAAGTTCTAAGGTTGCGAAGACCAAAAGCAAGAGTAAAGGTTCTCTTCGCAGGGAAAAGTCTACTGCCCCACCTTCAAAGAAACGAAATATTCATTCCCCTTCTCCTTCAAATCCTCAATCCAGCGAAAGCTCTGATGAAGATAATGATGATATAGATACTTCTCTCAAAAAGGAGAATTCTCTAACTGAATCTTCTATGGCGCAACTGTCTAGCATCTTCTATGACTCCATGCAAGGAATTGGAGATGATCATCTCTCTAGTACTTGCAAAGCTCTCGCGAGTATCTGTGATGGTCCTTTACTAGAGGGTGATGATTCTCTTCATGGGGTCTCCAGATCAGTGACTCCTGTTTTCTAAATTCGCTTGGTGTCTTGGTATGTCTTTGTTCCCTTATTTCTTCATAATTTTGATTTTAAGTTATATCTTCATAATTTCTTTACTTTCCTTTATAGTCCGGGAGAGCTTCCTTCGCTGTTGCCTCAGATCTTGAGAAAAGGCGCAGTATTCTCGAAAAGAAGAATCTTCAACTTCGCAAGAAAAATGAAGAATTGGAAGCTGAAGATGTTGTTCTTCGCAAGAGAAATGAAGAATTCGAAGGAAATTTGCTACTCTTCGCGAGAAAACTAAGCAATTAGAAAGTCGATTCTTCCACTCGAAGAATAAGATTTCTAGTCTTCAAAGTGCCAACCAACAACTTTATGGTATGAGACTTTTCTTTTTTCCTTTTGTTTATTCTCTCATTATCTTCCCTCATTTGATTTACCATTTTCGCAGACGTTTATAACCTTTAAATGAAGCCATTCTTCTTCACTCATTCCCTGATCTTATGGATAATAATGCCCTTCTTGATCACCTCAATGATTCTTTGAATAGTTTTTCAAATAACAAGATTAAATCTCTTCCTCTAAACGAACTTCAATCTAAATTTCGCCTCTTAGAAATTGGTCATAGATCTAGTTTAGGCTTAGCCAACCAATTTAAATGTCTATATATTAGTTCTAAAGAGAAAATTAATACTTTAAGGAAGAAAATCAGTGATCTCATAGATGACAAAGATCGCATTGTAGTCAAGGTGCTCAAGCATTAGCGAAATTCCAAAAAACTCTTCTTGAGTTTCAAATTGAACGGGATGAATCCATCCGCAAAAATGCTATTCTTAGTGAAAGAGAGAATCAAATCCGCTCCCTCCTTCTCATAAACAATGACGATGAATTCGCTTGGGCTGCGAAGGTTCTAGATGACGCCAGAAATAATTTAGGTGTTAACGTTAGTCTTCAAGCTGAGCATATGCCCATGATTAGGGATATGATTTCGACAAAGAAGGTTGTTAATCATTCTTCTTTATTTAAGCTTTTTTTTTATGAAATTGTCATTAAGTTCTTTGATTCATTGTCATATGTTCGCGAGAGGATGAGGAGAGATTTCTCAAAAGAATTGAAGAACTTGAATGCGAGAAGGAGCAACTCGCAAAGGACTTTTCTTCTCGAGATGACAAATATTCTAAGTTGAAGAAGCAACTACAAATTATTTGTAATTTCAAGAATGATGTTATTCTTTTCGCAATCATACTATTAAGATGGTCTGTGACGACAACAGCATTCCTCATTCTTCATACCCTTGCCTCCTTGATGAAATCCTTGAGAATGTGCCTTCTTTGGATATCTCTGACAGCGATGCTAGTGAAGAAGAGGAATCTGTTAAAGATGAAGAAATAGAAGGATTTGATGAAGATGAAGAAAATGAAGAAGAAGAATCAAGCAAGAAATAGTTACGTCTTCTTCCTTCTTTTTTGTAATATACGTATATCCATTCTTTTAATCTTCCATTTTTGTAGTCTTTTCTGAATTTCTTGGATCTTCAAGTTCTAACTTTGTTGTTCCTTTCTGCACATGTTAAAAGAGCAATTCTTGTTTGCAATATAATTAATCAGTATATTATCAACTTTTCATTTTATAAGCGCGTAAATCTATCATATGAAGACAAATAACATGTTTTTATTCTATACATTCCCATACTTGCCTCTGTTATTTACATTCAAATGAGAAATTAAGCGAGTTACTTTCGAATAGTGATATGTATTCATTCCTCATTCTCTTGTTTGTTCTTTCTTTGAATTTCGCAAGTAAGGAAATCTTGGTTTCTTCCAAGATTTCCTTTTTCTTTTCTCTTATGTGGTTTTATTTTGCCTTCCTAGTTAAAGGTCTTATTGCGCCACCTCTTGTCATTGCGACAAAACCGCAGGACGTCTTTGCATTTGCATGCAAAAACCCATTGATCTTGCCTTAACCTTTTCTTTGAAATTTTTGTTGCGACAATATGATAGGCCTAAAAATTCTTGCGAAAATAAAGCCCCATGACATTGCTGTCTTGCGACGAGATCGCAGGACGTCCTTACACTTTCATGTACTGACCCATTGATCTCGTCTTATCTTTGTCTTTTGTATTATTGCATCTTCAGGATTGTCGCACAAATATGACAAGCCTAAATTTCCTTGCGAAAATAAAGCCTCATGACATTTGCGTCTTAAGACACTTATCAGCTCCCTAATGGAGGGTGCCGCCCTTATCTTCCCCCTGGTTGCCCCTTCAAGGAGAAGTACTTCTGCCATACAAGGCTAGCTCTTCCCATCCGGTCTTGACAACAACTTGATTGTTTTCGCAGCCTCTTATCCCTTTTGCCTATAGGGCTTTTGGTTACTTAGACTCGCACCCTAAGTGGAGTTTTCTTGGGCCGAGTGCAGCATAAGCTAAGACTTGCCAAGAATGGCCGCGACACTTCAAATGCCCCAGGCACTCTTGGCTCAACCGTGTACCTCGGCGCCTTGGTCAAATGCTGACTCCTTAGAAGAGACCCTCGGTCGTCCAATCTAAGTCATAACTTTAGATTGAAAATCCAAGGTACCTCCCCTGGATGGGCTTTATTGACCCCAATTCTCCATGACTCAGGTTCCAGGGGCGGTGTAACCTTTTCCCTGAGCCATGCAATAGGTACCCCTTCTATGACACACTTTAGGTCTTACATTTGCTTCTTGCGAAATTTTGATTTCGCGAACTAGGTGTACGCCATAGTTGGTTCGCCTCTGTCGATTAATTTGTTGATTCTTCTGCATATAAATTCTTTTGTAATTTCGCAATCGCATCTTTATATTTCATAAAATATATTCTCTTCTTCTGCATATCAACTTCCTTTCGCAACCTCATCTCTGCTATTCATAAGAAAGATTTTCATAATCAATTTTTTTTTTTTTTACCAATCATACATTTTTCTTTCACCTCCCAATTGCTTCTTCGGCAGTCAACAAGTACATTCATTCTTTAAGTCTCTTATTTCTGCTACTTTCTGCCTCTGCATTTTTGAATTTTCCTGTCATTTTCTTGTCGTTTGCGAAGCCTTCGCCACTTCTTATCTTCATCATATATTGGTTTCGCAGCATTTCTTCCTCTCTTTGTTCTATTACATCTACCATCAATCTTTCACCTTTTTGTTTTTTCTTTGATGTTGTGTTTCCAATTCTTCTTCTTCGCAGCTCTTTCTTCGCAAGATTTTATATCAATTTCATAACACTTCTTTCCTTCAACCCAATCTCCTTTTATGATGCCAACACCAGTGTGAAGAGGGAACTTGATACATTGATGGAAAGTCGATGCCATACCTAAAATCTCATGTAACCAAGGTCGTCCAATCGGTGCGTTGTATGGTGATTCCACATCAACTACACTGAGAATAAAATTTCGAGAAGATAATCCTTTCGGTGGAATTCGCATATGAACTTCTCCTTTTGGCTTATTTGCAATTACCGTTTAAACCATAGATTTTGTACGTTGAAGGTATTAGATCTTCATCTTTCCCTCCCATAGAATAAGTATGATAAAAAAGAATATTCACGGAACTTCCAGTATCGATCAAAATTCTGTTGATTGCCAATGAATTATCGGGTTCATCATCTTCATCCTCGCTAGGTTTTGGGTTAATCTCCAATCTTACCACCAATGGGTTGTAAATTGCATTTTTGGGGGTATTCCTCCTAATTGTACTTCTTGTGTGAATGGATTTTTCGCAGCTTCCTATATGGCTTCATCTAATTATCTCTTACCTCCTTCTCTTTTATTATTTATCATTCCTCTCATTTCGCTAACTTACTCAAAATTTGTTCATTTATACCGAATTTGGATCCATTGGTATTTTCAACTTCGCCTCTCTTCTTACTGCGTTCATCTCTGTTTAGACTTTCTTGTTCATCATTTTCCTCTCGTCTTTCTCTGCGATCTTCTCTTTCACTTCTTTTATTAATTCGCACACCGTTATATCTCTCATTTTCTCCTCTTTGACGCCTTTCAGTTCTCCTTTGTACTCTATCATATTCTTCATTGATATTAGCATTATTGCGATTTCGCTCACGCCTCCTTTCTCGATTATCATGGTTATTTTGTCGAATTGCCTCTTGTATTTTTATTCTTCCATTCGCTCTTAGTCTTTCTCTCTCGCGAGCTAAATGTGTTTGTTCAAAAGTATAGTGTCTTTTAATTTCATCTTCAATTACTCGTTCATTTCTTTGTATTTCTCTCCCATGTAATATTCTCCTTATTTCTTTCGATTTTTTCGCCATCTTGATTATTTCTCCCCTGACGGTGTCTATTTCCCTGATTTCTATCATTTTGCTCGTTTTGAAGAATTTCAGCACGTTGAATATAACGATCTTCTAATATTTCTCTTCCTTCGCGACGTTCTTCGCCTGGATTTTGTATTCCCTCTCGAGTTTCTTCATCAGCATTTTCTATAGGAAAATTTTGTCTTATTTCTTCTCTAACTGATCTTGAACTTGATCTTGTAGCGCTTCTTGACCTCCTATTTTGTAGTCTCATGTTTTCCATCCTTAACTCATGATTTTGCCTTGTCAAATTCGCACGTTCTTCAGCTTCTAACCGCCTTTCTTCATGTATTGTTTGCCTCAATGCCTCTAATGCTGCAATCTCTTCATTTCCATGAATTATTCCTCCAATTACTTATTGGTCTCTCTCCTCTTGTCCATTGCCTCCTAATTGCTGCTCTTCTCCCATTTCATCTACAAAATTGTTGATGGTGGATTTTCATTTAAGGTTAAAGTTGTAAAAAACCAGAAAATTATCCGCTGACATCTTGTAAAAGATAAAGCCATTAATAAGTGTTGGACACTCCCTCACTTAATTCACCTAGAATGGAGCATGTGGCAACAATCCCATTGCCGTGAATACATGAAACTCATCCGAGGTTGGAGCATGTAGCAACAATCCCATATACCTGTGAATTTCTAGCATTATTAATTAATGCGCAATCAGCCTTGTATTTCTGTACTCATTATCGGTGCGGCATGACGACGAGTGTTGCTCTTACGGTGAGCAACACGAACCTCAAGCATTATAATGAAACCATGTACGAAATACCCGTACAGGCGACTCTCGGTGTGTTATACTAGCCCGATTGAGCCCCTCTCGGTGTGTTATACTAGCCCGATTGAGCATCCCGGACTGACCAGTATCGATCGGATGTGATCCATGATCATCCAACTCCACAAGCATGATTGGATGACCCGGATCAATTCCATCACCCCAAGCGGTATGGAATAACCATTGCCGAACAAACGCGGACCCGCATGGTCGGCCTCCCTCCGCACTGGCCTAGCTTGCCAAAACGTCCAAACCATAGCAAAGTATGGGCGGAAAACCCTAAAAATAGGGTTTGCGGCATATTACATGTGTCGCAAAAGCAGTCTCAACCATCCATCTTCGCGGTATAGATGGAGGATGTAGATGTAGATTCAAAGGGCCGGAGCATGTCAACACAATCACCGTGGGCCGCCTACATACCTGACCAATCGGTCGGGACCAACCATGGTTGGTTATCCAAATTTGTGCGCCCAAACGAGCATGGTTACACGGTAGTGAAACCCAAATTAGGGTTTTGAGCATCACGAGCGTCCATCTTCTCCCCGGCCACGAATGGAGGGTCCAAGATTAGATTAAGCGAGTCCGGTCATACAAAGATGACCACCGTGACCCATTTATCCCCTCACCCGATCGGCCAAGGCATATCACGCCTGGTCATTCCAAGACGCGCGACCAAACTAGCGTGGTCACACCTCCCAAACCATGGCCCGATCTCAACCGCTCAACTTCAGGGACGATTTGGATGGCTTAGATCACGTTTTTGTGGGATATTCAGGTATAGGCATGAACGCCAGCCTACCACCTTCACACCAGACCAATCGGCCAAGACCGACCAAGATTGGTCGTCTTGGAACGGGCGTCCGAAGTGAGCGTGGCGCGCGGCTCTTGCGGCACTAGTTTTCTGTCATAAATTGATCTTGACCTCTCAACTTCACCGGATGAATTGAGTGTCCCAGATCATACTTTCGTGAGGTAATGGGGTATAGGCGCCTACACCATCACGCCGTCTACACGCATGTATGGTCGGCCTGGCCAAAGTTGTATCCCATGTTTGGTTTCGACCAAGCTGAAGAGTGATGCTTGCGCACCTCTTCAAAAACCCTAATTCATTAACGGTCGCAGATGAGTGTCTCAAAGATCATCTCGTCCGTCCAACTTCACCGACTTGGTTATACAACCACAGTCAGGAGTTAATTGGTCAGTGAGGCGTCACCACCCATCACTTTACCACACCATGATGCAGTACCTGCATAAAATACACATGATACTTCACAAGTATCAACTTCCCGAATAACGCAGTTATTCAATTGAGCATTACATGCTACCTTTCGTGGATCCACGATTCACACATTCAGGACATCAATCATGTCACAAACCGGGGATACATCTTTGGGGTATTGGTACGGCGGTTTACGGCGTGCGGCGTGCAACGCGCCATCACAGAACGTGTCGGGAAGTCATGGATGGTTAAGAGATGACAGGAGAAGTGGGCAAGGCCGGTCGTGTAACACCAACACACACCTCCACTACTCCATCACTCCACTTCCTCCACTTCCCACGAGAGACGTGAATAAAGATCAAATGACTTGTATAAATAGGTTCTCCTCCCTATTTTCAACACGGGAGAAAAACAGGAGACAGGAGAAAAAGAACACAAGTCCAGACAAGACAGAAACCAAGTGTTAATACAAAAACGTATTCAAACACCCAGGCGGCTTGCATCAATCGTAAGCTTTGCTCACCTTTCTATTACAAGTCATAAGCAAGCCAACACCTTCACAATCTCAACACCTTCTTCGCTTCCTCCCTAAGATCAACCCCATCTCCTTCACTTTGTGACCGAAACAAGTCCTGGGAACGGCCATTTCTTGGTTTAGGCCGGACTTGCACAGATTGATTTCCGAATCTACAAGCACTCACCGCGCAGTGTATTTGTTTAGGGTTTAAATTCATTCCTCATCCACATACCCCAAATTACCAAATCCGGCAGGAATAGTTTTCTCCCATAAACAATTGGCGACCACAGCGGGAGGTTGATCTCTCGGTTGCACAAAATTGAATTCTCAATTTTTCGGTTTCCATCTCGCAATGTATCCTAAACCACGGGTGGTTCGAGATATCACCTGGTAGGCTGGAAGATGGGTTATTTTAATGGCCTACGGTGATACCGCAAGTGCACGGTGTACATTATGAAGCACGGGGCAAATACGAGTCGAACCACGAGACTTGTAGGGCTAATGTTGATCTAAGGCTTACTTGACTGAATTCAGGGAATGTAACAAGTGACAGAGCTAATGTTTTGTGTCGTAGAAACGACTGAAGTTGTTTTAGTGACTCTAAACTAAGGTAAAAGAAATAAAATGTGACAGAGGGAACACTAGTGGTAGAGAATCCACCACTTGATCTTATGCTAAGCAATTCTTAATCTAAATATACTCTTGATTCTTTCCAGGGAAGAATACCATGATAATGGGTTCACTAATTCCACACATTCCCCCCTAGTATGGAGTGTCTTCTTACAGTACACTCCATCACAGGGTCATGTGTTCAATTAACTAATCCAAACTTTCCACTAAGGCATACAAGAACAATAAGAAGACAATGAACAATTCAACATTCAATCAAGGGTTTCATCCCAACCCTGGAAATTGAAATTAAAACATTGCAAGAAATAAAACTATGAAACTAAGTGACAGCTCTGGCTAATCCAGGCGTGCCCGCAAACAAACACAAATCATCTCTATTTATACATGCCAAAATCAACCAAACCCTAATTTGATTTCAAAACATAAAATAAACATAAAATAGATCGTACCCAATCTCACCCATACTCTGAATCGTGCGTCTCTTACTCCAAATGCTCGCATCGACTGTGGGTGAAAACCCTAGTTTCAATTGTCTCAATCCTAGCTTCTAGGGTAAGTGAGAAGCTAAGGAGGGAGACAAATGAAGCTAGGGTGGCGGTGAGGGAGTTAGAGGGGTTGTTGGCTGGTGTCAGGAAGGTGATGGTGGCGGTGAGGTTCTGGCAGGGTATGGAGGTGGTGGAGTAGAGTTGCAGAGCAGAGCTCTGTCGGGTGAGGGAAGAGAGGAAGAAAGAGAGAATGGAGAGAGTAGGGTTTGCTCGAGTGGGGGTATAGGGTAGGTAGTTTTGCTATGAGGCGGGTGCAGCTAC
This sequence comes from Papaver armeniacum, assembly GCA_023531295.1. NCBI lineage: Eukaryota > Viridiplantae > Streptophyta > Magnoliopsida > Ranunculales > Papaveraceae > Papaver > Papaver armeniacum. The sequence goes on from JAJJWW010006781.1 coordinate 27,381, forward strand.
GGATGATGAGACAGACCTAGCGAGCGTTGGATTTAGCTGGGAAGATCTGAACGGCTGAGGGAGGTAGCCGGTTTTTGGAGCGATCTGGTGTTGCGCGAGTACATCGAGGGTTGATGAGGAGGCTGTAGCGACCGTAGGATGTGGATGAGAGAGATCTCAATGGCTCGAGTGAGCGGGCTCGGATCGGGTCATGGGTAGCTCTAGCCCAAGTCTTCCTTGTTGGGTTGCAAGGCGATTTGTTGCTGCGGGCTTTGGCTATCCGCTCCATAGATGCTCGACTCCAATTCTTTGCTCTTTTGCTCCTCGGATTCTCCGAGCTTTATTTATTACCTAAAAACACAAAATTAATTAATACAAATATTTATTCTTGAAAACAAAGAAAATACAGAATCTGGGATAATATCTGATTCTTGAGCACAAAAGATGAGTAAAATGCCAATAAAATGATGTATAAATATGCACTATTTGGCACTCATCAAATACCCCCAAACCTGAATTTTACTTGTCCTCAAGTGAAACAGAAAATAAGAAATCCTAACTATACCTCTGTCGCAGGTCTCTCGAATGCATTTAGCGTATGCACTAAGCCTTTAAACCCCTAGGTGTCCCTAGTGGACGAGTTGTAGTCTCGTGAGGGTTTACAAGAGGTGTACCCACAAAACCTTCTCCAACTTCAGAGTGTAAAAGAGTCTCAAGCCTCCAAGAAGCTATGAGGACATAGAGTTTACGCATGCTAGTATGAAGTTAGAACTATCGAAGAACGCATTCTCATCCTTAAGTCTTTGAGCGAGAAGTAACCATACCATATGAAAGAATTCGGATTCGATTGTGATCATAAGCCTCGACTTCGCCTCACCATTAGGGTTTTATGATAATTGCACTCAAAAAGATCGCTTTTTAGTCTCATGTGTGCGAGGCGGGAATAAAGAGAGAAATCCTGCACACGTTGTAGGTAAGAAGGATAACCTTAGAAATAAAATCGGAGACTCCACAAAAGTGTGGACAAAAAGAATCTTTTCTAATGATCTCTAAGAAGGAAAATCAACCATTAGTAAGGGTGGGAGTACTCACTCACTTCTCACCCGATCGGCAATTAATATCACTCTCTCATAGAAACCATAGAAACGTCTTCAATCTTCGGTCTTCGGTCTTCAACTATTGATGACGAACTTCTGAACTTTACAAAAACTTGAAAATTTTTTAAATTTTTTAATTTTTTTTTTTTTTTTTTTTTTTTTTTTTTTTTTTTTTATCTTATGTACATGAAACGAAAATAATAACACAACAAATTTTTTTTTTTTTTTTTTTTTTTTTTTTTTTTTTTTTATCTAAGTTACAATAAAACGATAAATTTTAAATTTTCACAAACTTCATTAATTCTCATCTTATTTTCTTTTCTTTGTTGCACATAAACCTTGGACTATATCAATTTTTCTTTCAATATTCTGATTCTGCTCCGGTTCTTGGCGATGATGTGTTTCTATGGGTCTTGGCGATTGAGAGAGAGAGTGATGCTAACTACAAATCGGTATTTAGAAGGAGTTTTCATCTTTAGACGTCACCCTCATGATTGACGGAATTAGCACTCAAGAGATCAAAAGTAGTCGAAAGTGGTGCGAAGTTGGGTAGCTCACCATTCCTACCCGGAATTGACGTACGGTGACACACACTCTAAAAGCTTTTCTAGAAAGTCACAAAGAGTGAAGGTCGGTACCTCGCTTGATGTAAAATGGGTAGTCTCCACTATGGTTGATCACAATTCTACTGGGAATATCTAAACAGGCACCTAATTAAGCCCTCGGTATGGTTAAATCCAACTTTAACGCTCTAATCAACTAAGAAACCCGATTGCGTTTTAGTGTACTTCAAGTTCTGTTATTTCGGTCAGATTCTCTGTAAACATAGCTAGAAGCATGCTAGTGACTCTAAAATCTCTAAAGTTGGAGGTTTTTACAAAAAAAGAGTTTTGAATTTTTTTTTTTTTTTTTTTTTTTTTTTTTTTTAGAATAAAGGTGAAATAAAAGACTAAAAATTCTAAATGCAAATCACACCCCCAAACCTAAATCAAACATTGTCCTCAATGTGTGTCTTGAGATAGGAAAAATTAAGCAGTCACATACCATGAAGAACTATCTTTGAAAAGATAAAAGGGAAGAGATTACTTAGGAATGTCGGCGGGGAGCAAGGTTGAGCTTCATTCGTCAAGGCTAGAATCCAATATTCTCAACGGAGATCATATCGGATTAGCATAATATATGTGCAAGAAGACTCAACCGAATCAAGAAAAGAAAATTTAACAAGTCCTACTGGATATATACAATGAAAATTCACCATAAACTAACAATCTAAAGAGTTGAGGATCAACCCAATAGACGATATGTACACGCATTAACAGCCTTACACAAATATAATATGAGAGTGCACGTAAGACTGCAAATGGGAATGAGTTTCCCCCAAACCTAAACTTGTGAACGGGTGTGTTTGTGAGAACAAAATCTTGCAATTTTAAAGGTACGTCATGCAAAAGGTCTAACTCAAAGTGAGTTTTGCTAAGAACAGGAGACATACACATTTCAAGCGTGGCTCTTTAAAAGTGTTATACTTTGATGCAAAATAGTCCAAGAGGACTTGGGAAGCACAAAGTTCTAGGCCTAAGTTAGGCATTTTCGAGAAAAGTTGGTTTTGCAATTTTGTGACAAACTACACCTAGGTTTGGTGGAGGAGTATCAATTTGTGACTCGGGAGAGAGGTTAGGTACATCTAAGTTGTGTTCATGTATAAAATCATTTGCACCGTCACACTCTTTCCTAAGGTCGGGAGTGGGTAAATCATGGTCATTTTCACGGGGCAATTCATCGGGTTCCACATCAAATTCATCAGAGGAGGCAACATATTGTGACATGGCGGGAATCGGACACGAAATAATATTATGATCGAAAAAGAACATTAGTGTCAATGAGAAGATTCATCCTTTCCTAAGTCACAAACAAATTGTGAAGCATGCTCACATTCACTGAAGAATTTCACAAAACTAAGCTCATAGTTAAGATCGCATTTATGAATGTTAGAAGAAGTATCATTCATAGGGTTCACAGAAGAGGCGCATAACGTCTCTGAACCAAAAGATTCCATCATATTTTCAGCATGCACATGCTCTTCTAACATATCATATTCATCATCATCATAGCAAAATTCATCTCTCCATTCAAAATTGTAGCATTTCTAGTGTACTCATTTACCTCTAGATTAGGTTCATATTCGGTGTATGGTTGTACAAAAGGTTCACTAGAGAAGGGATGCTCAGACATGTTGCTATGTGGATGGTCATGCATTGCATTCATTTCAAGCCTAGCATTTTGCTCCATGAGTGTGTCCATTAGTGATTGCAAACTAGGAGTTGGGGGAGTATAAAGTTGTTCATCTCCCCACTGTGGTGAATGATGCATGTGTGCAGGTTGATTATGGTCCCAATAGTCACTTCTAGACACTTCGTACGTTGGATTATCATGGTTTTCCCTAGACTGTCTAAAAGCATGCAAAATATAACAGTACTCGGCCAGAGTGGTCTAAGCCACCACATAAGGTGCAAGCATGCATTTCATTTTGCCTAGAAAAACTAGATTCGACGGTTGCTTTTCTAAAGCAGTTGCCGAGCCTCTAATTGATCTAAAAGTGATGACTGGGTATGAGAAAATTGTTCATTTTCAACTTTGTGGTGGATGATGTATGTGATCATAATGATTAGGGTATGTGAGATTAGGGCCACTGGCAGGCCCATAAAAATTCCCTAAAGTCACTATGGTATGGGTGTTCATCTTGTGAAAGATGCCCGTAAGCGAGCTCTCTAAGGGATTTATTTGTTCCATCCCCAGATGCAGACCAATATCCTGACATGAATTAGCTCTCAAATTGAACTCACAATCTGATTTGGTTTTGGTGGGATTGGTTTGGTTTATTGGGTTTCATTTGGTTTATGTGGGCTTGTTGTTTGGTTTATTGGGATTATGTGTGGTTGCAGCCCAAAGTGTTTGCAAAACTTAATGGGTGTGGGCTGAAATTTTGGTTTTGGCGGCCCAGTGAGTGTGAAAATTGCATGACCGAAGTAGAAAAAGAATAGCCCAGAGATTGCGGGCTCTGTTAGCCCAGTAGCTATTTGAAATGGTTAAGCCCAGAGGTGGATTGATTGTGAGCAGCCCAGCAAATGAATGAGTATAGCCTAGAGTCAGTTGAAATGGGCTGAGTTTTGTTGTGCAGCCCAGCAGTGAACAGAGCCCAGCAGAGAGGCTCAGTTTGGTTATGTGGGCTGATGGTTAAGTGCAAAGCCTAGCAGTGTGGGTCTTGGTTTGGTTTAAGCCCAGCAGTGTGGCTTATGTTAGCCCGAGTTCGATTAGGCTTGGCAGCCAGGAAGGCTAACGGCCCGGTTTGAGTTGCAGTGGGCTCGGTTGATTTGCGGTGAGGTTGAGCCCAATAGATGGCAACTCGGTTATGGACACTGGGCTTGATTTTGTGAAACTTGCTCGCCCGGTTTCACGGTTGGGTTCAAAGGCTCACGGGGTTCACGAGGCTTATGCTCGGGTCTTGGTCTCAACCTTGGTCTATTCAAGAGGTGTGACGACTGCGGCCTACGAGGGGCTTGCGGGGGCTTGCGGACTAACTTCACAGGCTAGCACATTCAGGGGTTGTGCTTAGCAGGGTCTTACACAGGCACACAGGTCACAGCACACAATGAAGATTGGCAGCTCACACAGCTCAAGCGTAAGGTTATGTGCTAAGATAAATCAGGCCAAGTTGCAACAAAGCCCCACAGCTTCAGGGGGCTGGGGGGTTGCACAGGTTAATGCTCAGGTCTTGGTTCAACAGGGGTCAACATGGTAAGGTTTAACCGCACCTAACAGGGCATACAAGTACAGGCTAACAATACACAGGTGCACTAGTTCTCACACGTGAATGCTCATAAATTGCAGGGATGGGTTCGTAGAAGCACAGATCTGTGAGGATAGAGCATCATGAGTAACAGAACAAAGCTCATACAAGGCTCGAATCAAGATCAAACATGCATAAGAGTTGAGCATCAATGGCACAGAGCATACCTGGGGTGTTTAGTGGGTACCTGTTGCTCAAGAACTGGGTTTTCTTTGAGCTCAAGAACTGGGTTTTCTTTGGTTTTCTTGGGTGGCTCATTTGTTGATCTGCCCGCAGCCTAGGTACTGTTGCTCAATAGACCAAATTCAGTTTTCAATTTTTTTCACAAACTAAGCAATGAGCTATAGTATTCAATTGTAGAGCTCAGCACTCAGAGCTCAGTGCTAGGCAACAGAGCTCAATGCTACAGGGCAGGGTTGAAAAACAGCTAAAACATTAAAGAAAGACTAAAAACAATGTAAAGCAACAATGCAAAGCAAAGGACTAAAAACAGCAAAACAGGCCAAAGAAAAACAAAATGAGTATATACAGGGGTGAAAATCAGTAAAGCAAAGCACAAAAATCAGCAAGGCACTCGCCAAGTCCCCGGCAGCGGCGCCAAAAACTTGGTAGGCCCGGAAGATGGGTTATTTTAATGGCCTACGGTGATACCGCAAGTGCACGGTGTACGTTATGAAGCACTGGGGCAAATACGAGTCGAACCACGAGAGACTTGTGGTGCTAATGTTGATCTAAGGCTTACTTGGCTGAATTCGGGGAATGTAACAAGTGACAGAGCTAATGTTTTGTGTCGTAGAAACGACTGAAGTTGTTTTAGTGACTCTAAACTAAGGTAAAAGAAATAAAATGTGACAGAGGGAACACTAGTGGTAGAGAATCCACCACTTGATCTTATGCTAAGCAATTCTTAATCTAAATATACTCTTGATTCTTTCCGGGGAAGAATACCATGATAATGGGTTCACTAATTCCACATTCCCCCTAGTATGGAGTGTCTTCTTGGTACACTCCATCACGGGGTCATGTGTTCAATTAACTAATCCAAACTTTCCACTAAGGCATACAAGAACAATAAGAAGACAATGAACAATTCAACATTCAATCAAGGGTTTCATCCCAACCCTGGAAATTGAAATTAAAACATTGCAAGAAATAAAACTATGAAACTAAGTGACGGCTAAGCTAATCCAGCGTGCCCGCAAACAAACACAAATCATCTCTATTTATACATGCCAAAATCAACCAAACCCTAATTTGATTTCAAAACATAAAATAAACATAAAATAGATCGTACCCAATCTCACCCATACTCTGAATCGTGCGTCTCTTACGTCAAATCGCTCTGCATCGACTGTGGGTGAAAACCCTAGTTTCAATTGTCTCAATCCTAGCTTCTAGGGTAAGTGAGAAGCTAAGGAGGAGACAAATGAAGCTAGGGTGGCGGTGAGGGAGTTAGAGGGGTTGTTGGCTGGTGTCAGGAAGGTGATGGTGGCGGTGAGGTTACGGCGGGGGTATGGAGGTGGTGGAGTAGAGTTGCGGCGAGCTGTCGGGTGAGGAAGAGAGGAAGAAAGAGAGAATGGAGAGAGTAGGGTTTGCTCGAGTGGGGGTATAGGGTAGGTAGTTTTGCTATGAGGCGGGTGCGGCTACGGATGATGAGACAGGACCTAGCGAGCGTTGGATTTGGCCCCAGGAAGATACGAGCAGTGAGGGAGGTAGCCGGTTTTGGAGCGATCTGGTGTTGTAGTACATCGAGGGTTGATGAGGAGGTCTGTAGCGACCGTAGGATGTGGATGAGAGAGATCTCAATGGCTCGAGTGAGCGGGCTCGGATCCGGGTCATGGGTAGCTCTAGCCCAAGTCTTCCTTGTTGGGTTGCAGGCGATTTCTTGCGCGGGCTTTGGCTATCCGCTCCATAGATGCTCGACTCCAATTCTTTGCTCTTTTGCTCCTCAGATTCTCCGAGCTTTATTTATTACCTAAAAACACAAAATTAATTAATACAAATATTTATTCTTGAAAACAAAGAAAATACAGAATCTGGGATAATATCTGATTCTTGAGCACAAAAGATGAGTAAAATGCCAATAAAATGATGTATAAATATGCACTATTTGGCACTCATCAATCACGGGAAGTGTAGCTAGAATGCTGGAGGATGTCTTGGCAAATCAAGCCAGTATCACCAGAAGACAGAGCGAGACATTTCTCCTTTTGAATGATATAGCAGCACAATTACAAGAAGGGTCGGCAGGCATCTACTCAAGCAGTGCAAGAAATCTTTGAATCCTTAGTCGAGTCACACCTTTACCGGTGGAGAGGCAAAAGAGCGCGTAACCGGGGAGACTCGGGAAAGATGAACAACATGGTCTAGTCAACAATGAAGAATCGAGGCAACTCCACGAGAGGAAAGGACTTGTGGGAGTACTACAACGTCTACCGGATAAAGAAAGGGAGCACGCAGCCTATGGAGCCCTGTTAGAAGATTTATATCTCAAAACTCTTGTTGAAGCCCGGAAGACTGTCCAATCCGCATCGGCCTTTCATCCAAGCGAAGAAATACTTGAGGAAGGAGAGATCGATCAGGAAATACATGAATACAGAGGATGGGAGCGTTCAATTCGATCAGTCAGTAGTGATATTACGACATCTTCTACATCCCTTTACCCAATCAAGCGATACGCGGATATGATGGCACTCGCAAATCTTCCAACTTCATCTCCGGGACGTGCTCCACATCAAAGCAATGTAGAGACATCACAACGCCCACTAACGCAGGAAAAGCTTGACTCGAAGTACCTATACTTTCCGTTCCCGATGGAAAAGATTTTGGAGTTGCTGGAGATGTGGGTACGAAATAGAGAGGTGGAACTACCTCTGTATGGCATCCACCAACCGATCAAGAAATAATGGACCCGAGGTACTGTCATTTCCACCGGTTCCTTCACCACCCCACCGGTGAATGCAACGCTTTGAAGCGCATTGTTCGGGGAGAAACTTGGTTCGGAGGATAGCTCTCATTCTCTAAAAATTAATGTGGATGACTTCCTTGGAGAGGCTACTTCGGTTTGATACAAGTGAGACTTCAAAAACAAGTAAGTTCTATTCGGCAATTGTACAAGAAAGATAGTCTTGGAATTCACTGGGGACTTAGCATCCCGCACATGGATAAAGAGACTCAGTGATCAAACGCATGTTTGCTTCCCTTCATACCTCCCTTTTACACGACATTTGCAATTTCATATGACATGTGCAATCATTCATGACCAAGATGCAAATTCCATTTAAAATAACCTCTTTCAGAAAAGTTATTCACAAAACTATCTCAAAATAAGCCAATTCAATTACCTATTAATTCAAAACCGAAGTCAAGTTATGAAAAGAAATCCTCACTATCACTCAAAAAGAAAAAGAAGAGACAAGTATATGGCACGAATCCTTCAAGGAAAGTCCTTGGAAACAACTCGTCCTTCGGGCAAGAGCGACTTTCATCCTTTGAAGTACAACCCGCTTCAGCTTCAACTCCTCAGACAACTTTTCAACCTTTTCTTCCTGGCGAGTAACACATTCTGCAGAAGGGGCTTCACCTTGTAATTTCTGGAGCTCCTGAATCTTGGAGAACCCTTTGAGGAACCAAGGAGCATTGAAGTCATACTGCACAAACACATCTCGATGGCACTTACAGTCTTCAATCATCTCCTCAGAAACTATTCGACCAATCGTGACGCTCATCCCCTGGATAGAAAATAAAGCTTCCTGAACGCGGTTGACCAATGCAAGATGACTTTTGAGCTTCGCAGTGGTAGCAATGTGGTCGTGCTTATCCCATATCGTCGTGTACAACTTTTCGAGCCGAAGCGCGGCACACTGAACCCTCAGACCAACACATGACCTGGATAAGGAACAATGAATGGAGGATCAAACAAAGCTCAGTGCGCTACCAATACTTCACCGGTCACGGGAGCCCTGTCATTGCGGGGAGGTCTCTCGGAAGAAGTCACCACGACGGCTTTATCGATTGGAACTTGCTCGAGAATGTTCTTGAGGGAGCCACCTCAACAATAGCGGATGATGTCTCTCTTACACTCCTCCCGATATCTACTTCGCTACGGGTGCTAATTTCAATCACGGCCCCATCGACAAGATCACTCGGGGAGGTGCCTTGTTCTACCCAAGCTTGCATCATCTGTCATGGTCGGGAAAAGGAGCGGTTTCTCCGGACATCTCGGCATGAAGGTCGGCACCGCCGGACTTCTCGGCATGAAGATCATCTGCCGAGACTTCTCGGCATGAAGGCTAATATTACCAGCCTTCTCATTCGAATGCGCGCCAACCTTGTGAAGACATTCTCTTAGGAATTCCACGATTTCAAGCAAGGATAACTCTTAGAAGAATTTACTCGGAGAAATGAAGGAACCAACGGGAAGAGATTTAAATACCGCATATTGGAGGAATTGAGGATCACATAGAACCACATACCGCCTCTTGGATCTCTCTCCGCTTGGGGACTGCAATCCTCGGCCTCGGTCCGTTTGGATGGAAGTGGCTTCAACCGAAATGCTTTTTCAAAACGTCAAAAGATGGTTCACCACGAGAACTGTCACAACACTCTCCGAGAATTCTGAAAAATCAACTTGATTTGCCTCCTCCAAAATTCCTTGTACTTATCGGTTACCACTTTTGGTTTCTCCCAATAGGCCAGAAGGAAGGCTCACTGTTCTAAAAACACGTCAGCGTTAAGAATATTTGGGAGGAATTCTTTCGGAACCCCGGTGGACGGATAAATGGGACACCCGATCAAATCCCATTTGACGAGCCGCCCTGTCAATATTGTACGGAGTCGCGATAAATTCTTCGTTGAATAAAGACGGGACATATCCTCGGGATGCGGTGTGCGGGTAAACAATTTCCCCAAATCTCATAGTCTTAACATCGATGCGCAACACAGCATCAGGACCATCAGAAGCAGTAGCAAAAGTCTTCGGCTGAACAATGGAAGGGTGGACCGGCCCCCATGGACGGAAATCTACAGAAGACACATTGTCAAATATGTCCACGAGTTTGGCGCCTGTTCTGGGACGCCTCCTATTCCAGCGGAGTATTCTCGAGCCACCATACAAGTTGGTGAGCAAATTTGCAGGAGTAGGAGCATAGCTTTTGAAGTGTTCCCATAAGAATGCCTGAAGAAAAGCGAAGTGAACGTGCGATTCCACCTTCTTGTACCCGTTAGAAACATGCATGTCCATTGCTAAGGCGTCCGATGATGAGAATACGGCGATCCAAGGAACAAGGCACCCGGGGAAGAACTTTACCTTTTGCCCGGCTTTATAGCGATCTTAATGAGGTCACCTCTAATGGTCTTCTTTCCAGTAACCGTCGTCGAATATATCTCTCGGATAGCCATAAAGACAAGAACGCAATCACGCCCGAGCTCATTTTCCAACTCTTGATCCGGCCTGGAGTGCGGGAGACCACTCCGACACCCACCGAGGTGTAAAAGCATCTCGTATCTTTTTTCTCCTCCTTGTCCCGGAAGCGTCGAATCCCGCCACCTTTTGAAGTATAACATCATAGTTACGTTGCTCGTATCGGAGAGATCGTAAGAAAGACTTCCAAACAATGAGTGCAAGTTCATTAATGCAGCTACACTCTCCGAGTAATAGTCATCTCTCCCCATCTAGATATGGCTGTATGAGTAGAAATGCGCCACCGAGAAATGAAGGTAATCAAACCCGCAGCGTCTTTCTTAATTGCAAGAAGAGCGAGATGCCATGACCGCATTGAGGATTTGCGCTTTGGTCAAATTATCTTTAATGTCCTTATTACTCAACATGTGTCTCATCCATCCTTCATAAGAACCCGGTGGAGTATGGCAAATCTTGAAGTCAATAGGGAAGGCGGATATTCGTTTCTCAGGAGACAAAATCTCATCATAAGTCTTGAAGAAGAAAATGGATCGCATCCATATTTTACGAATCGGAAAGCGAGGACTATCTTATGAGAAGGATGTCTTCTAATGTTTGGAAAAGGCGAGGTGAACAACTCATCATCGATGTTCGGCATATCTTTGAAGCCGTCAACACTTCTGGCTTGGCACCGACATTATCTCCGGAAGACATCTCAACAGAATTCTTTTCTTCATTCCACAATGAAATAAAAGACATGAGTTTGAACTTGTATGAAAAGCGCATGAAGCGTGTAGTCACGCATGACAAGACACGTTGAAATGCACAAAAGCCGGGATTAGGTCCAAACACCGGTATTACTCAAGTCAAGTCTGGTATTGGTTTCAAGTCCGGTACAAGTTTCGATCTGAGTATTGGTTTCAAGTCCGGTACAAGTTTCGATCGGTATTGGTTTCAAGTCCGGTACAAGTTTGATCATCAAGCATATGTGGGTGAGACCCACGTTCAATCAAGCATACACGGCGGACCGCGTTCATCCGCACACATCATAACACGATTTTTCTTTATTCATGGGAATCGTGTCTACGAGATTCAATCCAAGGGTTTTCAAGATATAACCTAAAAAGCTAAGTTACGCATGCAATAGTGGAAAAAGGAAGCAAAAACAACATGGATTCACGGCTTGTTTTTACTAAGCAATCCTGGGGCGTTTTGCTATCAAAGGATTTTACCTAAGAAATTAGAGTTTTTAAAAAAAAAAAAAAAAAAAAAAAAAAAAAAAAGTGAAACTCACCTTGGGCGGACGGACGGACGGCGGCAACAAATCCGGTGACTCAGCGGCAACTCAAGCAAAGAACGCGGCGGCGTCGGCGAGAACAGCAGCGTCGCAGGCGAACAGCGGCACTAGTCACGGGCGGGAGCTGCTCAACAAAAAAAGTGAAACTCACCTTGGGCGGACGGACGGCGGCAACAAATCGGCGGCTCCCGGGAAGCAACTCCAAGAACAAAGAACAACGGCGGCGCGTCGGCGGAGCAAAAAGCACTAGTCACGGGCGGGAGGCGCTCAACAAAAAAAAAAAAAAACTCGTGAGGAAAAGAAAAGGGGGTTGGTCTCTTTTATAGATAAAAAATTAGAAGAATCCCAATGGAACAAGGATTCCTCTTTTATTTGGTTTCCTCTTTTGATTCAAATACCCTAAGGAAGGAAGTAGGTCCATCAAAGCTTAGGATCACGCACGTATGGAGGATTTCCCACGGCCGAGAATCCCTCAGGGTAGACTTCCTTTATCTTGTCTCCTTACGTTTGTATATGTCACCATCTCATGCCTACCCCCACAATAGTGTAACCATTATGTGCTAGGCGGGGGACTTATTGTTGATGGTGGATTTTCATTTAAAGTTAAAGTTGTAAAAAACCAGAAAATTATGCGCTGACATCTTGTAAAAGATAAAGCCATTAATAAGTGTTGGACACTCCCTCACTTAATTCACCTAGAATGGAGCATGTGGCAACAATCCCATTCTGTGAATACACGAAAGGTTGGAGCATGTAGCAACAATCCCATATACCTTGTGAATTTCTAGCATTATTAATTAATGCGCAATCATCCTTGTATTTCCTGTACTCATTATCAGTGCGGCATGACGGTCGAGTGTTGCTCTTACGAGCAACACGAACCTCAAGCATTATAATGAAACCATGTACGAAATACCCGTACAGTGACTCTCGGTGTGTTATACTAGCAGATTGAGCCCCTATCGGTGTGTTATACTAGCCCGATTGAGCATCCGGACTGACCGTATCGGTCGGATGTGATCACTGATCATCCAACTCCACAAGCATGATTTGATGACCCGAGATCAATTCCATCACCCCAAGCGGGTATGGAATAACCATTCCCAGAACCAACGCGGACCCCGCATGGTTGGCCTCCCTCCGAGTCTGGCCTAGCTTTCCAAAACGTCCAAACCATAGCGGTATGGGCGGAAAACCCTAAAAATAGGATTTGCGGCATATTACATGTGTCGCAAAACAGTCTCCACCATCCATCTTCGCAGGTATAGATGGAGGGTGTATATGTAGATTCAAAGGGCCCGGAGCATGTCAACACAATCACCGTGGGCGCCTACATACTCGACCAATCGGTCGGGACCAACCATGGTTGGTTATCCTAATTCGTGCGCCCAAACGAGCATGGTTACACGGCCGCGAAACCCAAATTAAGGTTTTGAGCATCGAGCGTCCATCTTCTCGGCACGAATGGAGGGTCCAAGATTAGATTAGCGTGTCCGGTCATACCGGCATGACCACCGTGGACCCATCTATCCCCTCACCCGATCGTCCAAGGCATATCACGCCTGGTCATTCCAAGACGCGCGCCCAAACTAGCGTGGTCACACCTCCCAAACCGCAAACTGATCTCAACCGCTCAACTTCGCCGGACGATTTGGATGGCTTAGATCACGTTTTTGTGGGATATTCAGGTATAGGCGTGAACGCCAGCCTACCACCTTCACACCAGACCAATCGGCCAAGACCGACCAAGATTGGTCGTCTTGGAACGGGCGTCCGAAGTGAGCGTGGCGCGCGGCTCTTACGGCACTAGTTTTCTGTCATAAATTGATCTTGACCACTCAACTTCACCGGATGAATTGAGTGTCCCAGATCATACTTTCGTGAGGTAATGGGGTATAGGCGCCTACACCATCACGCCGTCTACACGCATGTATGGTCGGCCTGGCCAAAGTTGTATCCCATGTTTGGTTTCGACCAAGTTTGAAGAGTGATGCTTGCGCACCTCTTCAAAAACCTAATTCATTAACGGTCGTGAGATGAGTGTCTCAAAGATCATCTCGTCCGTCCAACTTCACCAGACTTGGTTATACAACCACAGTCGGGAGTTAATTGGTCGGTGAGGCGTCACCACCCATCACTTTACCACACCATGATGCGATACATCGCATAAAATACACATGATACTTCACAAGTATCAACTTCTGAATAACTTCAGTTATTCAATTGAGATTACATGCTACCTTTCGTGGATCCACGATTCACACATTCAGGACATCAATCATGTCTGGCGGGGGATACATCGGGGTATTGGTGCGGCGGTTTTACGGCGTGCGGCGTGCAACGCGCCATCACAAGAACGTGTCGGGAAGTCATGGACGGTTAAGAGATGACAGGAAAAGTGGGCAAGACTGGTCGTGTAATACCAACACACACCTCCACTACTCTATCACTCCACTTCCTCCACTTCCCACGAGAGACGTGAATAAGGCTCAAATGACTTGTATAAATAGGTTCTCCTCCCTATTTTCAACACGGGAGAAAAACAGGAGACAGGAGAAAAAGAACACAAGTCCAGACGAGACAGAAACCAAGTGTTAATACAAAAACATATTCAAACACCCAGAGCCTGCTTGCATCAATCGTAAGCCTGCTCACCTTTCTGTTCCAAGTCATAAGCAAGCCAACACCTTCACAATCTCAACACCTTCTTCGCTTCCCTCCCTAAGATCAACCCCATCTCCTTCACTTTGTGACCGAAACAAGTCTGGAACGGCCATTTCTTGGTTTAGGTAGGACTTGCACAGATTGATTTCCGAATCTACAAGCACTCACCACAACATGCATTTGTTTAGGGTTTAGATTCATTCCTCATCCACACACCCCAAATTACCAAATCCGGCAGGAATAGTTTTCACTCATAAACAAGAATCTGACCGCCAAGTATGTACACTCACTCTGTCATAATCCACAGCTCTATTTTGTATTGGTGGTGTACGTTGAATAGGCGGTTGAATTTGATTTTCTCTATTGTTCCTTGTATTCATTCTTGAAGATTCCCCCATCTCGTCTCTCCTTTCTCCAGCAAGTCTCCTACTCCTTCTAACAGTTGTTGGTTGTTTTGATGTATGTCTTCTTCTAGCCATTTTTCAATCTTGGTGAATTGTTGAAAATTATATGAAATTCCTTCCCTATTACTCCAAATTCTTTCAAATCACAATATCAATCTTCAATCAGTCCCTGTTTCTGGCGCCATATGTAGTAGCAGAAAATCCCATACTACACCCTCACAAGAATTCACACAATCAAGTCATTTTAAGATGAACAATTATAGTCTTTATTGATTAAACTCACAAATGTTACAAGATGAAAAGGAAATAAGCTAAAGAATTTACAACCTCTCTAAACTTTCTCTCTCTTAATAACTTGCCCAACACTCGAAAAAGATCTCCCCCTCTCTTAAGCCTATTCGGCTCTTTATATAGGACATTACATAGTGGATGACAGTTAAGCTATCCTTTATTTTCGGATCTGACTTGCGACACTCTCGCAAGTATTCAAATGTTAAATCTCGCAACGCTCCTAAATCTCGTTAGGCCTTCACATCTTTCTCGTTTTCAGGCGTCG
This sequence comes from Papaver armeniacum, assembly GCA_023531295.1. Lineage (NCBI taxonomy): Eukaryota > Viridiplantae > Streptophyta > Magnoliopsida > Ranunculales > Papaveraceae > Papaver > Papaver armeniacum. The sequence goes on from JAJJWW010006781.1 coordinate 42,626, forward strand.
TCATCCGTTGCGTCATTTATATTACTTATCTCGCGATATCTTTGCAGTGTGTCGTTTATGGATTTAGCAAGGGTCTTGGTGTTGCGATATTCTGATCCTACAAGCAGCATGCTTTTTCTGATTGAATACCTTATGCAAAGACCTTATCCTTGATATTTGGAAATTGCTACTTTCTTTGCAGTGAACACAAATCGTCATGCCATATCAACATTAAGGGTTCAGTAGGAGAACATAGCATTGAAGGCATTCAAAGGAACTTATATTAAGTGAATATATGCGAGCCGCGAAATTTCGTAACATATGGGATGGTTGCTACATTCGCGATCTGGATAAATTTCATGTAAGTATATTGAACGGATCAATAAATATGCTTAGGTGGAGAGGTTAGCACTCACGGCACCGTTTTCTTACAGAGTGACGTCACATCAGATATAAGGTTTTACGATTTCAACCCTAAGTTAAAAATCACCATCAACATTAAGTCCCCTTAGCACGTAACAGTGGCATTGTTGCGGGGTAAGCATGAGATGGTGACAAACAAGAGTAAAATCGAAAGACCAAGACGTGAAGAGATTACCGAGGAAATTCAACTAACCTTTAGTGGAAGGCATGACGATCCGTGATCTATGTGTTGGCGGCTCTGTGTGATTCTGTATTGGCCATAGGGCATTGGCGTCGACGCTGAAACTTCGGCTATTGATCGGCATAGGTGACATTGCAACTTGGCCCAAGGAATGGGCATTGGATGGCTAGGAAAGGTAGATGGTGCTGCTTTGAATGTCCAAGATGGCGTCGCTTTGGCTAGGTCCGTGGAATGGTAGAAACATCACTTTGAACATTGGCTACCAAACGGTGAAGATGGAGTGACGTTTTTTCGCAAAATGGGCAGAGATAGTGCGGCTTTGATTCTGAGTCCGGAGTCATGGCGTTACTTGCTAGGGCTGTGGAGCGGGCGGAGATAGCTCGCTTGTACGGTGGAGCACGCGGAGATTGGGCTGCTTCGAGCGGTGAAGGCGGTGCTCTTTTGGCTATCTGACTGTTTTCTCCCGTTCTACATTGGGGTTTCGACGAGAGACTTCACCTGGTTGAGGCTGATTTTTGGACGCCGTGTAAACTCATTGTGCTTGCTCAGCATTCGTTTCTCTTTAGGGTTTCTGCAGTATATATGCTGGTGCAATTAGGTTATTCTTCTTAGTTCAAGACAAAACTTTCTCTGTTGAATCCATATTTCCTTTCTCATGTCGAGCAGAAGCGAATCATCTTCGAGTCAGCTAGATTCTTCGGTCAAACGCAGCGGCCCGATTCTGGCGACAACTTCCCCGTCCAGATCATCCGAGTTAAGAAGATCATACCGGTACGTTTTTTCATTGACCAATAGATATTTGTTTGTTACCACCGGTTGGTGAGAAAAGAGTTTCTTTTGTGCAGAGATATCCATCTAGAACATGTGTTACCGTTGTCGATGATGATGATCTGACCGCCCCCCTTTCTTCGAATCCGATCACACCGACCGCTACTGAGATCACGGGGGAAAATCTTTTGATTTGGGTATTTCTTGCCATGAATATCCCAATGTAGGTTTGTCATTCGAAATCCGCATGAAGTGTTTATCTTCTAGCTACCGAAGTGTTGGTAAATTCCTAGTGTGAAAGGAATTCGTGACTCTGTATACGAAAATATGAAGAAGATATGGCCATATTACCACCAGGTTCGTGGTGAAGCATTGCTCGTCTGCTTTGGTTACCACAGTGAACTGTCTCCTCCCTATGATTGTTGAAATGGAAGGCACATCCATCCGCGACGTCACGGAATCAACTACTGAAAGGTGGGAAAACATGGTGTCTACCTGTGAATCCCTTGAGTTTAACGTAAGTTAGATGTGGCATCGCCTTGACATTGTGAAGGTTGACAGAGCCGGTATTCTTGCCAATGTCGTTCCTGCCACAAAAGCCATTTTGGAAGAGGAGAAGGCTCTGGCCGTGGAATCCCAAAAAGGTGGAAAAGGCTATCCGGGACTTGAAGAGTAGACTGAAAGATATCAAAACAGGTTGAAGATGATGCTTTCAAGGAATTGCAATCTATTGGAAGGGCTTTTCTGAGTTATGTAGTTGTGAGACGCCTTTGGTTTTCTTCTGGTCTCAAACATATGTATACTTTTTTTTGTACTGGTTTTGGAGAAATAGATAATTTTCATTAATATGCTTTGACTAAATGAAATTTGATAACTAGGATGTGAAGGAAACGAGAAAAATGCACGGCTAGCCGTGCTATGAGACGGCGAGAGGTGGGGTAAGGGTTAGGCGTAGTATGCCTTGAGCCATTTTCCATTGATGACTGTTTCGGTTTGCCTCCATCTTCCTTGATGACCTTGTAGTATCATTGTTATACGCTTTGGTGACCACATAAGGCCCTTCCCATTTTGGGGAGAATTTTGGCGCTGACATGTCTTGTTGGATGTGTTTGGCGGTCCTCAACACTAGATCCCCTACTTGAAAAACTCGAGGTTTCACAGTTTTGTCGTATGCTCCGGGAAATTTTATTTTTGTATGCTTGCGCGTGATCTTCTGCTTTAATTAGCTCTTCTGGAATCCAATGTATCTAGCTCCGCTACCATGGAATTTGCTGTTTCGCATTCATTCCATTGAACTCCGCTTTCCTTAGAAATCCTAGCCGATGGGATTTTAATTTCTGCTGGGAGAATGGCGTCTACGCCGTAGACGAGAGAATAAGGGGAGGCGTCAGTAGAGCTCCTTGGTGATGTCCGATATGCCCAAAGCGCCATTGCCACTTTTCCAGATCGTTACTTGGGAATTCAAATTATGCCCGGCATGGTTAGATATCGACACATACGTAATGTGGTGGAGAAGATAAAATCCCAACTTGCTGGTTGGAAGGGTCGTTTGTTATCTTTTCATGACCGCATTGTTCTGGTAAAGTCAGTTATTGCTAGTTACTCTATACACAATATGGCGGTTTATAAATGGCCAAGAAATTCATTTTGCAATGTGAGGGGGCAATTCGGAATTTTATTTTGTCGGGAGACTCTAATATTAGTCGTGATGTGGTGGTGGCGTATGATAAAGTTTGTTGTCCTTTTGAGGAGGGAGGATTAGGCTTAAATCGTTTGGCTACCATGAACAAGGCGCTTCTTATGAAGTTGTGGTGGAAAATTCGCAATTCAAAGAAGATGTGGGATGGTTTTCTTAGAACGAAGTACTTTGGGAGAAATGGTTGCATCAAAACTTGCGGTGTAAAATCCACAATTCTGCCTGGCATTCGCTGCGTGTATAAGATTGTGGAAAACAACACTAAAGTATTTCTTTGAGATGGTAGGTCCACTTCGCTTTGATATTTGGTGCAATGATTTATGTCTTGCAGATATTCTCAATTATCAAAGCCTGGATAGAACTATTACGGTAAGTGACATGTGTTCTGGTGATCATTGGATTTTCAATGAAGAGCAACTACAACACCTTGCAGCTGCTGGCGTGGATATTGCTCATCTTCCTACACCACATGAAGGAGAGGACAATAGAATTGGGATGACGGACCTCAAAGGAGTCTTCAGTGTCAGCTCAGCTAAGGAGATAGTGCGTTAGAAATATCCATCTTTGGAAGGCTCTTCGCTGCTTTGGAGGAAGGAAATTCATCCGGTTTTAGCAGCTCAAAACTGGAAATTTTGCGTGGTATTTGCGCAACTTACGATTGCTGCAGTCAAGGTTCAAAATCCCATTTGGCAAATAAGTGCTAGGATCTGTGTTATCGTGAAGAATCTCTCGATCACGTCTGTTCGGGCGATTTTGCAGCTCGGACTGAATTGGCTTTCTGATTTTTGGCTTAACTCCTAACAATAATCTTGTTATTTCTTATAAAGCAACAAAAGGAAAGAGTCGGATGGTGCGTGATCCGTGGTCGCTCGCAAATCTCGTCTTTAAATCAACTTTGGATGTTGAGAAACAAGGTTGTTTTTGAAAATAAGAATCCAAATTGGAACGTGTTTTTCAAGCGTGTTTTTGAAGCTGGTTCAAGACTACTCGGTGCGTCTTAAAGGTTACATGAAGAATTGTGCTGAAGATGTTGTTATTTTGGACTACTTTCGAGTTCAACATAGGAGTGTGAAATTTCAGCAACCGATTGAATGTTTCTGGTATCCTCCGGAAAACAATGAGATCCAGTTATGTTGTGATGGTGCGGCGAGGGGGAATCCAGGTAGGGCTGGTGCAGGTGTAGTAGCAAGGGATTCTTCGTGCAATATTATTGGTGCTATGTCTATTGGATTGGGCATTACTACAAATTATCTGGCAGAATTATATGGAATCATTATTGGTTTGGAATGGGCTACAAGATGGGGAGTTCGGCGTATTTGCATTCGATCAGACTCTTTAGTGTGGTGGAGGCTTTTAAAAATTCTAATCTGCCTTGGTTTTAAAGACAAAGGTGGTTGGAGGTTTGTAGAAATTATGATCTATTAGATTTTTACATACCTACAGGGAGGCGAATTTTGCAGCGGATAAGATGGCTAAGCGTGGTTGTTATCTTGATAATGAAGTAGGAATGCACTATGATGGAAGACCTAGTTTTTTAATTACTGTTGAATATCCAAATGTTGCTTATTATCGTTTTAAATAGTTTGCAAGTTTTTTGGGTTGTTGTGACCTCTTTTCTTGTAAACTATTCTTTGTAAATTCTGTTATTTATTAATACTATTTTTGACTTATCATAAAAAAAACCCGAGGGTTATCGTGCACTGTCCGGCTGAGGATTCGAATTAGAGTATTGTTGGTGCTTTCGGCCTGCCCATTCCCTTGGGGGTAGTAAATAGTGGAGAAGACTTGTTCCATATTCTTCAAGTAACTCCCGTACTTGTTTGTTGGCAAAAGGAGTGTCGTTGTCGGTGATGATGTGTTTGGGCATGCCGAAACGACAAATGATATATTCTTAATGAACGCTACAATGGTGGCTCCAGTAGTCCCTCGTAAAGGGATGGCTTCGACCCATTTGGTGAAGTACTCTGTTGTGGTTATTATATACTCATGCTATTTTGATGATGGCGGGTTGATCTTGCCAATGATGTCGAGTCCCCAGCTATAAAATGGCCACGGACTACTTACCGAATGCAGGGGAGTAGAGGGTGCGTGGATAAGATTTCCATGAATTTGACATTTGTGGCATCTTTGAACAAAGGCAGCCGCATCGTCCTCCATGGTCGGCCAGTAGTATCGCTCGTGTATTTGGAGAGACAACTTCTTTTTCCCTTGGTGCTCGCCTTCGTGCATTTCTTTCAGCATGATTGGGATTTATGGCTCGCCCAGGCATCGTAATAAATATCCTCCAAAACCTTTTCGATACAGGATTCCTTCATGGAGTATGAATCTCTTTGATCTTTGCTTCACCTTGGTTGCGTCTTTCTTGCTTGCAAGGAGTACGCCATCGCGAAGATAACTGATGTACGGATTTTTCCATTCCCCAACGTGGTCAATAGTAAAAACTTCCAATTGATGCGGCGGTGCTTGGCAATTGGAGCAAGATCCTTGGAGCAATCGAGATTGAGCCTCCATTTTTGGCCAGTAGTAGCCAAGGCGTTGTAGCCGACGATAAAGTGTTACCACCAACGTTTGTCCGCAAATTTCTCTATGAATACGGTTAAGCTGATGTTGTGCCTCTTCATCTTCGAGGCATTTTGACAGGGAAACATCTGGGTTCCGGTGGTATAACTTCCTATGAAGCATGAAGAAGTTTTGCAAGGTTTTAAGGCTGACCTTTCCTTGGGAAAGCGAGTTGTTAAGTTCTTGAATAATCGGTGTTCTCCAGTCGCTGGCTTCAGTCCCCTTAGATTGCGAAAGCCATGTTGATGCCACGGTTCGTCTCTTCACCGTCGTGGTTTCTTCCGAACCTTCGAATCAGTAACTTTGATGCTAATGTGGCTAGTAAATCAAAGCATGTCTCGTTGTTGCTACGGCCAACATGTGTTATGGTCGTGTCGGCGAAGTAATTTAGCGCTTTTGTGCCTCGGATCTATACGGGCCAGCGTCACCACTTTCGGTGCGTATACTCCGTTCATCGGTTAACTAAGTAATTTAGAATCACCCCTTATTTCCAGACGTGTGGCTCCGGCTTGCTTGGCTAATGACAACCCCATGAGAAAGGATTCATATTCTCGTCGAATTGTTGGTGCAATGAAAGTCTAGCTTAAAGGAATACGAAAACTTCACCGGTTGGAGATACTAGAACCACACCCGCTCCTCCGGTATTATTGCTAGGGGTGGCGGAGCCATCGAAAAAATAGTAGCCACGCTTCTTCTTTGACAAAAGAGATTTCCGGAAATTCTCCATGAAGATCTTCGTGCGGTGTTGTGGTACCCTCTCCTGGGAAAGCTGCTAGTAAATCTGCGACCGCTTGTCCTTTGATAGCTTTTAGGGAAGCACACATTATATCAAACTATGACATTTGGAGGAGCCATTTGGCTGGCCTTCCTACCGGGGCCGGTTTTGAAATTAAGAACTTCACGGGATCGGACTTGGATATCAGCACCACCTTGTTTGAGAGCGAGATAATGCCTAAACTTGAATGGAGTGAATTAGAGCTAGGCACGCTTTTCTCGCCTTAGGGTATCCGAGTTCGGCATCCCTCAAAGTCCGATCAAGTAGTATATGGGGTGCTCAATTCCTTCATCATCTTCTTGGGCGAGAAGAGCTCCGACAAAGATATCACTAAAAGCGAGTGTAGAGACACAACGGTCTTCCTTATGCGGGAGATTTCATGACGCCCGGGGATGACAATATCGTTGAATCTTCCGAAAAGCCTCTTGTTGTAGTGTCGTCCAAACAAAACTTGCCCCTTTCTTCAGCAAAGGGAATGAAGCAATAAGCCGAGCTAAACCCGGTATGAAATGCAGGATGTAGTTTACCTTAACCATGAAGCTCGGAGTTCTTTCACGGTTTGTGGAGGTGGCATCATGATGATGGCTTGGGTTTTGGTGGGTCGACTTTGATTCCCTCGGCGGTCACCTAGAAACCTAGAATTTGCCCGAAGAGACGCCAAAGGCATACTTCAAAGTATTCATCTTTAGTTTGTATTCACGACACCTTTCAAACACCTGTCGCGAGAACCTATGTATGGGCTGCCCGGGTTTTGATTTAACCACTATGTCATCCATGTAGTATTCAACTTACTTGTGCATTATATCATGGAAAATTGCGGTCATGGCGCGTTGGTAGGTGGCGCCAGCATTTTTCAAACCAAAGGCATCACGGTATAGTAAAAGTTTCCGAGAGGAGTTCGAAAGTCTGTCTTACTTTGCGTCGTGCTCGTACATCTTTATTTGGTTGTAGCCGTTGTACCCGTCCATGAAAGAGAACATACCATGTCCACTGGTGGCATCTACCAGCATATCAATGTTAGGGAGAGGAAAATCGTCCTTGGGGCAGCATTTGTTCAGATCCCTAAAGTCAACACAAAGACTTCGATTTTGGCCGTTCTTCTTCTTTCTCTGGAACCACATTGGCCAACCAAGTGGGATGATGAATGGGTTTGATGAAACCAGCGGCTAGTAATTTTTGAACGGTCTTGATATGTTCTTCCACATCGTGTCCGAACTATCTCGGAAATTGTTTGACCGGTTTGGATCAGGGTATTATATATAGATGGTGAGTGACCCAGTGTCTCATCCAGACAGGCATTTCCTCGTACGTCCACGCGAATACATCTTGATATTCCTTAAGAAGGTCCACAAGTTTTTCGCTTTCAAGACATAGAGTTGAGCCGATGGAGACGCACCGTGGAGATTCCTTACTCCGATGTTGACAACTTCGAGTTCATCTCGTGGTGGAGTTGGTTCCGTCTGCAGTTGTCGTGGTGCATCCTAAGCACCTCCTCTTGTGGCTCGCTGTTGTGATTGCATTTCATTGGGCGGAGAGGCGGGTGGTAGTCTCCCCTGCTAATTGCTAACAGCGGCGCCGATATAAGGTTTTCCCTTTTTCATCACGACTTGCAATAAAAGCCCGCTCTCGCTTGGTATGAGCATGAGTCATATTTACGTTTGATGAGGGGAAATTGGCGTGCTTTTCTTTTGGAGGGATGGCGCGAGATTGAGTCTCTTGGTGCAGCGATGTGAGCATGTCCTCTTCTTCGATTGATGTCCATGTCGGGAGTGGAGTGCAAAGAAATTTGACTCGACGAAGTCCCGCGAATTTTCCTTTGGTTCGAACATGTCCATACCATGATTGGTGCATAAGGAGATAATGACGTGGGAATGCGAATAACTTCTTCATTCAACATGGTCTTTAGGCCTTTGGTGATATGTTGAAGGAATGATCATGTTATCGTGGAGCCACGGTCTTCCTAGTATCATATGGTAGTTCTGTCTCCTTTTCGATTACCTCGAACTTTACCTTCGATTTGGATTGGTCCTACCGACAAATTCAAGGTTGATGTATCCATACGTGATGGTTAGGTTGCCTTCTAAATCTGTCATCATGGTAGGCTGTTGTACAATTTTACTTGGCCGCACCTTGGTTGTCCTGAGTGTTCTGAGAGTAATAACATTGGAGGACGCCCCCGTGTCGATAAGGGCCCTTTTGAACTCTGAATCCTTGATGCGAGCAGTGACGTGTAGGGCTCGATTATGTCCCTCTTCTGCCATCATGTCGTCTTCAGTAAATGTAACATTGTTGATGGACATTTCTGACATTCTTGAAGCCTCCGCGCGTAAAGGAACCAAACAAGCATCTAGGGCTATTTGATTAATCACAGTAAATGTTTCCGCTCGCTGGTCCTTTGAAAGGTGCAGAAGTTCGCATAAACTTTCCACCAACGCGGCTGCTTCCTGGTTCACCGGTATCTGATTGGTGGTGAAGGTGCTGACTTGAGAATGATCATGCGGGACGTTAGTCCCCGGTGCTGGAATTCCCGGGGCGGGTGAACCGCTCAAATCTGATGTAAATCTGATAAGAAAGTTAAGTATGTTGTTTATCGTCTCCTTCATCAGGTTCGTGTTCCTTGTGTGGAATTCCTGAACTCGTGCCAATTCATCCAACCTTGGAATTCCTCCATCGGCTGCGCCATTAGGTGTCGTTCTGGGGAAAGAGACATCGCAATTCGCTAGAGTCGGAGCGTAATTTGGGATCACGGACTCGGTTCTAAGACCGACCATCTTATGGAAATTGAGTTGCAACCGAGACATTTGACCTCCCACTGTAGTCGCCAATTGTTTGTGGGTGAAAACAGTTTCTGCTGATTTTGGTAATTTCGGGTGTGTGGGTGAGAAACGAATCTAAACCCTAAATAATGCACTGCACGGGAGTACTTTTGATTCGAGCGATCAATCTGTACAATCCTGGCCTAAATCAAGAAATGGCTGTTCCAGGCTTGCTTCGGTCACAAAGTGAAGGAGAAGGGTTGGTCTTAGGGAGGGAAGCGAAGACAGTGTTGAGACCAGAATCGTTGATTCTGAAGGTGTGGTTTGTTTTATGACTTGTATCGGAAGTAGAACTAGTTAGCAGAATAGAAAGCTACTAGGTGATTTCTAGATATTGTATTGTTGCCGACCAAAACTTGTTGTTTGGTGAAAATAGGTGAAGCCTATTTATACAAGTCATATTGAAACGTACCCTGGTCTCGTAGGAAATGGAAACGATTAAGTGGTAGAAGAATAGAGTAACGTGTAACCGTCGTGACGTTATGCTTCCATGATGAGGGAAGTGAATTCGCATAACCGTCGGTCATTACGCTTCCATGATGAAGGAAATTAATTGTTTACACGTTACTTTTTGACCACCACTAATTGTCCTACTTCATGGCACTTTCGTAACGCGCGCATTGTCCCGATGAGTATCCCCCGATTTTGTGACATGTTTGATGTCTTGAGTGTTTTCGTGGAAAACGTGTAGCAAGGTTGCTATGTGTGGCAAGTCAAAGTCAAGAGACTTTTCCATAGGAAAATAGCATGTGATGCTATTAGGCTTGCCTTGGTCGGCCGCCTAAAACTTGCCACAAGTCCGTCAGTTTGGTGGAGAACTTGAATGGCTGAGATTACATCTCATGAGGAAGGGTAGCCGTTGATTATGGCCACATCTTTGTTGTGTAACAAAGTGGCGCCTGGCGAGCCGTGGCGTAGCGGGTTGCCTGGGACTTGCCGCAAGTCCGTCGGTTCAGTAGCGAACTTGAATGGCTGAGATTGCATCTCATGAGGAAGAGTGGCCATTTATTATGGCCGCATCTTGTTGTATAGCGAAGTGGCGCCATTGGCATAGTAGCGCCTGGTGGAGCCATGGCATATCGGCATGCTAGTGGCATGCCAGTGGCGTAGCCATAGCATAGCGGCATGCTAGTGGTGTTGTGGCATGGCCACGCCTGTGGCATTGTAGCATGGCCAAAGCTAAGGTTTGGCTATGTGGCCAGAATTTAGGGCTTGGCGGCGTGGCCAAGGCTAGGATTTGGCGTCGTGGTAAGAATTAGGGTTTGGCGGCGTGGCCAAGGCTAGGATTTGGTGTCGTGGTAAGAATTAGGGCTTGGCGGCGTGGCCAAGGCTAGGATTTGCGCTGTGGTAAGAATTGGGGCTTGGCGGCGTGGCCAAGGATAGAATTTGGCGCTGTGGTAAGAATTAGGGCTTGACGGCGTGGCCAAGGCTAGGATTTGGCGCCGTGGTAAGAATTAGGGCTTGGCGTCGTGGCCAAGGCTAAAGTGGCATGCTACCGCGACAGAGTGGCATGTTGGCATGCCGATCAATATGTTGTTGTGATAAGGCGCGTTTGGCTTTCCAGTTAGTATGGTGGCACGGCAGGGTGCGTTTGATCTCACTATGGACTCAACAAACATGAAGTTTGTTCATTTTGATCTCACTATGGACTCAACAAACATGAAAAACGGATGGGAAAACCAAAAAATTTGAGGGTTTGTTGAGTGCGGAAGTAAACTAAACACGCGCTTGATGAAAAACCTGGTGGCAACACCAAACACGCTGGCGTGTGATCCAAAACCGCCAGTTTTTCCTTCACACGATGGCGTGTGATCCAAAATAGCCAGTTTTTCCTTCACACACCAGCGTGTGATTCAAAACCGCTAATAGCTACTTTCCAATCTCGTCATCCAACGGCTTTTAATCCTTTCCTTTTCCTATAAATTCACCTCATCTTCAAACTTAAAACTCACACCCTCTTCATCTCTACCTCAAAATTTCACAATATCATATCATCTCAATACTCACTTTTCCTTCATTTCAAACACAACTACTCATATAAACTCAATTTACCAGAAAAAATCTCTATAAATTTTATTTCTAACAAATATGGCATCATCACCGCAGCGATCACAACAACAAACACAACAACAATCACAACAAGAAACACAACAAAGAAACGTAAGAATCCATGGTGTCAAGTATACGATGGATGAAGATGAATCAATCAATGGTATTTATCAAGAAAAGAATACTTTTATGGAAAGATTTTACAAAAAGTTTGTGAAGAAACCGGTAACATCAATAATCGTGATGCCGAAGGATTTTCTCATCGTTTTCACACAATTTCAGCATCCGTTAATAAATACGTATCTTTGATCATGCAAATGTGGCGCAATAAGAAAAGTGGTGAAGTGGTTTATTTAATCATATGGATTTTTGTAAGTATTCACTTTCGTAGAGACTCAAAAAAATAAAAAAATTGCATGTTATGATCAGTTGTTGAGTGGTTATTTCTTTCCCGATGTTACTCCATATTCAGCTATTGAGCGGATATCTCTTTCGATATTCAGCTGTGGAGCGGATATATTTTTTTATTTTGCTCGAGGACTAACAAAATATAAGTGTGGGGAATTTGATAAGCACATAAGTACGACACAATGATACCCATATTTCTACTAGCTAGGACTCGTTAATTGGCTAATAATGTTTTTAGACCTTTTACTGAAATTACAAGGAAATCTATTCACCCGAAAAGAAAACGGCTAAAACAGTGCTAAGTTAACGTTTGCTATGCATGACACTAAAAGAGACAGGATCGTCCTTACTTATGTTGGTGGAAACACCAAAGCCAACTCAAGGTTGCAACATATATCGGGGAAACAAAGAATTTTCTTTGTTTAGTTCAAGTACGTTTATCCACTGGAGGTTGAGAAGAGATGGCGTATATGTCCATACCTTGCACCACATCTTATTTCTTAACAAAAACAATGAAAATATCAGGCAGCTTCTTGTGTTTGTTTTCGAAACAAAAGAGAGCTTCGTTTCTTAAGCAGCTGACTTTGTTACCAAAGAAGGGGATCGAGCATCAATGACAGTGGTGGGTTCTCATATTGAATTAGGTGTAACCCATTCGCAGAACTGGTGCATATAAGTTCAGAGAATTCGAATCAGTGGAGGATAGGCAGTGAGAAGATGATGCTCTGACCGAGATTTAGATGAAAGTAGAGATGCTTGGGTTTCCTGAGAAGAATTGATGAGAGATTAGAAGATAGTTTAAAGGGTACAGATAGGTTTTGATGATTAATGAAGATTGACGAAACTGTAGCTGCTTGTTCGAATCGATGGTGTAAATTGAGTTGGCTGGAATTGCAGGTGAAATGTTTTACAAGAGGATCCTGCACTTTAGTTGCTCGCATAATTGCCTGAGAAGAATTATGAAGGGAACTTTGTTCAGTGGAAGTGTTGTTGGCTGATGGTCTTGAATGATGGGTCTCATAATACCAGATTGGTAGTGCTTTCTGTACCTCGAATTGGTCTTGGCTTAAATGGTGCAGGCAATGGTGTCTTTATGGAAAGTGTTTCAGGCGTGAATAGGATCAAACTTTGAATCGAACTGGTGCTGCAATTTCTAGTGTTAACAGTATAAGCAATTGTCTGAGTTCTAGGGGTTCTCGACATGGAATCGAAGGATGGAATGGTGGCGTTGTTTGGAGTGAGGGTTGAATCAGTTGGTGGCAGTGATGGTTGATGCTGTAGACGCGATGCAAGTGGATTTTAGTTCACGGGACTGTACTCGAGCGAGATGGCAACGCTGAAGGTAGAAATAGGGGAGCATCCCCGAGCATAGCAGACCTGATATAGAGACAAGAAAATCTGGCAAAGACACATGAACAAATTGCGACTTCTCAGACAGAAGTACTTACCTACCTAAGAACCTTAGCAGCACAGTTGACTCCGCAGCAATGTCAAGTTCAGACAAAGCAGACCCAAAATGCCCCCGGATCTTCCATCGGAATCGACAACTTAAGGGAGCAACCACGAGAAGATGGTGTTCGTACTATTGCACTAGGAAAAAACCAACAGCCGAATTTCATCACTCGACAAGATTTGGAGAAACTCTAGCAGAATCGTGGAAAATAGGAGTCATCTTTATTTCACCATCACCAACCGCCTTATATTGAAGACGTACAAAGGGCGCCTATACCAAGAGGATATGTATAGCCTGCCTTTTCTCTTTATGATGGAATAGGTAATGCCCGTGAACACATCTCTCGATTCCTAGAAGCCTTAGGAGTGCATGAGTACCACCAAGTATTGCGACTTAAGGAATTTTCCAAATCGCTCATTGGAAGAGCGTATACTTGGTACAACAATCTTTCTCCGAAAAGCATATCCAGCTGGTCTGATATGGTGAGCGCCTTTTATTGAAAATATTAATTCGTTTCCGAACAAATTACGTTCTTGGATTTGGGGAGGATGTTCCAGCGCAACAACGAGCATCCTAACGATTATGTCAAGAGATACAAGATTCAACCCCTCGATTATCACGACTCAAACATAATGGAGCAACATCTAGTGGAATCGTGCATCAACGGTATGATTTCTGTGTACCGTGCCTTACTCGAAAATATATGTTTCCAAACTTTCTCGGAATTACACAAAGCGGACAAACGATCAGCCACCACTGCCCCAGCATTGCTTGAAAGGACAAGGCCAGTCAAGTAAGAAAGCCGTAACACCCGTGGGAATAGGAGTCTAATCAACAAACAGTACTCGGTTCAACCTTCTATCGACGTTGTTACCAACGAGGAACCAAAGAGAAAAGCCACACCTCAACAAAATCCTCGAGCAAAGCATGCCATGTATGCTCCAAAGACCTACCAGACCAAGACCACCTATGCAGGGCCCGTCTAAACCCGCACGACAAAAACCACCAGTGAAATCAGATTCGGCATTTTCAGACTTCCCTTGCCCAATGGAAGAAGTTATCGAATTACTAGAAGTCTGGATACAAGATGGAGCCGTCAAATTACCTCTCATACGTTGCCCACCTACTGATGAAGACATGGCAGATCCGAACTATTGCCGCTTCTACAGGTTCGTCAATCACCCTAATCGCGAATGTAACGGACTGAAGCGTGTATTTAAAGAAAAAATAGACTCAGGAGAATTTCACTTGGGGATCGAAGGCATTCCTGAGATATCCACTCTGTTAGAAATTTCACTCTCTCCGGAAATCCATTAACCAGATCGTTTCAATTTAATTGAACATTTGTGCGAAGCTCTTTATCTTTCGAAGAACCCGGTGCAAAGATATCTTCGCAGCCCTTAATCGAGTCGTCTCAGTAAGCGCTGTTTTTTGTCGAAAAAGCCACAACAGGGGGACTTCTCACGAGAGCTTATCAGCAAATCGAATTCAAAGAAATGCTAATTGATGCCGGATCGGATGTCAACATCATTACCGGGCAAAGCTTTACGGGTTGTGGGAATTTCCAAACACGAAGTTGTGCGCGCACTTGTCATAATTCGGGATCCAAAAATGAGATCCATAAATGCTTATGGTCATGTCACCTTTAAGGTGAACATAGGGAATGTCGAGATAGATGTTACGTTCCAGATAATTAGAGGAGATATGGGTTACGATAGCTAAACTATACTTCGTAAGGCAATATACCAAAGTTGTATATAACAACTAGTTGATAGGTGTTATAAACACCTTAATTATTATCTATTGTTTATGCTTTCTTTGCCATTTTTCTTGAAAATTTTGTATCTTATGTTTACATTTGAGTGTTTAGGTACTTTGGAGTCATTTGGAGCGCAAAGGGAAAAAAGATCAATTGACGGGCAAAATATATTTGGAGCCGGCTAGGTTGTGCAAGAAGGAGGTGAAGAATGAACTCGGTTCTCCATAAGCGACGGTTGAGCAAGAAAACGAGAATAGGCGATCGGTTCTATGAAACCGACAAGCCAAATATCACTTTGGTGGCCCTTATCTTAACTGGGGTGCCTGTATAAATTTCCATCACTACACAACCCTTAGAGTCAGATAAGTTTTATCTTCTCTCTTATCATTTGAGTTCACCTGAAATTGAGAGAAAAGAGAGAAATTGTCCGAGACTCAGTGAAACGAGATGATAAAGAAATCAACTGATGAACTCAGGCTTCATCTGGCAATTGAGTAGAAGAGATGGTGGTTGTGTCTGAGATCGAGGAACTAAGGTTTTTCTGTGGATCAATTTTGTTGAAATACGAATCTGAAGAAGGGGATCTCATGTCTGAACTATGGGTTCAATGGAAGGTAGAGTCATGGTTTAATTTGCAGAAGAAATTTGATGAATCTGGTTATGATTAATGAAGAACAGAAAGGGGATTTGATGTTACGGTTTATTGCTGTTAATGAAGGTCGAGATTCAGATGCAGGTGCAGATGGAGTGGAGAAGAAATGGAGGAAACTTGGTGCTGCAACGATTTAGAGAGTTGGGTACCTTTTGATTTCAGTATGAAGATGAATCTGAGGTTGATTTAGGGTGTCAGTTCTGTAGTTGCAGGAAATCCTACACTACACCCCTCACAAGAATCTATACAATCAAATCATTTTGGGATGGACAATTGTAATTTTTATTGATTAAACTCTTTAAAAATGCTTACAAGATGAAATGGAAATTAATTAAAGAATTACAATCACTCTAAACTTTCTCTCCCTTAATGACTTGCGCAACACTCGAAAAGAGATCTCTCACAATAGGCCTGCTCGGCTCCTTATGTAGGGTATTACATAATGGATGACAGCTAAGCTGTCCTTTATTTTCGGGAATAACTTGCGAAATATCGTAAGTGTACAAATATATAATCTCGCAACTCTCCTAGATCTCGCTCACATCTTTCTCGTGTTTTGGCTGTCGTTATTCATTGCGTCATTTATATTACTCATCTGCGACACCTTCACAATGTTGTCGTTTATTGATCTCGCGAGGTATTGATGCCGCAATATTCTGATCCTACATCTTGCCTCTTCTTATGTCTTCTCTGCGAAGAAGAGAATGTCATGAGAACTAGTATTTTGAAATGCTGCATCCATTTGTTTTTCATCAATTTTTGCCGACAAGATTTCGTGAATTAGGGATGACCGTTTACACGTGTCTAAAATTTCCCCTTTTTACCGGCACATTTAATGCTATCCGGTTACCATTTTCTTGTCTATTTAAGGAGGAGTTCCTTATGAAAGTGTTTCTTTTCTTTTACTTCGTCTTCTTCATCGTCTGCAACCTAAGAAAATAAAAGCTGATTTCAGTGTCGAAATCAGTGTCGAAACTTCATATAGGGTACCTTTTGATTTCAGTGTCGAAACTTCCATGAATGCTGCTGAAGGGAGCAAAAGAAAAGCTGAAGCACGGCCACATAAGAATGCTCCTCCAACGTCCAATCCTTCAAAAGCGCCAAGGAAAGATGGTCAAGTCAGGAATGCACAATCGCCTACTCAACATTAACAGAATGATCAAGATGCACCTGACTTCCCCTTTTCTATTGAAGAAGTGATCGAACTATTGGAGGTTTGGATCCAAGACGGTGCGATCAAATTTCCCCCAGTCAAAAGGAACCGGCGAGGGAAGATGGAAAATGCATGTTACTTCCATTTTCATAGGTATGTCGGTCATCCGACAAGTGATTGCGAGAATCTGAAGCGTATATTCAAAGAAAAGGCTGACTCATAAGAATTGAGAACTGAAGGAGTGCACAGAAATCCTCTCCCAATCAGAACATTCGCACCCTCCGAGCAGCCGGTCAAGGAGGCAGTTCAATCCTTAATTGAGCATGTCTGCGAGTTATTTTACTTGTCAAAGGCCCAAAGAGATGATATGTTTGCTGCACTGAACCATATCGTTTGGCAAACGACTAACAATTCAGGATACACTCTCTGAACCGCCAATAACAAACAAGGAGATGTACGGATGGGGCTTCTCACTACGGTTCACCTCAAAGGAAATGAATTCAAGCGAGCGTTGGCCTATGTTGGCACCTTTGTTAACATCATTCCCTTGAAAACCCTCAAGGTCTTGGCATCACTTGACAAGAAGCAACTCACGCCCGCCTCGGTCGAGAGACCACGAAGGAATCTCCAGGGATGCTTACGGTTACATTACTCTCAAAGTGAAAGCTGATTCAACTTGGATGAAACCAAGTTTTTCATAATCCGAGAAGATCCGAGGATACGACATGGTTCTTGGGCGAGCATGGATTCATGATGGAAAGGTCACTACAACATCTTCAATTGCACAATCCTCTGTCGATGAAAGCTCCGACTCAGAGGAAAGCTTCAGTTTAGAAGAAATTGAAGACACTCCACCATTTAAGCATTTGGGAAAAGTCGAATCCTTGATGGAACTCACACAAAAACCTGAAGAGAGCGCACATGAATTTGTCAAAAGGTTCCGCACTCAGGCAAGTCTCATTCCCACTCATGCATCTATATTACCAACTTTCAAATATGCAACTCTGGTCAAGGGACTTGATCATGCTCGTGACTCGGCTGTCACCAAACGTTATGAGTGGTTAGCCTCACCTCAGCAATACTTCACTAAATGGTTAGACGCAGAACCTCTCCAAGTCTATCATCTCACTAACACGGTCATTGATAGGATAATGACTGAGTTTCACAATCAATATCCTAAATACTCTACTTTGCACGAGTGTCCACATGTGCCGCAGAATTGGAAAGCTCCACCAACGTGGAATCCACGAGGAATTCCAAACCAGCAGAAGATATTCAAGGCACGGGCAACCAAGCCTAACAAATTTCATGAAGGATATTTGGTTCATAAGGCAACCAGACACAATTTACATTCCACAAAGAGTTCTAACTGGGAAGGACCTTTTATGATTGCTAAGTCAGTTGTTGGAGGATACTACAAATTGGCCGACATCAAGGGCAAGACGAGTATATCAGTGATTCATGAAA
This sequence comes from Papaver armeniacum, assembly GCA_023531295.1. Lineage (NCBI taxonomy): Eukaryota > Viridiplantae > Streptophyta > Magnoliopsida > Ranunculales > Papaveraceae > Papaver > Papaver armeniacum. The sequence continues at coordinate 60,764 of JAJJWW010006781.1, forward strand.
ATTGGCTCAAGATTTTCGACGCATGAAGCATTCAACATTGGGTGTTCTATGTCCAAGACAAACACTCAAAACACCTGACGTTTGCATCTTAGGATTTTATTTTACCTGTATTTTCAATTCCTTCAAAACGTTTGCAATACTTGCATCCAGTATTTGAAATTCAGCAATTTATCAAGGTTCTTTATTTTAACAAAAATCTCTATCAAAACCCAAAATCCAAAAGAAAATCCTCAGTCACTCATAATTTCAAAACCAATCCAGAAATTCAAAACCAAAATCTCACATCTCTCAGAAGTTCAAAGTTCAAGAGATTATGGAAAGAAAACTAAAGAAAGCCATCGAAGTACGATTTCTGCTTCTCAGCATCCTCTAAGACTTGCAAAGTCGCTTTCTCCAACTCCAGCTTTTGAGTCAACTCAGCAATCTTAGCCATTTTCTCCACCACAGCATCACTGGTAAAAGGTATATTCTTCACTACTGCATCCTTGATGGTGTTGATCTTCTGACGAAGCCACTTCAGATTAAAGCCAAGTCTCTCAGAATTCTCCAAGTTGTACTCCCAATCAAAGAGTACATCTCGAGTAACAATACTTTTGGGCCTGCATGGATATCATCTATGACACATAATATGTTTCCTAATTGCATGGTCAAGAAGTAGCTACGTTCGTAATCTCTTGTAACGACGATATGGTCAGTACATCTTCCACAACTTCTCATACATGTTGGCATACCTGTGGGGACATTGAATCCACTAATAAATACATGATATGGGAGTGAAGCACCAAATGGAGGCTCACAAATAATCCCTACAGTAGAGTATTCATGCACTATTATACGGTTCTCAATCTCAGGAACAACTTCAACAATCTTAGGCGCAGCTTCCTGCAGGACAATATCATCTGCTCTCTGCATTCTTACATTCTGGAGCAATCACCGTTGGTGTTTCAATTACCTCAACAATATCATCAACAACCATCTCATGGCCTTGAAGTGCAGAGATGGTTGTCTCACTAACAACAGCGCCAGGATTGCTCGAATCATCATTATTGGTCTCATTATTCTCAGCTTCGGCATTTGGCACCTAATAAGAAAATTACACGAGATTAGAGCGGTCCAAGCATGGGAACTCAACGTAATCATAAAGTCCAGAATGTAAGTGAACTAACATTATCTAAGTTCTCTACTATGCGTCCAAGACATGAGCAAATAGCATAAAAGTTATAAGACACGCTTTTCAATAAGTCCGTCAGGAAATTTTATACTACTCTGTCTAAGATGACGAACTGGGAGCAATTGGTAATGAATCTAAGGTTGAGTCATATACCATTCTCTTCGTATGGATGTCATCTACAACATATCAAAAATTCAAAGCAATTGAAGAAACGACCAAGGATATGTGGCTGAAACATTGGACAACATGCAATCTGAAAAAGTTCTGAAAGTCTCCTGGAAGTTTACTGTTTCTCCTTTTTCAGGACCCTAACATGCTCAAAACTCAAAAAGCTTCTATTATAAATCTTGGAAATTTTACGGGCTTGAAGATACATATGCAGATCGCGAAAATCCGACTTCGAATGAAGATTCTACAGCATTTTTACTAAAAAACTGGGGTCTGGATTTTTCTGATGACATATTTCGGCAAAATTTCTTGTATATTCATTGGGATTCTCATTAATCCATTCACAAATCAGCAATACTACACTTCTATGAAATTGACACAAAGTGGATACTTACTTGAGGAGTCTCCAACTCATTCGAAGGGTTAACAGGGTCAGCATCAACATTGGGAGCACCATTATTTCCATTCAGTCGCCATTCTTGAAGATTATCTTTCTCACTACTATTCAAAGACGAATGAATAGCATGACCGTGTTGGATTTCCACAAAAATTTCCTCCTGGATCCAACAACAATAATCATCATTATTTCATTCAAAGATATGCCGAAACCACTTACACGAAAGGATACTCACATTAACCTCTCCATCAACGCTGGATTCCTTAGTTGTTCGTATAGAGGAAAGATGAAGACCGCCAATAACCGATGGAGCAAAATTCTGGAACAAATTAGTAATAATTTTCTAAGATCCTGATTATATGGACAAGAAAGCCGCAATGATAAGAGGGATGCTAACAACTCACCAAAGAAGCGGCAGGGGACTGCACTTTATTCGGTATCATTCTATGAGCTGTTTTACTCCTTCCTTCTCCACCCTGGGGACTTTCTTGAAGGTCTAAGAAGTTTACACAGATTCGAGGCCTCACATCACGGCCATCCTACACAAAATCAATTAATGATTAAAAATACATCTATCTTACTCTCACCAATCGTGAAGAAAAGAGGCCTACCTGTGCACATTCCGGAGATGTTTTCCTCTTGTCACCACGATAAAGGTACTTTAGTCTTGGTCGAGCATTAACGGAGTCAAGAGAAGGAAAATATTGCATTGGGGACTTAACATCCATCACGAAAGCATACAGACACTCAAGTTGCTGACGCCAGAAGTCTATGTAACTCGGAGTCACGAAACTAGCACGATCAAAGCATGGGGATAAATACTCATTCCCATCCACGTGAGTGCAGTCCATATTAGCCTTCAAATACTCAAATGATGCTTTGTTCATTGGGTGACCTGGGATACATTGGTCGACGTCCATTTTCCGAGCTGTCCTGTCAATGTTATATTCCTCTACTCTGAATTGTCCATGCATTACTGATACTAGGTGGCCAGGAGTGCAACTTAATATAAAGGATCTCTCTCCATCATTCAAATCAGCACCAGTCTTCAATGTGATATTTTCTTCAGCAGTGTTGAAGGTGATCAATTGTGAGAAGAGATCAGGGACCGACACCCAAGGGCGAAAATTGAACTCGGATTCAATATCCAGAATATCAGTGATGCATATCTTGTATTGTGGCTGCTTTGTAGACCACCTCATGATCCTGGCATTGTCTTTCTCGAGAAAAGCATGGCGAGTGTCGACATTAGGCCCTTGCAAAATATTACGGGGAATCGGAGCATACTTATCAAGATGCCCCCACATCAGAGCTTGGAGGAACATGGTATTAGCATATGTCTCAATTTTCATGAAACCGTTAGAGACACTGGAGTCAATAACCAAAGAGTCCAAGTTGGCAAACAGTGAACCTAAAAACAAGCTACCAATTGGAAGTCTCTCACCTTTGGCCATCCTAATGGCAAAGGGTATCACCAACGGCTTCAACAAATGTCCGATGTCCTCAAGAATATCTCTGGAAAGCCACAAGCACAAGAAAGCAGCAATGTACAGAGTACTATCAACAGGTTCTTCGGGAATTCCATCTCTCGGCCACCAGTATCTCAACCATTGAGCATAGCAAAATTTGGGAGACTCGTTGAATTCATGCATTTTAGCTTCCAAAGTATGAGATATCAGTTTCTCCTCTGTTGAAAGTTATCCAGGGAAATTTCCGACAACTGGAAGATGCAACAAAGCAACTACATCTTCTAAAGTAATCGTGAACTCTCGCAATCTGCAAATGAAGGTGTGAGTAGGAATACACCAACGAGCAAGCAAAGCCACGATACCTGGTATATCATGATTAATGATCAAATCTCCAAGAGACTTGAATGGCTCGCGTCACTGCGCACTATCCAAAGAAGGTCCTCACACAGCTGTAGCCTAACATATTCCTTGCCCATCCAGAAAAATGCGTCAACGGCTTTCGAGAAAGTTTGAGTTCCACATGAGAAGCTGAATAATGTTTCCCTTCCAAACAGAACCGAATTATTGCTGGAGGAGACACCAACTTATTCTGAGCAGTAGTCCTTGGATTTATGAGCAACCGAAACGAAGAATCTAAAGGACGATTTTCATGCCTATACAAATATTTAAAGAATATGTCTTCGATGTTTGGAATGTTCTTGGGTTTGAGGATTTCCTCATTCCCCTGAGAAGTTCCAGAATCGTCATCCATGGAGCAGTCACCATATCTAGAAGTGTCTTCTCTGGAAACGTCGCTTTCAGCATCATTATAGAATCGAGTCATCTCTGCCAAATAACTGCAACATTCCACACGAATTTCATCAGTACAATGGAATTAAAGCAATCAAACAATTACGATGCTCACAATCAGCGTATGCAAAAATGGTAATCCTTAACTCTTATCTATTTACGATTTCACGAACTTAGTGATAACAACTCAAAACCCCAAAACTTGCTCGTTCTTTCAAACCTGCAAAACCGAGCAAAAAACTTATTATTATTTAAAGTCAACATTGACTTTTCATGAAACTATGAATAATTCACACAACCTTTCATGTGAATATTCACTGCTTTTTACGTGTACATACGCTATAAAATCGTCAAACTTGCACATACACTACCAATTCATCAACTCATAAATTGTTGGCTTTCGATAATTTTTCATAAATCGAAACTTGATTTCTATTTAATAAAACGTGAACAAGTCACGTAATTAAAAAAAAAAAAAAATCCGTGAGCTAATAACTCACGTGTTATTTCATAAAAAATATATATTTTTGCTCAATCGAGCATCCGTCACGAAACCAGGGTCTTTTCTATTTTTTGTAAAAGTCCATATGTTCCAAATAAAATTTTAAAAGTTTACAAATAAACTTTATCATGAACTCCAAGTCTTTTCAAAATTCCTTTGACTCTAAGGATTATTATTTGTTACTTTTACGAACAAACCTACGTTTCCAAAAGTATTTGCAAAGTTCATGCTTCAAAAAACAAACTTGGGTTTTCATGAAACCTAATAAACAAAACTTTTACTACTGCAACTATACCATATCCATGCAAAATTTTATGTATCTCTTCCATATTAGGGATTTTTGTTCGTTTCCTAAACTAACGAAAAGCATTCATTCTAAAAACAAATTCTTCATAAATCCTACGTACACATGAAACTATGGGATTTTTGTTTTGTGACCAACTCATGAATCATAAAACACACAGCAGAAAAAAAAAAAAATCACGGACTTACAGTCGGCCAAGGCGGCCGAATTCCGCCCGGACGGTGATCGGCAATGGTGAGCTCCGGCCAATTTTCTTCCTCTCCTGCTGCCGCTCGCGTGAAGGTGGTGAAGAGATGAAGAAGCCTGGTCGGTCCAAAAATAATGATGAATTCTTAGGGCTTCACCCTTTTATATTAATTTTATTTCCAAAACCTAATAAAACACGGGTTTCCTTTTTTGGGCTCGGGCCCAAAAATCCTAAATTGCCCAAAACTAGGCTTTTAACTGACCAAATCAGCAACACTTCACCTCTTCATGCTCGCAAAATAGCACTATATCACACTATCAGGGTCCTCACCCGAACATTTGCTCGTACATGACACCATTGGAGCAAATCGAGGATTCTGAAACTACCTTTGTAGATTGAGTTCAACCACGATCTCGTCGACTGAAAATCACCATCTAATGCTTACTGCGGAACATGATTGTCCCTCACTAAGCAGGGGACTTAATGTTGATGGTGGATTTTCAACAAAGGTCAAATCCGTAAAATCATGATACTGCATGTTTTTGATACGGCTTCAGGCATGTGACGATTCATATTTTACGAAGCCATGATGAACATGTCTTTCAAAAAGCCTCCACTAGCTGAGCGTTCGATCCCTGACATTTCATTGTGCACTCTATGTAGAATAATAGAATTGGGCGGTCCTCCTACATAATTGTTTGTTGAGAGGGCTTAACGCCTTCAGGACGTCGGTGATACTCATTGTTCCCTGACTACATGAGAGCAACTCCCCTCTACATAGAAGAACAATTGGGCGGTTCTCCGTAAGATTGAGAGCAACAACGCCTTCAGGACAGTGACACTCACTGATCCTAACTATGTAGAGATACCATGTATAGACTCGGGTGTTCTCCGTAGTGTCGGAGAGCACCCTCAGGATTATCCGTCTCCTGACTATGCACATAGATTAATTCTGCCGTGACATTCACCACTGAATTCCCAGAATAATCTATTATTGCTCCTATTCCATGGTCGAATCCACGGCCTGATCCCATGGAATGGCAATAACAATTGCTCCTATTCCATGGTCGAATCCACGACCTGATCCCATGGAATGGAAATAACCATTGATCCTATTCCATGGTCGAATCCACGGCCTGATCCCATGGAATGACAATAACAATTTCTCATATTACATGGTCGAATCCAAGGCCTGATCCCATGGAATGGCAACAACAATTGTTCTGATTCCATGATCAAATCTACGACCTGATATCATGGGATGGCAATAACAATTTATATTATCTCATTACTCCGATTTCATGATCGGATTCACTGCTAATCTCATGGAATGGTAAAAGATAATTCTATTACTCCGATTCTATGGTCGAATCCACGATCCCATGAAATGGTAATGCCTATTTTATTATTCCGAATTCATGGTCGAATCCACAGCTGATCCTATGAATTGATAATAAATAACTACTCATTTTATTGTTCAATTTCATGAATTATTCTACGCTGAATTTCATGGATTAGCAATAAATACTCAACAACCGGGCATCTGGATCATCACTGAGTAAGCCCCACAAAAATGGTGTAAGTGTACTCGACAATGATGCACGACTGAGCACCCGGATGCACGAACGAGCATCCAAAAATATGGACAGATGAGGAATCCTACGCAAAACAGGAGAAAACAACAAATATTAATAAAATAATAAGTAGAGCCCGGGGGCCGGGCCCACCGGCTGGCCGGCCATGCCCTAGCCGTGGTCGGTCCCCATGCTTCTCTCATTATTTTGCCCTATTTTGTTGTTTCATGAACTCATGAAAAAACTCCTTGATTTTAGCAACTTTCCTTGTTTTTACAGAATTCATGAATTCTCCATAACTTCACGGATTCATGAAAAATAATAATATTATAAAATAAGGAAAGGTGTGTGGGACCGGGCAACATGGCCGGCCGGCCATGCCTTAGCCGTGGTCGGTCCCACACCTTACAATCCTTAGCCTATTATAATAATCATTCCCCAATTTCATGAAACTCATTGGTTTCAACAAAATTCATGGATTCTCCATAACTTCATGGATTCATGAAATAATATTATAAAATAGGGAAAGGTGTGCGGGATCGGGAAACATAGCCGGTCGGCCATGCCCAAGCCGTGGCCGGTCCCAAACCTCACAATCCCTAGCTTTTTATAATTATTATTCCCTAAACTCATGAAACTCCTCCGTTTCAACAAAACTCATGGATTCTTCATAACATCACATCACGGATTCATGAAAATAATATTATAAAATAGGGAAAGGAGTGCGGGACCGGGCAACATGGCCGGCCGGCCATGCCCTAGCCATGGCCGGTCCCGCACCCTGCAATCCCTAGTCTTTTATAATTATTATTTTCCTCGAATTCATGAAACTCCTTGGTTTGAGCAAAAATCATGATTTCTTCATAATTTCTCAAATTTTGCTCAAATCATGAAAATTCAAGAGCCAACATGGTCACGTGACCGGCTAGCCTATCACGACAATTTTAAATGTTAAAATATTATTATTTTAATATTTATAAAATATTGATCAATTGAGCATACATGCTCATTCCAACAAAAATCAAGAATTTCAGTAAAGATGAAACTCTTCTGAAAATTCATAATGTTGCTCGAACGCACATCAGAAAATACTGAAACTCTCAGTACGGAGACACGGACACCACGGCAACACGTGCATGCCTTAATGACCGACCAGGGTCATTCCTAGGGCTTGCGCAAGCCGGTCCCGCACGTTTTCACACTTTTGACCTAATTTGCGCAATCGCTCATATTGGGCCCAAACTTTCTCCAACCAACCTAGGGATTGCTCAAACGGACAACATCTAGTCCCGTGACCACCAAGAGCCGGCCCTATGCTCTCTTGGTCGGTCCCCCATCTTTCACACTTAGGTTTTTGCCTAATGTTGAACCCAGGAGTATCTCAATAAATGATGAAACCGGCATTTAATCATCATTCCTTCACCAACTCTCTAACTGAGAACTCTAGTGCACGCTCACTCGAGCGATTGGGCATCACATGGACGTCCATGGTCTCATGTGGTCGGTCCCTCCTTTGCTCATGACCTATTTTCATCAATTCGTCGACTAATGAGCAATTCGTCAAAAATTAGGGTTTTCGAACAAACGCTCAACAAATCATTATTCTGAGCAAGTTCAAACACCAAATAAACTTATGTTGATCCACGCGGATTAATTATATAATATTCGGTAATCTACCAATATTTTAGTTGGGTCCAGTCACCCATAAATAATTCGTCGAATTGAGCAATACTTGCTCAGTTACTCAAATATTGATCCAGCTATCAATATTTAAGTAATTTATCAGTAATTTATCGAATTGAGCAATACTTGCTCAATTGCACGACAAGTTATCAATTTATCAGTAATTTGTCGAATTGAGCAATACTTGCTCAATTGCACGTCAAGTTATCAATTTATCAGTAATTTGTCGAATTGAGCAATACTTGTTCAATTGCACGTCAAGCTCCCAATATTCAGTGATTCGTCGAATTGAGCAATACTTGTTGCTCGAATATTGACCCAACTATAAATATTCATTAACTTATCAGTATTTCGTCGAATCAAGCATACTTGATCAGTTGCTCGAATAATCCACATATATTCAGTAACTCATCAATATTCAACAACTTGTCGAATTTATAATATTTGCTCAGATGAGCAACATTAACATTCATGAATCGTTGAGCATTTTTCAAACATTCTTGATTCAACAAAACCTAGACTAATTGTCTAATAGTCAACAACTGACAAACTAAATACACTTCTGTCATGCAGACTCCACGATTCGTGAGACATCAATCACGTCAAATTGGGGGATAACAACTAGGGTTTTGGTCTGGCGGCCTACAACATGTGGATTCATCCACGACGAGAAATGTGCGTATGTTGTGTCAACGGTTGAAGGAGTTAGCAAAGTAGTGGGTGCACGATCCGTCAAGTCTCCACACGACATGGAACTGACTTTACCACGATCTTCCATTTTCCCACTCTCCCACTCATGAAACCGTCACACTTACAGGGATCAAGGTGTTCACAACTCTGACAATATAAATAAGTGTCTGAATCCATGATTAAGGACAACGTTTTTGGGTCTACACAGATTTTCTCGAGTAACTAATCTAAGGAATTCATCAATTCATCAGAACTTATTCGAACTCAACAGTTCACCAATTATTGCAGAAAACTTCAACACACCCACAATCCTTGATCATCACTGATCCCACACAATTCTCAGCTTCCCTCCTACAGATCAACCCGTCTCCCTCTTTGCGGCCGAATTGACTCTGGAACGGCCATTGTTTTGGTTTATGTCGGAGTCCTACAGATTGATCTCTCGAATCTAAGCACCCCCTTTGCAGCGGTGCATCTGTGTGAGGTTGAGCAGTTTGCCTGGTTCGAGGAGTCTCGACAACACGCTCGACTCTTCACTTTCCTAAAAAACCAGCGAACCGTTTTTCCCCATCCACAATGGAGAAGATAGAATGTGTGTTTGAAATGTTTTGCTGCTAAGAATGGCTCAAGAATGTGTGTTTGAGATGCTAATATTGAGCTACAAAGAAGACTGTGTATGAATTGAAGTGTGCAGGGAAAGTTACAGAGACCAGCCATCATGGATGGAGTTGAACTGGTGAAGTGCAATCATTGTGCATTCTAGCAACAACCTGTGCAAAATGGCCAAGGCCTGACCAACTCAGACCAGTCAGCTGAGCTGACTCTGACTCACACTTCTGACTCGGTGACTGACTCAGCGGAGTTGACTGACTCATTTGACCGTTATGTTTGACCGACCACCTGAGATGATTTCCAGTCACCTGAGATGGCCTTTCAGCCAAGTTCCGACCGGCGATACCAGTTTCCCGGCGATCACTTTTGGGACATATTTTCACATGGGTATTCCTCACATATGGGCTTGGTGGACTTTTTGGTGATGGACTTTGAAGACTAGACCTAATTTTAGAAGTTGGAGAAAAGCTACAAAAGGAAAAGTTCTACTTATGGGTTATGACATATTATTCTTGGAGCTAAGGAGGGAGCCGCTTTTGTTTACGCTACTAGGGTTTGCTTTGCTTTCATTTTTTTTAATTCATTATTATTATGTTGATGAACTCCATAGCTATGAGTAGCTAATTTAATATTATTGGTTAAGGATGTAGTCTTATTTCTAAAACTTGTGCTTGAGTTATGTATTAGTTTTCTCTCTTTGTTTTCGTTCAAACTTCTACTTTTTTTAATAATCACATGATTGATGTATTGTGATAGGATTTAGGTGTTTTTTTAGTTAAGTGGCCAATTAATTGAACTTGCATCCTTGTCCATAGCTAATTTAGGATTTTTCATCAAGTGATAACCCCGAATATAAGTAGCATGATATGATTACGGTTTGTTGTGATACACTCTTGTGATCATATATAGAGTTTGACCCTTGTAGGATCAGAATATCGCAACACCAAGATGTGAAGATATAGCGAGATCCATAAACGACACACTGCGAAGACATCGCGGGATGGAAGTAAAAACGACGTAACGGATGACGACAGCCAAAACACGAGAAAGATGTGAAGATGTAGCGAGATCGAGGAGTGTCGCGAGATTTAACATGTGTACATTTGCGAGACTGTCGCAAGCCAGATCCGAAAATAAAGGACAGTTTAGCTGTCATCCACTATGTAATGTCCTATATAAAGAGCCGAATAGGCTTAAGGAGAGGGAGATCTTTTTCGAGTGTTGAGCAAGTCATTAGGAGAGAGAAAGTTTAGAGTGGTTGTAATTCTTTAGCTTATCTCCTTTTTATCTTGTAACATTTCTGGAGTTTTATCAATAAAAATTATAATTGTTCATCTTAAAATGATTTGATTGTGTGGATTCTTGTGAGGGGTGTAGTGTGGGATTTCCTGCAACTACATAATGGCGCTAGAAACGGGGAATGATTGAAGGAAAAGATTAAAGATTGTTATCAAGGTTTTTCAAATCAAGAAAATGATAAAACAAGTGGATAAATCTGTAAAAATAAAGAAAACTAGAATCAGGAAATTTAACAAAAGGTTGGAGTGTAAATCGATCACAAAAACAATGATCAATGAATTCCATGAGAACGTCAGAGGGACAATACATAAACGAGACTTTGAAGGAAAGAAAATTGTAGCAGTGGAGAAGACATCACCTTTGAGAGATTGGGAAAAACAGAAAATTACGTTTACAACAGCAGAAATACCAAAAGAAAATTTGGGTCACACATCTCCTTTGGTAATCATAGTAACCACACAGAAATAAAAGGTGAACACGGCAAAAATTGTGGAAGAATAAACAGAACTTTGGTGGATACAGGGAGTTCGGTGGATATAATGTTCTACCATACATACAAATAAATGGGGTACAAAAATGAAGAAATGTCTGCCTCAACTTATCATATTCATGGCTTTGGCAAATCTGTGACAAAACCAAAAGGAGAAATAGAGTTGCGAATTTTACTAGGAGAAATCGAAACACGAGTAATATTCTGTGTGGTGGATATGGAATCGCCATACAACATGTTGTTGGGAAGATCATGGATACATGCGATTAAAGCTGTAGCGTTGACATTACATCAATGCATTAAATTTCCTATACCAAGTGGGATCGGTGAAATTAGAGGATATGTGGATAAAGCGGAATTATGTTATCAAATTGAAGTGAAGCAATACGAAGGACGTGCAGAGAAGCGGAAAAATCGCAGGAAAATGACGAAGGAAGCAAAGAAAGAAGAAGAATATAGAATTTACATGATAAAAGCAGAGGAAGGAAAAGGCATACCTGGCAAAAATTCGGAAGAAGGGAATGGACCACGAAGGAGATAAAAGAACCGACACCTATGAGAAACACGAGGCCGGTTACACCGGCGAGAACCAACAAAGGAAGTGAATGTTGGGACCATAGAAGTACCCAAAATACTAAAAATCGGGACTAAGATGGAGGAAGATGAAGAAGAAAGAACTGTTAATCTTTTGCGAGAATATAAAGACATTTTCGCATGGGATATGGATGAGATACTGGGAATAGATCCGTCTGTGGCATATCATAAATTAGAGATTGATAAAAATGTAAGACCATTCAAACAAAGAATCAGAAAGATTGCAACAACGTATCATCCCCAAATAGAAGAAGAATGAAGAAGATGCTTGATGCGGGAATCATAAGACAAGCTAAATATCCAGGAGTGGATAGCAAACATGGTAGTGGTTCCAAAGAAGAATAAAGGGATAAGAATTGTATAGATTTCTTGATCTAAATAAAGCTTGTCCAAAAGATAGTTTTCCACTACCGAGATATCCCACAATTGGTAGAATCGGCAGCAGGAAATGATAGAATATCTTCTCTAGATGGATACAAAGGATATAATCAAATCCATCTCGCTAAAGAAGATCAAGAACACACTTTGTTTTTTAAGCCCCAAGAGGATTATATTGTTATACAAAAATGCCATTTGGTTTTGTAAACTTATTTGGAGAAAAATACCAAAGAATGGTAGAGAAAGTGTTTGCGAAATGGATACATAAGACACTAGAGGTGAAGAAGTAGACTGCGGAATGGTACATGATTGAGGCAAAAAGAATTAAATATTTCATTTTTATTCTCGAAAAACATGCGAATGTTTCTTACGTAAAATGACGAAAAATTATCAAGCATCAACGAAATTACAAAAGTGCTTACATATACGAAGAATCAACAAAATAATCAAAAATTGGCGAACTTACTATGACGTACACCCTAGTTCGCGAACACAATTTCGCAAGAGGCAAAAAAGAACCTAAAGTGCGTCATAGTAGGGGTACCTATTACATATAAAGAAAAATTGACAAAATAATCGAATGGGACGAACCTTCATGGCGTACACCCTAGTTCGCGAATAAAATTTCGTAAGAGGCAAAGTACCTAAAGTGCGTCATGTAAGGGGGTATTCGTAACGTGGCTCGGGGAAAAGGTTACACCGCCCGGAACCCGAGTCATGAAGATTGGGGGTAATAAAACCCATCCGGGAGAGATACCTTGGATTTTCAATTTAAGCTAGTGACTTAGATTGGACGACCGGGGGGTCTCTTCTAAGGAGTCGACATTTGACCAAGGCGCCGAGGTACACGGTTGAGCCAAGGGTGCACGGGACATTTGAAGTGTCTCGGCCATTCTTGGCAAGTCTCGGCTTATCCGCACTCGGCCCGAAGAAAACTCCACTTAGGGTGCAGTCTCGTAACCATAATCCATATAGGCAAAAGGGATAATAGGCTGCGAAAACAACTTGTTGTTGTTAAGACCGGATGGTAGGAGCTAGCCTTGTATGGCAGAAGTACGCCTCCTTGAAGGGGCAACCAGGGGGAAGATAAGGGCGGCACCCTCCATTAGGGAGCTGATAGTGTCAAAAAAGACGTAAATGTCATGAGGCTTCTTACTCACGGGAGTATCAAGGCTTGTCATATTTATGAAACAATCCTGAAGAGGAAAAAATACAAAAGAGTAGATAAGACGAGATCAATGGGTCCTTACATGCAAATGTAAAGACGTCCTGCGATTTCGTCGCAAAGACGGCAATGTCATGGGGCTTTACGTTCGCAAGAATATTTAGGCCTATCATATTGTCGCAAGAAAAATATCTTGCAGAGGCAATAATACTAAAGAAATGATAAGACAAAATCAATTGGTCATTATATGAAAGTGTAAAGACGTCCTGCGATTTTGTCTCAAAAATGAGAGGTGGAAAAATAAGACCTTTAACTAGGAAGGCAAAATAAGACCACACAAGAGAAATGATAAGGCAAGATCAATGGGTCATCACATGAAAATGTAAGGACGCCCTGTGATCTTTTCGCAATAAAAAAAATCCACATGAACAGTTTGAATGTAGATAACAGGGATCTTTCATCGCAAAAAAGATAATGGAAAACAAAATGGGAATTGTTAAACATCAAAGATTGTCTTCCATGCAAGAAAGAAGAATAATAAACGAGTAAATACATCTCAAAGGTGATTGAAGTACATAAAGAAGTAACAATGCAAGAAGTAAAATTACAAGAGAAGTTCAATTCTAAATATCAATTTTTTCGCCAGAAGGAGATACTGGATGTTCTTCAATAATTTTATTAGCCTCACCAACTTCCGCACTTTCGCCAGTTATTGCATTCTCGCCAGACCCTCCTTCAACTAAATTCTTATTGGCAGCTTCATTAGGTAGAATCACCTCTTCATTTGCGGAATCTTCGTCACTTTCATAATCATAATCACTATCAGGAGGGTTAGGAATTTCATCATCACCTACTTCCAGAGGTTCGACAGATACAGGATCAAGAGATTTGGACAATAAGACATCATTCACAAGAACTTCAGCTTTGAGGTGAAATTGGCGAAGGAGTGCTTTCTGATGATTCCTACTCTCTATATCTTTAGAGTAAGTGAGATAGTCGAATCTTCTTTCTGCCCAATCGCGAGAGCGAGCAAGAGAAGAAATGAGCAGTCTATTTTCTTTACGAATTTTGGCATAGTCAGATTTCAAAGTGGAAATAGAGGAGTGAAGATTTTTCTTAGATTCTGCAAAAATAAAGAGTATAGAAAATAATTCAGATTTTTCTTGAATTCTCAAGGAAAATACCATAAATTCAAGAAAACAAATTGATTAAGGTAGTCAAATATCATGACTATCTTCCTTTTTGCGAGATAAGATATTGGGTTAAAGCCAAACAATTATTCTCCAAATGATTCATGGCACTTGTCAAAATTATCTCCAACCAAACCTTTCGATCGAGATCGCAAGCTCTTTTCGTTAGAAACAAGTAAGGCGTTTTCCTTCGTAAGAGAAGAGTGGGATTCTTCTAACTTGGAATATTGATCCTTGAGTTGGCTTCTTTTTACACTTAAAGTTATTCTACCTTGGATAAGTTTATCCCTCGCAACAGTAACTTCTTTGAGTTTACTTCTCAGCGAACAGAGAGATCGTTCTTGTTCTTTACACATTTTTTGACAGACATCAAGTTGTTGCGAGGAAATCGCCACCTTGTTTAACAGAGCTCGCTTCTCTTGAGAAAGAGTTCCATTTTCATCCGATAAAGTTTCCAACTCCAAATTAGTTGTAGTCAAAGAGTAAGAGAGGCGAGATAATTCACTACTTAATGAGCCTTGCTTCTGAACTAAGTCAGCATTTTCTTTAGAAAGATTATCTATTTGATCAATAGAGTATGTATGAGGATTATCTAATTGGTTATATTGCTCCATCCAAACATCTCTATCCATTCGAGTTTCTTCAACAATGATTCCAAGCGATATATCTCCATTTTTCGCTCGGTTCAAAGCTTGAAGGGCGAACAAGGGCTTGAATATTAAAAAAAAAAAAAAAAAAAAAAAAATGAGAAAGGGGAGGAGAGTTGTACCTTTTAATTCTTCGTTCTTCTTGCGAAGATTATCACGATCCAGTGAGACATTTTGAAGTTTTTGATTCTCAAGACGGAGAGTGTCACACTTTGCAGTCATGGTTTGGAGATTGTTCTTCAAAATTTTAACTTCTTGCTCTAAAGATGTTTGCGAAATTCTATCAGAACCAAAGTATTTACTCAAAACCTCGCATACGTTAGACTTGATAGGATCGACGGAGGTCTTCTTGGCGCCATTCATAGTATCTGATAAAACTTTGAAAGCCACGTTCATCCCCTCTAGATTTTCCTTAGTAAGAGGGATATATTCGGTTGAAGAAGTAATGACGACAGAAGAGGGGAGAGTTGAATCGTCTTTTGTCACAGGATTGTCATGTGAAGATGAAATCTGATGAAGGTTAATGACTGGGGGAAAGGCAGAGGCATTGATAGTAGGAGAAGAAAAGGGTTCATTCACAACAGGACTATCATGAGGAACTTCATCTATGGAAAACTCAGACATAGGAGGAAAATTAGCAGCTACATTTTCGCAGATGACAAGAGTAGATTTATCTTGCGATGATATTGCAGGAGGTGTTGATTTATCTTGCGATGATATCGCAGGAGGGGTTGTAAGCTTAAATATAGGAAAAGGAACAGAAGTTTCAACATTTTTAGAACGACGAGATCTTTTGGGGGATCTATCGACGTCTTTGTCATCCTGCGAATCACAAGTTAAATAAGAAACAGAGGCAACAATATTGTTATTAAAAGAGTAAATATTTCTTAATACCTTGCTATTCGCAGGTTTTCTCTTGTGTGCAACGGATTTTGGTTGCGAACCCTTGGATGATTTAGGATTTTGGACTGTGAATTTGGTAACAGAGACGTTCTTACTAAAACAGAAACAATAAGGGAATTAATCAGAGATGAACAAAATCAAATAAAGAAATCTCAATAGAAGAGTTCAAATAGATCACATGCAGTATGATCTACAAACCTTGATGGCTCCATAAGAACAGTAGCAGAGAAGATTTACAGCAAGATGAACAACGGCAAAAAGTTGCAGACGATAAATAATTCACAAAGAATGCAGAGATGAAGAAGATGAAGTAAAAGAAAAGAAAGATATCCTTGATAGATCTCTTCTTAAATAGACAAGAAAAGGATGACCGGTTAGCATTTAATGTGCCGGTAAAAAAAGGGGAATATGTAACACGTGTAAGCAGTTGTACTGGATTCATGGAAGCTTGTCGGTAGAAAATTAATGGAAAGAAATGAACGGCCGCGGCATTTTGAAAATACTAGTTCTCATGATGTTCTCTTCTTCGCAGAGAAGACATGAGAAGAGGCAAGATGTAGGATCAGAATATCGCAACACCAAGATGTGAAGATATAGCGAGATCCATAAACGACACATTGCGAAGACATCGCGGGATGGAAGTAAAAACGACGTAACGGATGACGACATCCAAAACACGAGAAAGATGTGAATATGTAGCGAGATCGAGGAGTGTCGCGAGATTTAACATGTGTACATTTGCGAGACTGTCGCAAGCCAGATCCGAAAATAAAGGACAGTTTAGCTGTCATCCACTATGTAATGTCCTATATAAAGAGCCGAATAGGATTAAGGAGAGGGAGATATTTTTCGAGTGTTGAGCAAGTCATTAGGATAGAGAAAGTTTAGAGTGGTTGTAATTCTTTAGCTTATGTCCTTTTTATCTTGTAACATTTCTGGAGTTTGATCAATAAAAAATATAATTGTTCATCTTAAAATGATTTGATTGTGTGGATTCTTGTGAGGGGTGTAGTGTGGGATTTCCTGCAACTACAACCCTTGTCCGAATTGTCATGCGCAATGTATGACAATTGCATTGATTAGCCTATTTCTGAAACTTAATGCTCCTAGGAATTGAACTTAATTAGCGCAAGGCGTTAGGTTATGCTTTAGGTAGAATTTACATACGTAGCTCTAATGTGTGTGCTGATGAACTTAGGAAATTAATGGAATATGTTGCTCTCTTGATATTCTAGGCTTTAGATGATAAAAAAAATTAAATTCTAATTCTAATCATGCATGCAAACACATGTTTAAGATTGAAGATGAATTCCTTGACCAATATCTTTCTCTCATTGATTATTTCTCCAATTTACTTTGCTTTTGATTTACTTTTATTGCTTACATAAACATCAGAAATCCCCCCAATTGGTTACTTTAGGAAATTGAATACATAATAACTACAATTGCCTCTATGTGGAAACGAACTCTTTCTTATCATATACTTTAGGAAAGTGAAATTATTTTTGATCGACATGGATCAAATTTTGGCGCCGTTGTCGGGAGGAGGCGGTTGTTATTTTGTTTTGGTTTCTTATTTTTATTTTGTTTTTAATTTCATTTTGAGAATTGTGTTTGTGTACCTTCTTTGAAATACAAACCGAAAGAAGCAATGGGTGATGCAAATTGTACACTCAAGGAGCTAGCTTTTCAGAAGTTGGACCAACAACAATGGTGTATTGAAGCAACTTCCAGTTTTGATATCAAGCCAGGGTTGATCAGTCAAATACCAAAATTCCATGGATACGCGTGGGAAGATCCAAACGAGCATCTTATGGAGTTTCAATAGTTGATCACAAACATGATACCTGAAGATGCTGATGCAAATGAAGGAATGTTGCGTGTTTTTCCTTTCTCTTTACTCGATGCAACTAAAGATTGGTTATATTACTTACTACATGGTAGTGTCACAACATGGAATGGATTGAAGAAACTCTTCCTAGAGAGATATTTCCTGCATCAAAGGCTACTCAAATTCGCAAGGAGATTTGTGGGATGAAACAAAGTGTGGGGGAATCGTTGTATGAATGTTGGGAACGGTACAAGAGATTGGTAGCAAGCTTCCCTCATCACCAATTTAGTGACGCAATGATTATCCAATACTTCTATGAAGGTCTCCAAGCAAGTGATATGAATCTTATTGACGGTGCAGGTGGTGGTGCACTTATGAACAATACGATGACATAAGCTAGAGAGTTGATTGAGAGTATGGTAACAAATTCTCAACAATTTTCAAGTCGTGGATCAGAACCACCTACCTAGGGAGTTAATCAAGTTGACGAGATTATTGAATTACGTCAACAGATGAGCAATATGATGGCAATGATGCAACAAATTACAGAAGTGGTTGTAAAACCATCACGCCTAGCTTATGAGAAGGTAGAGCATATCAATGCTATTTTCTTAAATCAGCGGTTTGATACTTACTCCAACTCTTATGATCAAGGATGGAGAGACAACCCCAACATCGGTTATGGTAATGAGCAAGTTGCAAGTGCAAGTTCTGTTTACAATCCGAGTGAGTTCCAACAACAAGTGCAACGACTGCAACAAGCCCAAAATCCAGAATTGGCAAAGATGGATACTTTGGCGGAGGCTCTAATGTCCGTGGTACAACAAAATCAACAACTAACGGACTTAAATTAGCAGAAAATAGATAATGCAATTAGAGAGTTGCAAGCACAAGTTGGTCAACCACAGCAACAACAACAACCTCAAAATCAAGGGTCCAATTTGGAAGAGTTGCTGAAATCTTTTATGCAAAGAACAGAGGGTGCGATCAAGGACTTTCAAATACAAGTTGGTTCAATGGCCGAGGAGATTAATCAGTTACATGCACAAAATGGTGAAAAACTCCCTTCTCAACCTCTTAACCTAAGAGAGGGTTTCAATGCTATTATGTTGAGAAGTGGTACACAACTAGTGCAACCTGAAATTACTGATTCGGGTAAAGAAGAAACCCCAAAGGAACCGGTTTTGGAGCAAAAGAATACTGATTTTCTCCAAACTCCCGAGGTAACTAAATCTAAGCCTAAACCTCTTGTTTCTACTTATGTTCCCCCTCTACCTTTTCCTGGAAGGTTCGCTATAGCTAATAAGAAAGTGGAACAAGATATTTGGGATGTTTTTAAGAAGGTTCAAGTGAATATTCCACTCATTGAAGTAATTAGGAAAACTCCTCGCTATGCAAAGTGTGTAAAGGTGAAAATGCGGGGGTCTAACAACCACACCTAACAATTCGTTTGGCAATCTGAGAGGACTTACTCCAATAAACTTTCTAGAGAATCAACTAGACAGTCAGACTCAATCTAGATTAAAGTATATCAAAGAGTTTAATATCTCTAACTCTTAATTCAATCCGCAATCAACAAATAGAAATCTGCCAGCCCGATTGAATATAAGAGGAGTAACTTGAACGGTTCCAAAGACCAATGTTCAAGTGTCAATCAATGTAAATCAACAACCAAAGGTTGGATATTATAATTGATTGATCTTAACGCACAACCTGTGATATTTCAATTATATACAAAATATAATGCAGAAAAGAAATAACACATGCACCGAATTTTATTAACGAGGAAACCGCAAATGCGAGTAAAAAACTTAGGGACCTAGTCCACTGTATTAAGCCGCTACAGACACTAGCCTACTACCAATTAACTTCGGACTGGACTGTAGTTGAACCCTAATCAAACTCACACTGATTCAAGGTACATTTGCACTCCTTACGTCTCTGATCCCAACAGGATACTATGAACTTGATTCCCTTAGTTGATCTCACCCACAACCAAGAGTTGCTACGACCCAAAGTCGAAGACTTGATAGGCAAATCTGTCTCACACAGAAAAGTCTATAGGAATTAATAAATTTGTCTCCCACAGAAATACCCAAGAGTTTTTGTTCCGTCTTTTGATAAATCAAGGTGAACAGGAACCAATCGATAACCCGGACTTATATTCTCTAATAACAGCCTAGAATTATCAATCACCTCACAATAAAACTTAATCGACTAGCGAAACAAGTTATTGTGGAATCACAAACGATGAGACGAAGAGTTTGTGATTACTTTTCTATCTTGCCCATCGGAGATATAAAATCTCGAGCCAATTATTTCAATTGCACTCAACATGGTAGAAACGGCAAGATCAGATCACGCAACTACAAAGATAATAGTTGGGTCTGGCTTCACAATCCCAATGAAGTCTTCAAGTCGTTAACCTACGGGGTCTCGAGAAGAAACCTAAGGTTAAAGGAGAATCGACTCTAGTTATGCAACTAGTAAAACACAGGAGGTATGGGGATTACCTTTCCCAGTTGCTAGAGTTCTCCTTTATATAGTTTTAAAATAAGGGTTTGCAATCTAAGTTACCTTGGTAACAAAGCATTCAATATTCACCGTTAGATGAAAAACCTGATTCTCCCAAGATAATATCTTTCAACCGTTAGATCAAACTTAGCTTGTTAAACACAAATGAAATGTACCCTCATTTAGGTTTATGTAACTATACCTAAACGTGTACACCATGTTGGTTCACAAATAGTCAACCGAGGTTAGCCATATGATTACTCTCATATCAACCTTATTCATCTTAACCATAACTAGTTCAAATGACTCAAATGAAACTAGTTAAAGAGTTGTTCAATTGCTATGAAAATACAGTTGAAACTAAATCGGTTTGATTCACTTGAATCAATCATGAACATTATAGCCACGGTTTTCAAAGATTGCATTCCTTATGATTTAAATATTTAAGTCCATGAACTGACCGATTTGACAAAGTAACCAGCTTAAGTATGCGTATTTAAGCAACCGATTTTGAGTTTGTTAAGTTTCCAAACTCAGCAGAAATTTTATGTTCAAAAACTGCCGCCAGTATGCGTAACGTTTACGCATACTTAAGGTGACTAGTTTAGGAGTTTGTAATTCCCAAACCCAGCAGATATTTTCGGTTCGAAAACTTCCGCCAGTATGCGTACGGGTATGCATACTTATCTTGTCTCCTTCACCAATTTCGTATACACACATATGCATACTCTTGGCTCCCGGTTTATGGATTTATACACTAATGTGTGAACACACTATATATGCTTATATCCAAAGATGGTTACATCTTCAACTCTTTATTTCAATCATCGAAACATTCTTCTATAATGACAGTAGTTTTCACACACTATTAGCATCAAAGAAATTTTCAAGATATTGAAATAATCATTGTCGAAACATTCCAAGCCTACATAAAATGATTGTATCACACAAACCATGTAAGATGTTACCGGCAATTTTCTCATGATATAAGATAAATTTGGTCGAAGCTTAAAGCTTACCAACACATATTTCGAGAAATATGTAAGCGAGATATACTAAATTTCGAAATATCAAATGTGTATAGATAAAACTATATCGTAACACGACTTATGTCTCAATAAAGGAGATAGTAGAAATAGACTTTCCTTGTGATAGATGAGTTCAAGTCTCCACATACCTTTTGTCGATGAAGTTCCACAAGCTCCCCTTAGTAGTTCTTCTTCTTCAAGAGATTAACGCCGAGAGATCTAATCTCAATTACACTATCTATATCCTAGTCCGAGATATTTATAAATAGGCTAGAAATCAAGACTTATAGTTTTGATCACTAACATTGACAAACATGCTTGAGATAGCAACGCATGCGAGTTTGACCGAGAAATGCTCTAGCAATCTCCCCCTTTGTCAATTTTAGTGACAAAACTATCAATACATATGGATTACAAAAAAGATAAAAAAAATTGTAGCTTCCCATCCACATGCTTGATCTCCTTGGCATCTTCAACGTGACTCGAAATCTTCATCACTTCCAAGTACTCCATGATCCTAAAGGTTGTAAGTTCAGCATCATAGTTGTTGAAGATCCGTAGCGATAACAATGAGAAAACAAAATGCTCTCAATCATTGTTATACGGTGTCATAGTATTATTACACAGTTGTTTTGGGGTAAAAACTGATTCTGTTGGTTTTGGTAAATTTGTGTGTGTTGATGAGAAACGAATCCAAACCCCTAAACAAATGCACTGCACGGGAGTACTTTAGATTCGAGAGATCAATCTGTACAATCCTGACCTAAACCAAGAAATGGCCGTTCCAGTCTTGCTTCGGTCACAAAGTGAAGGAGAAGGGTTGATCTTAGGGAGGGAAGCGAAGAAGGTGTTGAGACCAGAATGGTTAATTCTGAAAGTATGGTTGTTTTATGACTTGTATCAGAATGTGGAACTGGCTTGCGGAATGTAAGCTATCAGTTCTTTGGTGTTTTTCTGGATACTTTTGTTGTTATTAACCAAAATTGTTGTCTGGTCGAAATAGGTAGAAACCTATTTATACAAGTCATAATTGAACGCATCCTGGTCTCGTAGGAAGTGGGAATGATTGAGTGATAGAGAAGTGGGGGTAATGTGTAAATTACAGAAACCACGTTCCCACTATGAAGGAAACGAGTTAGTTTACACCCACTACCTCTTGCCGTCACTAACTGCCCGCTTTCCTGACACTTTCTTATAATGGGCGTGCTGCACGCCGCACGCTGTAAACTGCCAGACCAATACCCTGATGAACATCCCCCAGTTTGTGACATGTTTGATGTCTCGAGTATTTTCGTGGAAAATGTGAAGCAGATTGCCGAGTGGGTCTTGTATGCAAGACCACGGCTATTCTCGATTAATTATATGCTAGAAGGTAGCCATGTGTGGCAAGTCAAAGTCGGGAGACTTACGCAGGAGAATAGCGTGTGATGCTATTAGGTTAGTCCTGGTTGGTAGCCTAAGACTTACCATAGGCCGCTCAATTCTGTGGCGAATTTGGACGGCTGAGATTGTAATTCAAGAGAGAGGGTGGCCGTTAATTATGGCCACATTCCGTTGGCACCTGTTAATGGTATAGTGGCATAGCCGCGGTGTAGTGGCATAGCCGCACCTATGGCATTGTGGTATGGCCAAAGTTAGGATTTGGCGTCATGGCCAAAGTTAGGGCTTGGCGGCATGGCCAAAGGTAGGATTTGGCGTCGTGGCCAAAGTTAGGACTTGGCGGCATGGCCAAGGCTAGGGTTTGGCGCCGTGGCCAAAGTTAGGGCTTGGCGGCATGAACAAGGCTAGGATTTGGCGTTGTGGCCAAAGTTAGGACTTGGCGGCATGGCCAAGGCCAGGGTTTGGCTCCGTGGCCAAAGTTAGGGCTTGGCGGCATGGCCAAGGCTAGGGCTTGGTGGCATGGCCAAAGTTAGGGCTTGGCGGCATGGCCAAGGCTAGGATTTGGCGTCGTGGCCAAAGTTAGAGCTTGGCGGCATGACCAAGGCTAGGGTTTGGCGCCGTGGCCAAAGTTAGGGCTTGGCGTCATGGCCAAGGCTATGGTTTGGCGTCGTGGCCAAAGTTAGGGCTTGGCGGCATGGCCAAGGCTAGGTTTTGGCGTCGTGGCCAAAGTTAGGGCTTGGCGGCATGGCCAAGGCTAGGATTTGGCGCCGTGGCCAAAGTTAGAGCTTGTCGACATGGCCAAATCTAGGATTTGGCGTCGTGGGAAAAAAGTTAGGGTTTCGGCTATTGCACGAAGCAAACATCGTGTTTCGATCATAAAACCCCGATTGGAGTCCGTTATGGCGTTGGCCACGAACAGAAAGTGGGTTATGACCCGGTTGCGCCATTTGTGGCATGTTGGCGTGCCTATTAGTATGGTGGCGTGGCGGGCGCGTTTGGCATGCCAATTAACATGGAGGTGTGGCAGGGTAATGCATGGTGACGGGTTTTAAACGACCTGATTGGTCAAGAAAAGGAGCCGGCCAAGCATAGGGCGCGGCCAGACCTCTAGTGCTCGTGGCACATTTAAAGAGACCTGATTGGTCGATAGGAAAGAGGAGGGCCGGTCAAGCAGCATGGTGGCGTGGCCATCTGCAAGTGGCGCCTGCTGGCCTATGGCACAGACACATCTCCCTTGCTGCTGCTCCTATTTCCTGTGGCTCCTCTTTTGTTCCTTGTTTTCTGATTTTGGGTAGGACTTTGCACCTACTAATCCATGACGGATCAATCGCCTAACTTGCCTAGGTTTAATTTCGACCAGCAGGGTCTGATATACCGTGCATGGCGCAAAACCTAATTTTTGCAAATTAATAGGTTTATATTCGAATGTTGTGAATTATCACAAAATTGATTGGATTCAGGATGACAACGCATTGAATACAGGGTTTTTACAATTTTGACCCTGAACTGAAAACCACCATCAACATTAAGTCCCCTGCTTAGCACGTAATAGCGACGCTATTGCGGGGTAAGCATTAGATGGTGACAGTCAAAGAAATTCACGAGAGAAGCTTGGCGTACATTACCAGGATATAGGTCGGCTCGGCCCTTGAGCAGGATATGTTTAATAAAATATCGAGGCAAATAGCAATTACCCTTCTGGTACGTTGATGCCGAGAACACTAAAATGATGTATTTAAGTAATAGAGCCTCGACTGATGAGTGTTAACGAAGTTGATCCTTGAGTACAAAGATGAGTGTTAACGTGGTGGAGACGCCAGCACTATGATGATGTGTTGAGGTAGTGATGTCTGACAAACACAGTAGTTAGTGTGGGGGAATTGCTTCGTCTCAACACTAAGGTGAGGATATGTTGAAGAAGCATGCCTGGCAACACAGTAGTGAGTGTTGAGGAATTTACACGTTTCAACACTAAGAGGATGTGTTGAAGCAGCATGCCTGGCAACACAGTAGTGGGTGTTAAGGAATTTGCACGTCTCAACACTAAGAGGAAGGATGTGTTGAAGCAGCATGCCTGGCAACACAGTAGTGATTGTTGAGGAATTTGCACGTCTCAACACTAAGAGAAAGGATGTGTTAAAGCAGCATGCCAGGCAACAAAGTAGTGATTGTTGAGGAATTTGCACGTCTCAACACTAAGAGGTAAGATATTTTGAAACAGCATGCCTGGCAACACAGTAGTGAGTGTTGAGGAATTTGCACGTCTCAACACTTAAGATGAAGGATATGTTGAAGCAACATGCCTGGCAACACAATAGTGAGTCTTGAGGAATTTGCACATCTCAACACTAAGATGAAGAATGTGTTGAAGCAGCATGCCTGGCAACACAGTAGTGAGCGATGAGGAATTCGCACGTCTCAACACTTAAAGGAAGGATGTGTTGAAGCAGCATGCCTGGCAACACAATAGTGAGTGTTGAGGAATTTGCACGTCCCAACACTAAGAGGAAGGATGTGTTGAAGCAGCATACCTGGCAACACAGTAGTGAGTGTTGAGGAATTTGCACGTCTCAACACTAATAGGAAGGATGTGTTGAAGCAGCATGCCTGGCAACACAATAGTGAGTGTTGAGGAATTTGCACGTCTCAACACTAAGAGGAAGGATGTGTTGAAACAGCATGCCTGGCAACACAGTAGTGAGTGCTGAGGAATTTGCACGTCTCAACACTAAGAGGAAGGATGTGTTGAAGCAGCATGCCTGGCAACACATTAGTGAGTGTTGAGGAATTTGCACGTCTCAACACTAATAGAAAGGATGTGTTGAAGCAGCATACTTGGCAACACAGTAGTGAGTGTTGAGGAATTTTCAAGTCTTAACCCTAATAGGAAGGATGTGTTGAAGCAGCATGTCTGGAAACAAAGTAGTGAGTGTTGAGGAATTTGCAAGTCTCAACACTTAAGAGGAAGGATGTGTTGAAGCGGCATGCTTGGCAACACAGTAGTGGGTGTTGAGGAATTTGCACGTCTCAACACTAAGAAGAAGGATGTGTTGAAGCACCATGCCTGGAAACACAGTAGTGGGTGTTGAGGAATTTGCACGTCTCAACACTAAGAGGAAGGATGTGTTGAAGCAGCATGCCTGGCAACACAGTAGTGAGTGTTGAGGAATTCGCACGTCTCAACACTAAGAGGAAGGATGTGTTGAAGCAGCATGCCTGGCAACACAGTAGTGAGTGTTGAGGAATTTGCACGTCTCAAAACTAAGAGGAAGGATGTGTTGAAGCAGCATTCCTGGCAACACAATTGTGAGTGTTGAGGAATTTCCACATCTCAACACTAAAATGAAGAATGTGTTGAAGCAGCATGGCAACACAGAAGTGAGTGTTGAGGAATTTGCACGTCTCAACACTAAGAGGAAGGATGTGTTAACGAAGCATGCCCGGCAACACAGTAGTGAGTGTTGAGGAATTTGCACGTCTCAACACTAAGAGGAAAGATGTGTTGAAGCAGTATGCCTGACAATACAATAGTGAGTGTTGAGGAATTTGCACGTCTCAACACTAAGAAGAAGGATGTGTTGAAGCAGCATGTCTGGCAACACAATAGTGGGTATTGAGGAATTTGCACGTCTCAATACTAAAAAGAAGGATGTGTTGAAGCAGCATGCCAAGCAACACAGTAATGGGTGTTGAGGAATTTGAACATCTCAACACTAAGAAGAAGGATGTGTTGAAGCAAAGCATGCCCGACTAAGAGGAAGGATGTGTTGAAGATGCCCGGCAAAACGAGTGGGTGTTGAGGAATTCGCACGTCTCAACACTAAGAAGAAGGATATGTTGAAGCAAAGCATGCCCGGCAACAGAAAAAGAGTGGGTGTTGAGAAATTTGCACGTCTCAACACTAAGAAGAAGGATGTGTTAAAGCAGCATGCCTAGAAACACAAAGAGTGAGTGTTGAGGAATTTGCACGTCTCAACACTGAAGAGGAAGGATGTGTTGAAGCAGTATGCCTAGCAACACAGTAGTGAGTGTTGAGGAATTTGCACGTCTCAACACTTAAGAGAAAGGATGTGTTGAAGCGGTATGCCTAGCAACACAAAGAGTGAGTGTTGAGGAATTTGCACGTCTCAACACTAAGATGAAGAATGTGTTGAAGCAAAGATGCACGGCGACACAAGTAGTGAGTGTTGAGGAATTTGCACGTCTCAACACTAATAGGAAGGATGTGTTGAAGCGACTTGCCCGGCAACACAAAGAGTGAGTGTTGAGGAATTTGCACGTCTCAACACTTAAGAGGAAGGATGTGTTGAGCGGCATGCCCGGCAACACAAGAGTGGGTGTTGAGGAATTTGCACGTCTCAATACTAAGAAGAAGGATGTGTGGAAGCAAAGCATGCACGGGCAACACAAAGAGGAGTGTTGAGGAATTTGCACGTCTCAACACTAATAGGAAGGATGTGTTGAAGCGCCTGCATGGCAACACAATAGTGAGTGTTGAGGAATTTGCACGCCTCAACACTAAGAGGAAGGATGTGTTGAAGCAGCATGCCTGGCAACACAGTAGTGGGTGTTGAGGAATTTGCACGTCTCAACACTAAAAAGAAGGATATGTTGAAGCAGCATGCCTGGCAACACAATAGTGGGTGTTGAGGAATTTGCACGTCTCAACACTAAGAGGAAGGATGTGTTGAAACAAACATGCCTAGCAACACAAAGAATGAGTGTTGAGGAATTTGCACGTCTAAACACTTAAGAGGAAGGATGTGTTGAAGTAGTATGCCTAGCAACACAGTAGTGAGTGTTGAGGAATTTGCACGTCTCATCACTAAGATGAAGAATGTGTTGAAGCAAAGCATGCCCTGGCGACACAAAGTAGTGAGTGTTGAAGAATTTGCACGTCTCAACACTAAGAGGAAGGATGTGTTGAAGCAACATGTTTTGCAACAAAGTAGTGAGTGCTGAGGAATTTGCACGTCTCAACACTTAAGAGGAAGGATGTGATGAAGCAACATGCCTAGCAACACAGTATTGAGTGTTGAGGAATTTGTACGTCTCAACACTAAGAGGAAGAATGTGTTGAAGCAGCATGTCTGGCAACACAGTAGTGAGTGTTGAAGAATTTGCACGTCTCAACACAAAGAGGAAGGATGTGTTGTAGCAAAGCATGCTTGGCAACACAAAGAGTGAGTGTTGAGGAATTTGCACGTCTCGACACTTAAGAGAAACGATGTGTTGAAGTAGCATTCCTGGCAACACAGTAGTGAGTGTAGAGGAATTTTCACATCTCAACATTAAGAGGAAGGATGTGTTGAAGCAGCATGCCTGGCAACATAGTAAAACCAAACTGGAACATGTTCTACAAAGCGAATTTTGAAGCTTATTCAAGACTACTCAGTTCGTCTCAAGAGAAACATGAAGTTCTGTGTGGATGAAATTAGAATTATGGATTACTTTCGTGTTATGCACAGAAGAATCAAGCAACATCAGCCTATGGAGTGTTATTGGATGCCTCGTAATGATGATGAAATTTTATTATGCTGTGATGGTGCGGCAAGGGGGAACCCAGGTGTAGCAGGTGCGGGTGTCATGGCGAGAGATGCTTCTTGCAATGTTCTTGGGGCCATTTCTATTGGCCTGGGAATCACCACCAACTACTTGGCAGAACTTAATGACATTATTGTTGGTCTTGAATGGGCTGTTAGATGGGGAGTTAGAAGAGTTTGCATTCGTTCTGATTCTTCTAGTGTGGTTGAAGCTCTAAAAAACTCTAATTTACCTTTGTTTTCAAGACAAAGGTGGTTAGATGTTAGTAGAAATTATGATTCTATAAGGTTTGTGCATACATACGGGAGGCGAATTTTGCAGGGCGATTCTATGGCCAAGAAGGGTTGTTTTCTTGCGAGTGGTGTTGGAATACACTATGCGGGGAGATCTCATTTTTTAATTTCAGTTGAATATCCAAACGTTGTTTATTATAGATTCAAGTAGTTTTCAAGTTTTTGGGGTTGTTGTGACCTCTTTTCTTGTAAACTATGCTTTGTAAATTTGTTATCAATTAATACAAATTTTTGACTTATCAAAAAAAAAAAAAAAAGCACGGAAACACGGTAATGAGTGTTGAGGAATTTGCACGTCTCAACACTTAAGAGGAAGGATATGTTGAAGCAACATGCCTGGCAACACAATAGTGAGTCTTGAGGAATTTGCACGTCTCAACACTAAGATGAAGAATGTGTTGAAGCAAAGATGCAACGGCAACACAAGTAGTGAGCGCCGAGGAATTCGCACGTCTCAACACTTAGAGGAAGGATGTGTTGAAGCAAAGATGCCCGGCAACACAAGAGCGAGTGTTGAGGAATTTTCACATCCCAACACTAAGAGGAAGGATGTGTTGAAGCAGCATGCCTGGCAACACAGTAGTGAGTGTTGAGGAATTTGCACGTCTCAACACTAAGAGGAAAGATGTGTTGAAGCAGCATGCCTGGCAACACAATAGTGAGTGTTGAGGAATTTGCACGTCTCAACACTAAGAGGAAGGATGTGTTGAAGCAGCATGCCTGGCAACACAGTAGTGAGTGTTGAGGAATTTGCACGTCTCAACACTAAGATGAAGGATTTGTTGAAGCAGCATGCCTGGCAACACAGTAGTGAGTGTTGAGGAATTGGCACGTCTCAACACTTAAGGGGAAGGATATG
The DNA here is from genome assembly GCA_023531295.1 of Papaver armeniacum. Taxonomy (NCBI): domain Eukaryota; kingdom Viridiplantae; phylum Streptophyta; class Magnoliopsida; order Ranunculales; family Papaveraceae; genus Papaver; species Papaver armeniacum. The sequence continues at coordinate 90,425 of JAJJWW010006781.1, forward strand.
TTGAAGCAGCATGCCTGGCAACACAGTAGTGGGTGTTGAGGAATTTGCACGTCTCAACACTAAGAGGAAGGATATGTTGCAAAGGGAGTAAAGATGCGGCAACGGTAGTGATTGTGGAGGAATTTGTACCTCTCAACACTAAGAGTGATTGTGGAGGAATTTGTACTCTCAACACTAAGAGGAAGGATGTGTTGAAGCAGCATTCCCGGCAACACAAGTAGTGAAGTGTTGAGGAATTTGCACGCTTCTCAACACTAATAGGAAGGATGTGTTGAATGCAAGGTAGAGCGGCAAAGAGGAGTGTTGAGGAATTTGCACGTCTCAACACTAATATGAAGGATGTGTTGGCAAACACAAGAGTGAGTGTTGAGGAATTTGCACGTCTCAACACTAAGAGGAAGGATGTGTTTTGAAGCATGTCCGGCAACACAGTATTGAGTGTTGAGGAATTTGCACGTCATTGAATTTTAAAGAAGATTACTGAACTTAGCTTATTTTCTGCTAAGGGGAGCCACCAGTTTTATTAGGCCAACCGAGCTGTAATTAAGCGAGGAGGACTCTATATATGGTGACTTTGTGTCAATGTGAAGCGTGACAATTTTTTCCAATTTAACAAAAAGATTGGATTTGTTCAACGATGAAAGGACGACACAATCCGTCCTTAACTTTTTTCCTTCTTTAAACAGATGTAAATAACTGAAATGTTGAGGACATTTTTGTAAAGTGAAAAACATAAAACGCAGGAATAGTTTTAGAGGTCCTGGGGTCGAATCCCGGCAACCTCCAAAATTTTCATTTTTTCCTCCCCTTTTCTTCTACTTCTTCCCATCTCTAATCTTCTATTCTTTCTACCAAACGAACAGCAGCAGAAATTTCTCTCTAGAATCCTTTCTTCTTCGTTTCATCTTCATCAATTTTACACCCTAAATCTCCATTAATATTTACTCAATTTAGACTTTAGAGTACAGAGTTCGGATTTGGTTGATTGAATATTCAATCTTCTTTAACCTGTAACCCTAAATTCAAAATTGGGTAAATTGATTGAACCACCATCATCATCACCAAGTTCGTCCTCTGCTTTCTAATCGAAGATTAGGTGAATTCATTGAATTACTTCCACGTTGATTACTTTACAGAGAATCATCAACCATCTTTTTTTCAGGAGATCCCAATTTATTTTTTTCTAATCGAAGATTGCAAACTTCAGAGTTCGGTAAAAAAATTCTGATCGAAGAACAGTTTGAGGTAAGATTAATGGGTCGTATATGATAATTTGGTATAACTTTTACATTTTTATATTAGGCCTCATTTGAATTTGAGTCTGACAAGCCCTATTAGTTTCTCCATTGTTGAAACTTGAAAGTTGAATCTGTGTTTTAAGGTGACAGTAAAATTAAGATGGAATTTGACTGTGTTTTAATAATGTAATTTCCATGGTTAGGTTGAATGTTCGAGAAGAAGAGATGTTGAATCGAAATGGTTTTTGTGGTGTTGAGTTTTAAATGATTTGATTGTTTGTTTTGTTCCTAGGTTATGACCGAGATCGATTTGTTATGGCGTGAACTGCAGGTGATGGATTATGATGCATATGGAACTGGGTTATAGATGCTCATGGTGGTGATCTTGTCGGGCTGTCAAGGGTTTGTGTTCATGTTTTAAAGCAGAACTGGGATGGTGCTGTTGCAGGTGGATTTGAAGGTTAATTTGTGTTGCTGCTAAGCTGGCAAAGAATGGAATGAATAATTGAGTACTAGCTGTGAATGTATTACAGGTAAGTTTGAGTGGTTGCTAGCAGTTGCGGTTTGTTGGAGATGGTGTCGCGTTCATCTAGTGATAACCTTGATGCTTGTCTTGATGCTCTATACGAGAAGAGGTATTTGATCGTGTCTCGTATTCTATCTTACCGAAGTGCAAATGTTCATGCTTGTTTTTCCATGGTTAGGTTGAATGTTTAGAAGTTCCAACTATTATTGATGGTTTGTTTTCATGACGATGACGAATCCTCCTGTTTGGAGTTAATGCTTTTTGTTGAGTCGAATTCAATTGTTTTGGAATAGCCTAGGGTGGTGAAGATACAAATTGAAATCTTTGCAGATCCTAACTGGGTAAGATTGTAGTTTATGGCGCTTCTTATCCCGCCATCTCCAAAGTATGTACTTCCTTTTCTAATCTGTCATGCGATAAGCTTCATAATCATAAGGCGGAGACCAAGTCTTCTAAAACTTGCTCCTAAGCTTAATTATGCCGCTTGTGAATTCATTAATTTATCCAATCTTCCGTTAACTTTATCAATGTCGGCGTTGGTTCTAGTATATGGCGGAGACATGAAAGACATTTTTTTCATGTGTTGTAATGGTGTAATTTAAGGTTGGTTTTTTTAATTTAATTCGCAAAGCTGTTTAAGCCTTGCAAGTCCTGTAGTGCAAAATGTACACTGATTTATTGAATTGTTTGCTGTTCCATTCTTAACATTGTTGTGTTCTTTTGCTCTGCTCTTGCGTAGTATTTCCTTGAATGCCATGCATTTGCTTAAAGAAAGGCAAGTAAATACAATTCTAATCTCTGCTATATCTTGCGTAGTAATTCCTTGATCAATAAGACCACTTTTGTTATGACTCAAAGCAATTGAGATATTTCATAATAATGTGCAGCTACTCTTTGCTATAGTAACATGTTGGTCATACAAAGCACTAGTTTGTATCTGTACATTCTCCATATTTACTCGGTAGTCTTATCTTCTTGTAAACAGTGATGTAGAAGTCTATGTTGTGAGCTTTGGCTAATACTCTGCCCATCTTTACTTTGGCATTCACGTTTGTGTGTTCCCACTGTAGGAATTATTTTATGTCTTTGTTTTTGTGTGTATTCTTATTGTTTGTTTCTTTACTCGTACAGTGACTTTAAAGATGCCGAAATCCCTCCTGGAGCAAGGGCTTTAATTCTTGACTACATCAAAGGTGTTGTAGCAAAAGTATCTAGGGACCTGATTTGCGAAAGTTCAAAATTCCTTCCAATTGACACTGATTGTAGCTAAAAATTACTGTTAACAAGTGTTACTGAATCTTTTCTATTGATAGTGGTAAATTTAGGTTCACAAATTGTGATCTTTTTGACTTGGTTGTTGCTTGGGGTATGTCGAATAGGAGTGTTGATTGATGCTTTTGCATTTCAAGTTGTGATTTTATTTCATTCTCAGCGGGTAGTGGTAACGTCAGTAGTAGGAATTGTGATTATTTTGCTTTGTTTTCTGATGGGTATAAGTTGAGAAGTGTTGTTTGGTGTTTTTCCATCTCCATATGTGACTCTAATTACAACTTTCAAAATTGGTTTTACATTCTCATGTTGACAACCCATAACATTGAAATGACAGTATCTAAATTATTATGCAGCAATTAGACTTTTTAAAATCCAGTAAAACTTAGTTTTGTTTTCTGTCGGCCGTTTTACCGTGGCAGCGGTCATCTAGTCTATCCTAAAACAAGAGCTATTTCCCGATCAATTCTTTTTTCTCATGTTTGGTCGCTGAACCAAGAACAGCTCTGCATCAGGTCCTCCTGAGTCCTGCCGGCAAACCTAGGATCTCAATGAGTCGTTTCCTCAGGAGTGAGATATTCAAAGTCGATAAGGGAACTACGTTTGAGTAGAAGTTGTAGAAGTTTTGGGCAAGGTTTGGTTTTGAAACGAGAATTGCAGGGAAAATATGAGCAGATGCCATCGGGCGAGGGTGACTAACGGAGGATACTAAGATATTCGAGTCTGTTACTGGGTTACGATGAATGGGTTTTACTGAATTCGAACTCTCAATCGAGAACTCAGGTGAAGAAAGAATCAGGAATTGGTGTTGTACAGGTTCATTCCGTGAAATCAGTTGGACAATGGCTTGTTGGTTTTGTGATGATTGTCTCAGGGTTGTGCTTGTAATTATGTTTGCAGGTTAAGGAGAACTTGATACAGCAGCGAACTAGTTATCTCTGCTTTATCAGTTTCACGCGCATCCACTGTTCGACGAAAGTCCTGAACCACGGGCTATGAATTCTGCAATCTTCTCGTCTCATTTCTTGCTGCTGCTAGGCTTCCAGCCGCTGCTTCCGGCAAACCTAGGATCTCATTGTAAGAAGTCGTGGGTCTGAACGAGTTGAGAAGATGGGCAGGCAACAGAATTCAGAAACCAAAATGAATAGAGAGCAAGTAAGAAGCTCAAGTCTGATGAATTCTGGGATTGGTCAGACCATAGAAGCCGAGAACATCACGGTGAAAGTGGTACAAACTGGGAAGATTGGGTTTAGTTTCAAACCGAGAAACCAGTGGAGGAAATGGTGTTTTGCCATTGATTTTGGGTGAGTAATAGAGGAGAATGAAGAGTAATCCAGAAGTAAGAGCTGTAGGAACAATGGGTTTGCTCGAATTTGGGTCCGTGAGTGTTTGGCAGGTTATCTTGAATGACCTAGTACATGATTTAGAAACAGAGGAGAAGTGGTTCGATTCGAGTTGTGGTGCTGATAGAGTCTTGGCCAAGAGAAATCATGATTAGAACGGGAGGAGATTAGGACAGATAATCGAAGTTTGTTGTTGCCATGGGACTGATGGGTGCTTGCCAAGGGTTATTGCCAGCTAGGTTCTTATGGCTGGTTAAGATGAGTTCAACTGGAGTTTTGAGTACACAAGACTTTGGGTTGTTAGGCAGCATCTAGGACCCAAGCTAGAAACCATCAGGAAACGTAATTGTTTCTGTTAGCTTCGATGTCAGGGAAGTAAGGCATGTTGGTTCAATGGGTGTTTACAAGGGTTACTCTTGGCTCGAGTTGGACAGTGTTTAAGTGCCAAGAAGAAAGTGGACTGCAGCCGTTAATGTGATTGATGGTTGAGATTATTACAGGGATTTAATGACATGGCATTGAAGTTTGAATGGTATGTTGATAGTTTTCCTTGCCGAGAAACCAGCCATGAAGTTGGACTGTTGGTGTCCGTTTTGAGAGATGAATGGAGGAGATGGGAAGGTATTTAATATCCAGGATTGTAAGACAAGAAACAATTAGATCTATAAAAGAAGACCTAACCCTACGGAGAATATCCAATACCCCTCACGACTGCACACAATATCTCAACAGAGAGGAGCTTTAGCTCCTCTCCAACTCTTCTACAACACCACCAGCATACATCCACTAGTTTGCATCTCATCAGCACCTGCATATCCATCATCATCTCCATACATCCAGTCCACCTGCATATCACCAGTCGCCTCCATCATTGCAACTGCATCCAGCATCTCATACATCCCTTGCATAGCTTCTGCACCTACATATCCATCTCCACCAGTGCGTACCCTCACCTGCACCTGTACCTGCATCCATCAGCATACCACCATCTCCTGCATATCATATACACCATCACTACCAGCAGCTGCAGTTTGTCGTACCAGTCACAACCAACCACAACAGTAGTTGGACTTGGCGAGCACACAACAACAGCAGCAGAATTCCACTTCCGCAGTCCATTCCACCTTCACGGCACCAAGTAACATCCACCACCATTCCACATCCGCATAACCACCTGATGTTGCTGTTTGGTTTGCTTGTTTCACTTTCATATTTTTTTCTTGTGTTTTACTGTGAACTCCAGTAACTAAGCATATTGATTAGGGACGATTTTGACGTCCGAACATGAATTCGAATTGATATTTAAAAGAGCCTGTTTTCTCGCTTATATCTTGTCATTGTCCATTCTTTACCGTGCCAATAATGTTTAAGAATTATTTCTCAATCGTGTAAGTTGCAAATTGAATGGTTGTTTGATGATTCTATTGCTAGTTAAGACCTCTTCGGCCCGTAATTGTCTAGAGATTCTTAATAGAAGTAGTAATATGTGGTTATTGACGATGGGATTTTGTTAAATATCCATGTGTAAAGATTGACACTAGTAGATGAGTCGAGCTTTTGTGTTTGTCACTAGGAATAGCATATCTCACGGAACTTAATGCACTTGTTTAAGTCACACCTAGAGAGCGTACTTCTAGGAAACTTGATAAGTAAATTCTGGTTGTCGAGCGCTTCCGTGTCCGGTGAACTTAGGAGATATTGCGGGATATTTGAGCGTACTAAATATTCTAGGGTTGTTAGTAACAAGGTACCTTGTAGAAACTAGCTATGTCAATAAGATTCATGTTTTGTGACTAAGAAAGAGTCCTTGATCATTCTCATCCTCATTGTTTACATTCATTTGTTATTGCATTCAGAAATTGAATCGACAACTTTAGCTCAACTCTCCCTTTAGGAAGAACACCTTATTCGTACACTACTAGTTAGTTTAAAGAGAAGTAAGGAATTTATTTTTGCGAGTTCGACACCTTATCAGCAGACTACCCCTAGCTACTTAGTTTCATCAGTATCCCTGCGCCTTCGACTTCTAGAGTCACGCACGTGAATAGCAAGTCCTTTGGATCGTATTCCAAACAACAAAGGAAGAATCTGTTTGGTAACCACTCTAATCAATCTTACTAGAAGATATTAATGAGTCGTTGACAAAGGCTCTTCTGTTTAATCTAATAAACTCCTTTGTCTGGTTAGATCAATCTAAATGTTGATTACCGAAATAATCAATTTCTAGATTCGCATCCAATCCATACAGATCTCAAGGAGAAACTATAAAGCGATGCCGATCTCACACAACTAATCAATCAAGTCTATCAAAGATAAACCGATTCTAGTTGGATCCCAGCCGATCAAGGTTTGTGCACTAAATCCACAAGATACGAAAACTAATAAGAATTCTTGTTCGTCTTCAAATCTTCTATTACCTTCAATAACCTGCACAACAACACTTGAAACCTCTTGTGATCAAACACGTAGAGAACAAAGTCTTTTAACAATGGATTATCACAAGATGTCTTTAGATCCGAAGATGGTCTAGTTTAACTTAAGTGAGCCTTATATCAGAAGAGAAGGTTCTCAAGCATAAACAAACTAGGTGAAATCAAAGTTTCAACAACTGTTAGTCAATCAAATCAATAATCGAAAACTAATAACACTGCAATAATCTAGTTTCCCACCAACGGTACTCGTAGAGCTTCTTGATCCCACAAAAGTCTTTAAACGAGCGGTCGTAAGAGATTTCTCTTGATTAGAGTACTTTCCTCTCTGGATAGATGGCTCCACCAGAAATAACAAGAAATGAAGTTTTTCTAGCTCTTAGGATAGTTTGCAAGAAATGCAAACTCAAGTATTTATAGACAACAAGGAAATTCCAAAACCGAAAATATTCTAAAGATATGCATTAAAGTACCTAAATTCGGTTTTCCTATTCCCAATTAATGTTAACCAATATTTCTGAAAACTCTCATAGAAAACTTTTATTATTAGTGTAGCACATTAACTAATAATATTTTCCAGAGGATATACTTTAACTGGAAATTAAAACATATATGATGAAAATCATAATTAAATACTTTTCACTTTTTCGGACCAGAGATCACCTTGAGTATCAAGGAATATCTTTGAATAATAAATGATAAGAGTTATGTACATGTTCAAATATGTCGACATCTGGAAGCTTCTCATCTTGACAAACCCAAAACCCTAATTCACATACACCATGAAGAAATATGTGAACCATTGATATTGGTTTTGTACATGGAACCGATTAAACCATCACTTCAAAGTATGTTGTGACCGGTTATAACATGATTCCCAATATATGCTGTAATCGGTTACACCTTGATCCACAAAGTAGCTTGTGACCGGTTGCACCTTGCTTTCTAAGTTAGCTTGTGATCGGTTACACCTTGCTTCCAAAGGTAGCTTGTGATCGACTACAATTAATTTCCCAATTCATCTTGTGGCCGGTTATACCTTGGTTCACAAAGTAACTTGTGACCGGTTACAACTTGCATTCTAATATAGCTTGTGATCTGTTATACCTTGATTTTCAATGTAGCTCGTGACTGATTACAATTAGTTATATTATATAGGCTATGACCGGTTATACCTCAAGCCTCAACAAAGTTAAGATAGGTTCTACCATAGTCATCTTCCATTGGTCATCCAACATCCAAAAGATATTCAAAGAATAACAAGACCAATCATGATTTCCCTTTCGATTATGAAAACAAGTTCATACATCTACTTCCTTAAACTAATGTAAAGATACATAGTTTTCTAGGATAAAATCATACCTATATAATGCACACATAATCAAATAACTATATACAATAGATTATGTCGACGTCGTATTTACGAAGTTCCAAAATATAAGTGTTTATACTTCGTAATATGTTTTCCTTGACACTTTGATCATACTGTTATGACCAAGTCTCATCACTAGAATATTAAATACAATATATATAGCTTCGCATGTTATGTTTTTGTTATAGCACTGCTCGGTCGAACTTGCAAGCGTTGCTATCTCAAGCTTGTTTGTCAAGTTTAGGTTAAGTCTTGATTTCTAGTCTACTTATAGTTATGTCTCGGATTAGGATATAATGTGTAGTTGAGCTTTAGACTTCACGGCGTTCATCGATTGAAGACGAAGATCTACTGAGGAGAGCTTGAAGGAACTTCATCAACAAAAGGTATGTGGAGACTAAAACTTATCTATCTCATATTGAGACTAAGTCGTATAGCTATATAGACTTTTATCTTATACATTTGATATTTCGAGTCGAGCTTAACTCGCTTATATATTTCTCGAAATATGTGTAGGAAGATTTTTGCTTTAGCTACGTTCATCATTATTCTTGGAGAATTTAGTTGGAAACAATTTATTTGTTGGAAACTAAATAATGAGTCAAAAGATGATCATGTGAAAATTGCCTTGAAACATCTTACATGATTTGTGTGAGACAGTCATTTGATGTTGTTAAGTGCATATTTTGCATATATTTTAGTGTCGAATCCATGCTAGTAATTGCTTAGTTTCTTGCAAATTATTGTATATTACGTGTGTTTTGTTTTATTTGTGTTTCATTAGGTGAATCATCCAAAAGAAGTGAATTGGCACTTAATTGTGCAATAAAAGAAGTTAGCTAAAAGCGGAGAATGGACAAAAACCAAGTGGAAACCGTTCGAACCTAGGAGTCCTTGATATCAACTCCAAGAGGACGAAAAGACGAAGCCAACGACGAAAGAATGAGCCCATTCCGAAATCATATGAAGAAGTTATGGGCGAAACGAGAAGTTAAGCTTGTCGGTTCCCGAAAACTGACAGTTATATGAGAGGTGCTAAAGGAAGACGCTGGAATCATTTGGGGACATCTTAAATTCAAACAGTGTTGAAGGCGCCCGCTAGAATTACTCAGGGAAGCCACCTTTATAATCTCCACGCATCAGTTCGACCATCTCAGACTATCTCTACCGGTTCATGCATGTTCCGTACCAATAATTGATCGCAGGTGAACACAGTTTCGGTGGTTATTTGCGCAACAGTTAGTGAGAATAGGATGGGAAGAACTCAGGATGTGCGATGAAAATCTTCCAGTCGTGGGTTAGAGTCATTGACATTACTATCGGTGATTGATCAGCGATGAGCACAATGGTGATGGACAGAACCAAGGGAAAGGTAATGATGGCAGAGATGTCATTCTTTTATCGATGGAGTTAATGATGGAGAGCTGCAGAGCTTGGTTTGCTGCTGCATTTAATGGTGAATATGTAGATGGACTGACAAGGAGATGACGAGTTTGGTCGACGAAAGAGTAGCTCGATGATCGAATGGAGTTGAACTGTGTTGGTTCTTGTCGCTGTCAATGAAACTCAAGCAAGAAGCCGTGATAAGATGGAGCGGCAGATGATGGCACCAAGGGAGAGAATGATGACTTCTGCAATTGAAGAGAGTTGAGATCTTTTGGGAGATGATACGAATGACTGGCAATGATTAGGATTGATGGGTAATGATTAATGGAATGACGGAAGTTGAAGAGTCCCATTGACTGATGGTTGCTGTTAACGGATTTGGTTGCATGGAGATGGAACGAGCAGGTCAGGATGATGTTCATGGAATTGCTGCCATTATCTGCAGTAGATAAGAAGGAAGCCGCTGTTAATGGTGACTGTGGAGAGTTGAGCTCGAGTTTGGGTGTTGCAGCGAGACTGTTGGCAGTTGATGATGAATACTGGCAGATACAGTGGAAGGAGAGCGTGATAATTGCAGAGGAGTATACGGACTGAAGAATGAAGACGCTGTGATGATCATGATGGATAGAGAATGGTGGTAGTCGTTGCTGCCAATATCATAGAGGAGGAAGTCGAGCTCTAGGTTGCTGAGAAGACTTGATAGAGAATGAAAATGGCTTGCTGCCATTGTTGATGGAGAACTCGAGTTTGACAGAGAAGAGTTTTCATGCTGACATGCTATTGATCTTATCGGCAGTGATGGAGTTGGAGGACTGGATTGAAGTTACTGCCGTCGATCAACATCAGTGAAGATGGCAGTAGTGTTGGCAGTAGTCACAAAAAGTAAAGATGGAGAAGGAGTCTGTAATGAAACTAGCTCAAGTAGAATGAGAAGATGGAGTTGGCAGATGACGAGAAGGCTGTAGTTTTGGCATGGAGCTCGAAGTAGACAGAGTCAGGAAAGGTATAGCTAGAGATGAAACAGAGAATGATGAGTTGGTTTTCTATGTATGATGGTGAAGCGAAGCCGGAGATATGCAGTTGCTGTTATGGAGATGGACTTAGCCGAACAGAAAGCAAGAAAAATAGCGAAAAGTGACAGGAGATGTTACGTATGGAAAACCCAGCCGTGACAGGAAGCGAGAAAACTAAAAAAAAGATCCAGGAGAGTTTACGGATAGAAGTCTCAGCTGTGATTGAAAATAAGAAAATTGTGAAAAGTTACAGGAGAAGTTCCGGACAAAATGTCCTGGCCGTAATAAGAGAAAAAAAAGAAATAGGTTGTCAGTTCTACGGAACTGACAAGCCAAATGAAGCTGAGAGTTGGATTGGGCTGGGCTTTTCTGATTTGCGAGAAGCCCATGAAAGATGTTGGACGTGAGTTTTGCTAGTTTACAACGAGTTTGGCAATGTTGCGGCTAGTTTTGGTAACTGTTTGACACGAGATTTGAAGCACGGGCACTTTTATAAATTGGAGACCTATTTAAGAGGCTCTCCTAATATTTTTGGAGATATCTTTTAATCTTTTATCAAGCCATTGGAGAGAAGAACACAAGGAAGAAAAGCTAGGGTTTGGAGCTATTTCCATCACCGTAAATATTTCTTTACCATTTTATCATATGAAACTCATGGGTTTTGTTAGTACCATGAGTAGCTAAACTTCGTAGTGATTGGGGATGAATTCTAAGTTCTAGACATGATTTGAGTTATTATATAAATCTATTTTGAAGTTTTTCACATGACTATTGATTGTTTATACTAATTAGAATATTTATGATTGATTGATAGATTGTTTAGGTGGCCAACTAAATTAATTTGTAGATTCAATCAAATGCTAGTATTGAGTTAGGAGATAAGTAATAGTCAAATAATTCATACAAAAGTAGAGAACACAAGACCTTGCCGAGGGATTCTGTGTAGCGATTGTTTGTATAAACAACACTAGAAAGTGGACCTTGAGCTAAGAGTCTAACTACTATGATTAATCTATAATTCACAAAAGACAAAGCATTCGACCAAATTACACCTTGAGTGAGATACTACTAGGTGGTTTCGACGAATAGAATATGGTATTGGAGAGCTTCCGTACCCAGTGATATAAAGAATTTAGGGGATAACACTGAGCTAGCTGTTATTCCACGATTGGTAATAATCTATGATTAATTGTATTAATGGATGAATATAATAACTTGACGACGGTTTAGTAACGAAGTCCCTGATCATATTTCTCTCCATTGCTTGCAAACTTTATTATTTTCAATTGCTTTGTTATTTACTTTGTTCTAAAATCTAAAACAAAACCCCCCATTGTGACACTTTTTGACAACTAAAACTCCTTGCTCATCGTGGGAACGAACCTTATTTGCTACTATATTATTCATTAGTAAAGTAGAATATAAGTGAATTAATTTGTGCACCTACTACACGCATCAAATTTTGGCGCCGCTACCGGGGGGCAGTCGGTAGCTTTAGTTGTTTCTTTTAGTTTTATTTTATTATTAGATTTCTTTTTATTTTATTTTTTTAACTTTGTTTTCTAGATTTTTGTTTTAGGTACTTAATCTCTGGCATCGAAGGATTGGAATTACCCGAGGTGCGAAATTAAAACTCGCATGGGATCGGTACTACAAGCACGTCCACAGTTGCAAGAAGAACCTTCTACATCAACAATGGTGAACGAAGGTGAAAATCCACCACCACCTCTACCTGTGGAGAGGAAGTTAGGAGAGTTGACATGTCTATGCTTAGATTCACAACCACTGTGTATTACAATCACTAACCCAGTGGAGCTGAAGTCGAATCTACTTCATTATCTACCAAAGTTCAAGGGACATCCAGGTGAAAATCCAAATCGACACCTTCAACAGTTCCAGAACACAATGACAAGTCTGAGGCATGCAATAGCAGACAGAGATATGGATATGCTACAAGCCTTCCGGTTCTCATTGATAGACTTATCAGAAGAATGGTTGTATTGTCTTCCTCCAGGGAGTGTTACAACATGGACTGAGATGAAAAATCTATTTCTGGAGAAATATTTTCCTGCTTCCAAAGCGGCATCCGTTCATTAGGAGATTAGTGGCATTTACAGATGTCTGGGGAGTCTCTATATGAATATTGGGAGAGGTATAAGAGGTTGTTGGCAAGCTGCCCACACCATAATATATCCTCAATACTTATCATTTAATACTTCTACGAAGGATTTCTTCCAAAACAGAGGAACTTGATTGATGCAGTTGCCGGTGGTTCACTTACTGAGAAGACAATCTCGCAGGCAACCATTTTGATTGAGAGTATGGATGCCAATGCTTAACAATTCTACACCAGAAACAACTCTAATGTCAGAAGAGTTAGCGAAATGGGAGAGTCTGCACAGTCAGAGCAACGGATGAACAACATAGAGAATGTAGTACAACGAATGGCAGCAGTGATTATTCCTACTTATGAAGAAGAGTCTGAACAGGTGAATGTTGTGTTCCTTAATTAGGGACCAAGGTATGATCCCTACTCTAATACTTATAATCCAGGTTGGAAAGATCACCCAAATTTCAGTTATGCAAATCAGCAAGCTGCAGCTCCTAATCCTTATGGGCGGCAAAGTGGTTTTCAACAACCACAGTTCCTACCACAACCTCCACCTCAGCCTCAACATCAGACTCAAAATTCTAGTTTAGAGGAGATGATGAAAATGATGATGCAAAAGCAAGATGCCAATGCTCAACATCAAGATGCAATCCTGCAGAGACATGATATGGCTATAAAGGACTTGCAGCTTCAAATGGGACAATTGGCTACAGACATGAATGAAATAAAAGCACAGAATTCGGCAAAGTCGCCATCACAGCCTTTTGTGAATCCAAGAGCGAACGTCAATGTTGTAACTCTAACAAGTGGGAAGCAAATAGAAGAGCCAAAACAACAAGAAAAGGTTAGTCACGACTTGGAAGAGCAAGTAGAGGTGGAAATTGTTCCAAAGGAAAAGCCAACCTCAACTGGCCAACCTAAGGACACAGTTCCTACTTTTACCACACCACCTCCTTTTCCTAGTCGTTTTGCCAAGTCAAAGAAGCAAGCTCTAGACAAGGAGATTATGGATATTTTCAACAAGGTGCATATCAACATTCCATTTATTGAGGCCATCAGAACGGTACCCAGGTATGCCAAGGTTCTGAAGGATTTGTGCACAAGGAAGGAGAGGTTGATTGCTAACGAGATCACTCAGGTGGGAGAAAGTGCTTCAGCTATGTTGCTAAAGAAGATGTCTGCAAAGTGTAAAGATCCTGGTGGTTTTACAGTGCCAATTACTATTGGTGACAAACGGTTTCAGCGTGCTTTGCTTGATTTGGGAGCTTCCATAAACGTGATGTCAGCCGATGTTTATGATTCTTTGAATCTGGGACCTTTAAAGGAGACATGAATTATCATTCAATTAGCTAATAAGTCTAACATATATCCTAAGGGACTCGTGGAAGACGTGTTGGTTCAAGTGAATGAACTAATATTTTCAGTTGATTTCTTTGTTGTGGATATGCAGAATGGGGACAATTGTTCGTCTACTTCATTACTTCTTGGGAGACCATTTATGAAGACTGCTAAGACGAAGATTGATTTTGATACTGGGACACTCACTATGGATGGAGTTTGACAAAGAGGTTATAAGCTTCAATATTTTTGGAGCTATGCGTTATCCAAGTGATATCCATTCCGCATTTTTTGTTGATGTTATTGGTTCGTTAGCACAACAAATGTTTGATTTGAACAACGAAGATGAATTTGAATCTGTGCTACAAAATAACATTGATTTGGATGTCCATGGCATGCCTAACTTGGAAGTTGATATTCTCAAGGAGTTTATTGAGATATGTGGTGCTTTAATGGCATCACAAGATGTTAGAACAAGTAATATTTCATATATCTTTTTACCTGTAACTGATGAAGTTCCTTTACCTTCTGTTGTGCAGGCACCTAAATTACAGATGAAACCTCTACCTGATCACTTAAAATACGCTTACTTGGGTGACGGGGAAGATCTTCCAGTCATTATTGCAAAGAATCTCACAGCAATACAGGAAGAACGCCTCCTTAGGGTTCTGAAAAAGCATAAAACGGCTATTGGTTGGACACTTGTTGACATCAAAGGCATTAGTCCAGCCATATGCATGCATAGAATCCTTATGGAAGATGATATCAAGCTAGTACGTGATGCTCAGCTTAGGATTGACCCCCCAATGATGGAGGTCGTGAAGAAACAGATCCTCAAATTGCTAAGTGTAGGGGTGATTTACCCAATTTCTGACAGCAAGTGGGTTAGTCCGGTGCAAGTGGTGCCTGAGAAATCAGGTGTCACTGTTGTTAGAAATCAGGAAGATGAACTCGTTCTTACAAGAGTTAAAACAGTATAGCGAGTGTGCATAGACTATAGAAAGCTCAATTTGGCTACCTGCAAAGATCAATTTCCTTCACCTTTCATTGATCAGATGTTAGAGAGGTTAGCGGGACATTCTCATTATTGCTTTTTGGATGGTTATTAGGGCTACAATCAAATTGTTATTGCACCGGAGGATCAAGATAAGACTACTTTCACTTGTCCTTTCGATACATTCGCATATAGAAGAATGCCATTTGGTCTTTCCAATGCACTTGCCACTTTTCAGAGATGTATGGTCAGTATATTTTCTGATTACGTGGAAAACATCATTGAGGTATTTATGGACGACTTTAGTGTTTATGGCGATTCATTTGATATTTGTTTAAATAATCTTGAACTTGTGCTTAAAAGATGCATAGGCACTAATTTGGTTTTAAACTGGGAGAAATGTCACTTTATGGTAAACCATGGAATTGTACTTGGCCACATCGTGTCCTCTCAAGGGCTCGAGGTAGACAAGACAAAGATAGACTTGATTAGGAACTTACAATACCCCACTTTGGTGAGGGAAATTCGCTCATTTCTTAGTCATGCAGGTTTTTATAGGAGGTTTATCAAAGATTTCTCCAAAATCTCAATGCAGATATGCAAATTGTTGCAAAAGGAGGTTTCCTTTAACTTTGACCAGGAGTGCAAGGATGCCTTTGACAAATTGAAGGAATTGTTGACTACTGCACCAATTATTAAGTCACCTGACTGGAGTTTGCCATTCGAGTTATGTGTGATGCAAGTGATTATGCAGTCAGAGCTGTTTTGAAAGTCAGAAAGTAGACAAGAGGTCACATGTGATTTATTATGCATCAAGGACCCTAAACGATGCTCAAATCAACTATTAAACTACTTAGAAAGAGTTGTTGGCTATAGTATTTGCATAAGAAAAATTTAGAGCTTATTTGGTGGGTACCAATGTGATTGTATATTCTGATCATGCAGCACTACGGTACCTATTAAAAAAGAAGGAGGCTAAGGCAAGACTCATACGTTGGATTCTTTTGCTACAAGAATTCAATATTGAAATCAGAGATAAGAAAGGTGTTGAGAATACAGTTGCTGATCATATTAGTAGACTTGTTGTTTCCGAAGAAGAACTTCCCTTCCAGGATCGTTTTCCAGACGAACAACTTTTCTCGATTGAAGAATCAACACCTTGGTACGCTGATATAGTAAACTATTTGGGTACACGGCAAGTACCTAGTAAAATGTCTACTTTTCAAAAGCTAAAGCTTAAGAAAATAGCCAAGCAGTATGTGTGGGATGAGCCATACTTGGTGCTGATCAGATTATCCACAGGTGCGTACCTAACTCTGAATTTCAATCCATTCTATCTTTTTGTCATTCTTATGCTTGTGGTGGTCACTTTGGTGCTAAACGTACCGCTCTCAAAGTCCTTGAGAGTGGATTTTACTGGCCTACCCTATTTGAGGATGCATATGCTTTTTGCAAATCTTGTGATAGATGTCAACGAACGGGCAATCTAGGTGCTCCAAATCAAATGCCACTCAATCAGATTCTCACATTCGAGATTTTTGATGTATGGGGCATTGATTTTATGGGTCCTTTTGTTAATTCGAATGGGAAATTTTATATACTTCTTGCCGTGGATTATGTTTCTAAATGGGTGGAAGCTAAAGCCACCCCTACTAATGATTCTCAAGTTGTTTGTGAGTTTGTGAAGGAATACATTTTCTCTAGACATGGTACACCAAGAGTGGTTATCAGTGATGGAGGCTCGCAATTCAAGAAATCCTTCCATGCTCTTCTCAAGAAGTACAACATTACACACAAGATTGGTTCGCCGTATCACCCACAAACTAGTGGGCAAGCTGAAATTTCAAATTGTGAGATTAAGTCCATCCTTGAGAAAACCGTTAATGATACACTGAAGGATTGGAGTTATAGACTAAACGATGCACTTTGGGCGTATAGAACAACATACAAGACACCGATTGGTATGTCTCCATATCGGTTGGTTTATAGCAAAGCTTGTCATCTCCCGGTTGAACTTGAGCATAAGGCTTTATGGGCGGTAAAGATGTGCAACATGGAGTATGACGAATAGTGAAACATAGGCAACAACAAATTAATGAGTTAGAGGAGACACGTAATGATGCTTACGAGAGTTCTCGTATATACAAGGAGAAGACTAAGATTTTCCATGACAACATGATTTCTAGGAAGAATTTTGTTGTGGGACAAAAAGTTCTTTTATTTCATTCTCATCTTAAGCTATTTCCTAGTAAGCTAAGGTCCAGATGGATTGGACCATATGTTGTTACTAATGTTTATTCTCATGGTGCAGTTGATATCACTAATCTTAGAGATGGGACTACTTCTAAGGTCAACGATCATAGATTGAAGCCATACTATGAAAACATCGCTTATGTGAATGTGGATGAGATAGAGATTCAAGATTTACTCCCTCTGGAGGAGTAGTAAGGAGAATGCCAAGTCGGGCTGACGACTTTAAACCAAGCGCTAAATGGGAGGCAACCCATAAGCTTTGTATCTTAAACCATTTTATTTTTTATTTTTTATTTTTATTGTTTTCATATCATATTTGCATCCCCATGTTTAATTTCATTGAGTCCGGAATCTATTTTAGAAGAAAATTATGACGAATACCTTTTCGTCAGAAAAATTCAGACTGCACGTAGTTCAGTCCAGAGACCATAACTATCAGATCGTTTATCGAAACACTGTGTCATTCCGACATTTTGTAGAAAACAAGTAGATGAACAACTTTTGTGAAATGTAGTTTTTCCAAATTCCTTACCAATTTGTACAGTTTTTGCGTTTGATATGCTATTACGTCAGAATTCATAATTTTCGGTTTTACACATTGAGGACAATGTGAAGTTTAAGTGTGGGGGAGTATTTTGCATATAGATTTTTCATTCTTTTTGTACATATTTGCATGAAAAAATCCAACTTGTAGTTAGTTTAGAGTCACATAGTATACATGTCGCTAAGATTACATCGAAATTCTCACAAGAGTGACTGAACTCAAAGATGACAGAGAACATGATCGGGTTTCTTGCTTGTTTGAGAGTTAAAGTTGGATTTAACCATACCAGAGGAAAATGAGGTGCAGACTGAATTCGGTATTAGAGTTGTGATCCCCTATAGTTGAGACTACCTATTGTTACATCATGTGAGGCACCGACCTTCAATTCTTTGTACGTGTCTAAATATGTGCTTTTAGAGTGTGTGTCACCGTACGTTAATTCCGGGTAGAATGGTGAGCTACCCAACCTCCCACCAATAGAAGTACTACTTTGATCTCTTGAGTGTTATTTTATCAATCATGATGGTGACATTGAATTGCTAACTTACATACCACTTGTAATCTTGTTCGCAGTTAGCACCATCCACTTTATCTCTCTCTATACCAACAGGTCCATAGAAACACCATCATCATCAACAAGAGGAGCATCACAAATTCGAAGGAAAGTTGAAGACGTTCAAGGTTTACAGGCAACGGTACAAAATATGAGCAGATTTCAGATTCAAGTAAAGCAACAAGACAAGGAGCAGAATTTCTACATGTTGAAGACTTATGAACAAGAGCAAAAAATTATCAAGATGAGAGTTCAAGAAGTTTATGATATCAAGAAATACAAGTTGTAAAGAATCAAGCGGTAAAGTACTTATACCATGGACTTTGTACTTACAATTTTATTTTTATTTGTATTTGTTTTATTTTCTCTTGTCAAAAAAAAAAAAAAAAAAAAAAAAAAAAAAAGACGAGAAAATTTTGTTAGGTTCATTATTAGTTTTTTATTTATTTAGATTCTTTTATTAGAAAAGCAATAGCAAGTCGATGATTACAAAGAATGGGTTGGTAACCTAGCTACAAGTTGGGCGCCAACCCCTTTTTGAATGATGATGCATAATCTATGGAAGAGAGAACTACCTATTTTACGATTGGCATCGTATCGAGCAAGACGGTTCCTCAAACGCTTTAGAAATATAATAGTATATTCACCCAATTAACCTAAAGTTGTAAAATCCATAACGTGGAAGCCATGGCCATGTGATGTACATTGATCAAGGTACTTATGCAGCTTTCGGGTGACAACAGCTGAGATAGCATGGCCTAGGGTGAAAGAGCGAGTTCGAGCAGTAGTAAAAGGAGAAACCCCTGTGACGTCAAAGCAAACGTCTTTACCATCTATCCAGTTATAAACAATAATATGTGCGAGTTTCTCAGTGGTTGCATTGTTGGAGAGAAATCCCAAACAAACTTCCTTCCTTGCGGCAACTCCTGCCTTGTAGAACATGTCGGCCATGGCATCCCGAACCATATCATGTCGAAATTTGGGGCCCACTTCACTGGCACAATGGATTGCATGATCACCGTATATGTCCATAGGCCGTGCACATATGCTGCACGAACTCCCGGCTTCAAAGAAAGGAATACCTAATCGATATTGGAGTACCACGCTAAACTGTCTAGGTCCAACAGCTTGGTTCAAACCGGCAGTAGGAATGGCCTTCAAGAAATCCATACTGTGTTTCTCCCTATTGTGTTGCCATAAAATGGATTCTCTGTCGGTTAGATCAAAGCATGAGGGTAAATTTTCCTTAATAACATCAAAGTATTTTGCTTCCAGGGACTTCATGAAATGGGGGGCAGCGTTATTGATATTGTAGTTGGAACCTTTTAAACCACATGCTTGAGTGAAGGTCTGCAGAGCTTGTTCAAAACACGGACTTGGATCAGATGGGGATGCGAGCTGTAGGATACTGTGTTGCAGGTGTTGAGTTTGCAAATAGGAGTCCAAGTAACAATATTTTCCGGTGTCCTCTATGGTGTAAACACCAAAGCCACCATACTTGATGGGTAAGGTTTCCAACCTCTGTTGTGCTGGGCCGAAACCTGCTCCATCTCCAACCACTAATTGCCGTAGGTAATGAAGTAGATGCTGGTCATAAAGAGACGACGCAGAGTGTATGGCCTATCTGGTAGTTCGAAGTGTGAAGTATAACTTGGAAACGCCAATACAGTTTCGTAATAATAATAATTCACATTAGTTTTATTATTTTGTTTGGTTTTGTTTTATTCTTCTTTAAAAAAAAAAAAAAAAAAAAAAAAAAAACAATTTGAGCTTTCCCGGCGAATGAAGCCGAGATCATTCATCGGTAGTTTTCTGTGATTTCCTCACAGATTTGTCTTCCTCCCTCTCTTTATGTTTTTCATTGGGATTTTGCCTTTCTTTTGATACCAACCTTGCTGCCATTACTGTTGTTTTTGGTACGTTTAGGGTTTCTTTTCTTTTCATGGCTTTTTGAGAAAACCATGCACAAAACCAGATCCAGATCCTACACACCCTCCCAACCCAAATCCCAACCTTCGCCATCAACAAAACCCTCACTTATGTTGCCTCAGGGAAATGCAGTCTCCAATACCAGTTCCTCTACATCCTCCCAACCCCAATCCCAACCTTCGTCATCATCAAAATCCCCACCTGTGTTGTCCCAGTACAATGCAGTTTCTCAATCATGTGCAGCAGGGCTATCTTTTTCTTCCCAGTTCTCTTGTGAGGATGAAACAAATCACGATGGTTATTACCATTGTCCGTTCAAAGGGTTTGATGAATGTGGTGATAACGTCAATGGTAGGGGTTATGCAAAAGCTTCCTTCTACCGGCATGTCCAGGATAGACATCTTTTCTCAGCTGATAACATAGACGTGTGCAGGAAAAGAATATTTGATGATTTTCGTGTTTTTGATGCTTGGGAAAAAGTTCTGTTGAAACTGAGAATGTGGCTCTGCATGAAATGCATGTGCATTCATGCCTGGAAGAATAGTTGCTCAGACCATATTGAAGATGTTGTTGCTGCGCCATTATTTGGTAATTCTGCCAGATTTCTCATACATGGGGTTGATAAGCCGACTGCTGGATGTGTCACATATGTAGTTATAGGCATAGGGGCTGAAGGTGAGAAATCTACAGGTGATGATGAATTTATTTTCTTATCCTTAGACCTACTAAATGATGTCTTGCAGAGGCGTTTCGTTACTGTCACAAGAATTCCCCCTCCCTGCAGATTGAGCTTTTCTCGGACATTTAGGTCTAGCCTCGATAAAGTGATTGTTAATCCCACGGTTCTTTCGTCGTGGCTGGAATTATTATTATTACCCATTTGTACTCTCCAGGTTTATCAACCAAAGAGCAGCTCTGAGGAGTGGTCTGGTGATAGGAAGAGACTTCAGGTCGCCTCTATAAACCAAGCCCTTAGTGTCTGGAAGGAACCCCGTGGTTGTTGTTCTTTGATCCACAAATTGTTGCATTCTCCTAGCTATAGGCAGTCACGTATGCAAGAGGATAAGAAGGACAAGAAGAACAAACAGGAAATGGAAAATTTGGTGGCATGTAGAAGGAAAATGGAGTATGGACATTACACAGCTATCATACGTGTCTTGTTTTCTAATGGAATCGCCCCCTGCAACGAGGATACTGGTAACGTTATTCGAGCTCAACAAAAACACCCTCAGTCCCTGCCTCCGTCCTTACCAGCTGGTGCTATTAATGTTGACGATGTTATGGTTGATTCTAAAGTTGTTCTAGGAGCAATTAAAAGTTTCCCCAAGGGGACTTCTTGCGGCAGGGATGGTTTACGCGCTCAACATATTTTAGATGCTATGAGTGGCTCTGCGGCGACTGTGGCTGACGAGCTACTTTCTTCTATTTCTGGGGTCGTTAATTTTTGGTCGCAGGTAAATGCCCGGCTGCCTTGGGTGAATATGTGTCTAGTGCTCCGTTGACTCCTCTTCTGAAGCCAGGCGAAGACCTTAGACCAATCGCAGTTGGTACTATATGGAGGAGGTTAGTGTCGAAGCTTACTGTTGTTTCTGTAGGAAAAGAAATGGCATCTTATTTGGGTGATTTCCAATTTGGGGTTGGCTTTACTTGTGGCAGTGAAGGTATTTTGCATGTTGTCAACAATTTGCTTGAGCTGAAAGGTACTTCTTCTACTATGACAATGCTTCTGATAGACTTTGCCAATGCTTTTAACATGGTAGATAGGTCTACTCTTATCCAAGAAGTTAGATTGCAGTGTCCGGCCATCTCTAGATATGTTGAGTTTTGCTATGCAAAACCTGCAAAACTTTATTATGATAGCTTCATCCTATCTTCTTCTCAAGGCATTCAACAAGGAGACCCACTCGGCCCCATACTCTTTGCACTCACGCTCCATCCCTTGGTGAAAAAGATAGCTTTGCAGTGCAAGTTGGACTTACATGCATGATACCTAGATGATGGCACTATTATTTGGGACATAGTTGAAGTCGCCAAGGCTTTAAAGATTATACAATCTGAAGGTCTGCGAAGGGGCTTACATCTTAATATAATAAGACTGAAGTGTTCGGCCAACTGCCGATTCTAAAAGCTTTGATGAAGGTATGTTTCCTAGTAACATTGGTAGACATGTTGGTGGTGTAAAGATTCTTGGAGGTCCTACAAGCCTTGATCTATAATTTTGTAGTGATATGGTTGTTTCTAGAGTTAATAAAACCATCCATCTTATGGATGCTATTAAGAAACTCAAGGACCCGCCAATGTGAAATGCTCTTATTCCGTAATTGTGCTGGTGTTTCTAAGTTATACTTTACAATGCGTACCACCAGGCCTCCGGCGCTTCAACAAGGTATCGATATTTTTGATAATCAGCTTATACTATTTTTGAGGCATCTTGTGACTGGAGATGGTGCGGGTTTTGGCCCTTTGCAACAACGTATTGCCACTTTTCCCATTAAAGATGGGGGGTCTGGGGATCTATACGATGTCGGACACAAGCAATTACTGTTACCTCGCCTCTCAGAGTCAGACCAGGTTTGTGAAGAGTATAATACTCAACAACCTGTACTCCGTATGTTGTGAGAACGGTCATACCTACCAGCAAGCTCTACAGACCTTCATTCGGGTTTGTGATTTACCTTCTTCATTTGGTATTGAAGAAACTCCCCCCCCCCCCTTCCATGCATACCCTGGAAGTTACTTACTTTGATGTTGTGAAGAAGAAAATCCCGAACCAATTTATCATGTCTGAGAGAGATTCGGTTTTGTGGCAATCTAACATAATTAAGCATGCGCAGGAGTACCTTTTGGCTGTACCGATTAGTGGGCTTCATCAGTGTCTTGGGCCTAGACAGTTTAGAGCTGTGTTGTGCTATCGACTTGGTATCCCTCTTTTTCCAAAAGATGGTTTTTGTTCTTGTTATAAGCGAGATATGGACATTTTTGGTGACCATACGATTCACTGTGCTAGTGAGGTTGGGCTCAAATATCGTCATGATCTTGTTAGAGATGTTGTTGCTGATATGTGTTATAGATCTGGTGTGCATGCTAGAAAATAAGTGTCCTTGGGTTTTCTTTCAGAAGATGGCAAAGCCTTACGCCCCACAGACATTCTTGTTTATGGTTGGGAGAATGAAAAGGATGTGTGTTTTGATGTTACTGGTGTCTCACCTTTCACTACCGTTGCTGGCAATGTCTTCATACCAGGTCAAGCCATTGCCAATGCTGTTTCGCGTACACGTACAAAATATTTGGATAAATGTGCATCTCATGGTTATGGTCTGGGGGTTTTAGCCTTCACTACCTTGGGCGAACTTGGTGAGGACTTTGTAGTGTTTTTGAAGAGACTTAAGAATTGCCTGGCTAATCTTGATGCTTGTAGTGGTCATGGCAGTTTTCTTTTTCATAGGTTAAGTTTGGTTATTCAGAAAGGTATTGGTGCTCAGCTTGTTGCTAGGCTACCAGCTGCCCCTTTATATGAATAATATTATATTTATTTAATTACTAATATCACATTTATTAAAAAAAAGAGACAAGAAAATTTGTTTGTATCATATTAGTTTTGTTTTTTCAATAAAGCCAATGGAAGAAGAAATATTTATAATGAAGTTTCAAGCAACAAGGATTTGAAGTAAAATAGTTACATTGTCAAGATTCTACGAAGTTCAATAGTTATCATCAAGATTTGAAGACCGAAGACGAAGATGAAAACAAGGAATGGAGACCGAAGACGATTCTATGGATGCTGTGAGAGTGGTGCTAACTACACGTCGAACGGATAACGAGGTAAGTAAGCATATTCTCACCTTCGTTAAGTGGTTGATTTCCTTTCTTAGAGATCGTCAGAAGAAAAAAAAAAAGTTTTCAAAATTGATAAAAGATGTGGGTTTTCCAAAACAATTCGGAGGGTTTTTCCTTCCTACTATTCAACGTGTCACAGGACTCTCTCTTCATTCCTACCTGGACACATGTGTGACCCATAAAAAGTCGTTTATTATTGAGAGAAACTTCATAAAACCCTTTCTGGTGAGGCAGAGTCGAGACTTTCGATCACTCTCGAACCTGGATTCTTTCGATAAGGGATGGTTATTTCTCTCTCAACTTTGAAGGATGAGATTGTGTTCATATATATGTCTAACTTCTTATGACTAGTGTGCTGAATCTCTATATCTTTTTAGCGCGTTGGATGCTATCATTTCGGGAGAACTAGTAAGTTGGAAAAGTAGGTTTTGTGGGTATATCTCTAGTAAACCCTCACGAGACTATAACTCGTCCACTAGGGACACCTAGGGGTTTAAAGGCATGTTGCACATGCTAAGTGCAACCGTGACTTCAACAACAATGATTTGTTGTATTTTAGATAGTTTGCTCGAGGACTAGCAAAATCCAAGTGTGGGGGAATTTGTTAAGTGCATATTTTGCATATATTTTAGTGTCGAATCCATGCTAGTAATTGCTTAGTTTCTTGCAAATTATTGTATATTACGTGTGTATTGTTTTATTTTTGTTTCATTAGGTGAATCATCCAAAATAAGTGAATTGGCACTTAATTGTGCAATAAAAGAAGTTAGCTAAAAGCGGAGAAGGGCCAAAAACCAAGTGGAAACCGTCCGAACCTAGGAGTCTTTGATATCATCTCGAAGAGGACGAAAATACGAAGCCAACGACGAAAGAATGAGGCCATTCCGACATCATATGAAGAAGTTATGGGTGAAACGAGAAGTTAAGCTTGTCGGTTCCCGAAAACTGACAGTCATATGAGAGGTGCTAAAGGAAGACGCTGGAATCATTTGGGGACATCTTAAATTCAAACAGTGTTGAAGGCGCCCGCTAGAATTACTCAGGCCAGCCACCTTTATCATCTCCACACATCAGTTCGACCATCTCAGACTATTTCTACCGGTTCAATCCTGTTCTGTACCAATAATTGACCGCAGATGAACACAATTCCGGTGGTTGTTCGCGCAGCAGTTAGTGAGAATAGGATGGGAAGAACTCAGGAGGTGCGATGGAAATCTTCCAGTCGTGGGTTAGAGTCATTGATATTATTATCGGTGATTGATCAGCGATGAGCACAATGGTGATGGACAGAACCAAGGGAAAGGTAATGATGGCAGAGATGTCATTGTTTTATCGATGAAGTTAATGATGAAGAGCTGCAGAGCTTGGTTTGCTGCTGCAGTTAATGGTGAAGATGTAAATGGACTGACAAGGAGATGACGAGTTTGGTCGACGAAAGAGTAGCTCGATGATCGAATGGAGTTGAACTGTGTTGGTTCTTGTAGCTGTCAATGAAACTCAAGCAAGAAGCCGTGATAAGATGGAGCGGAAGATGATGGCACCAAGGGAGAGAATGATTACTTCTGCAATTGAAGAGAGTTTAGATCTTTTGGGAGATGATATGAATGATTGGCAATGATTAGGATTGATGGGTAATGATTAATGGAATGACGGAAGTTGAAGAGTCCCATTGACTGATGGTTGCTGTTAACGGATTTGGTTGCATGGAGATGGAATGAGCAGGTCAGGATGATGTTCATGGAATTGCTGCCATTATTGGCAGTAGATACGAAGGAAGCTGCTGTTAATGGTGACTGTGGAGCTGTGTTGTAAAAGGCGAGCGCCTGGAGCGCCTAGGCGCCAAAGGCCCACTAAGCGTAGGTCCAGCGCCCGAGGAACAAAATTTTATACTACTTCCCACACAGCGCCTTAGGCGAGCGAGTATGGCGCTAGACTAAGCTCCAAAGGCGCCATGGGTATCTGGTAAATATGTCCTTCTATGTCTCCTTTTCCTTGTTATTTCGTCCATTCTTCTTCATCATCTCTGCCTCCATTCATCTCGCCAATATTAAAGTATGACAACTTTATATAGAGAGAAATATCGATATTAATGAAAAATCAATCAAAAATATATTTCTCAGAACCAATGATAAATATATGGAAACAAGTAGTAATCAAGTTCACGTGATTAATGATCAAGTTTTAAGGAAATAACGTGAAAGAATATATTTTCTTTCTTTGGCAGAAAGTTTCGGCTTTTTCACATTCTTTTTTCTTCTCACGTGGTTTCCTGTTTCTATACAAACTCTCCCATTATTCCTCCACCAGCAAATCCTGGATTGGTACTGCGTATAACTTCAGTCAAACAAAACCGAGATTCTTCCGTTACTATCTTCTTCTTCCCTTTTTAGTCGAGAATCACTTTAAATCTCCTATTTTTTCGAATCCTGAGGACTTAGCTTCCCTTTTTTGTCTCCAATAACTAATCCAAAGTCAATCCCAATCCCATGAAAACCTCCAACTAAGGGCATTAACGTATTCTCGCGTTTTTGGACATCCCTTAACGTTGTATATGGGTTGGGAATAAAAAAGTCGCCCCTAAAAATGCCAGGATAAATATATGGAAACAAATAGTAATCAAGTTCACGTGATTAATGATCAAGTTTTAAGGAAATAACGTGAAAGAATATATTTTCTTTCTTTGGCAGAAAGTTTCGGCTTTTTCACATTCTTTTTTCTTCTCATCTCTTTTTAGTCGAGAATCACTTTAAATCTCCTATTTTTTTCGAATCCTGAGGACTTAGCTTCCCTTTTTTGTCCAAAATCTTAGCCAGAATACATGCTGACGAACAAACATTTTTCCTTCCATATTTTAGTTCTAATAAGGTCGGGTATGATGATCTTGGTAGTGGATTCTCTTGGGACTTTATTCTTTTCGTTATAAGTGGTATAAAAATCTAAAAGTATTAGTGATCGCCTAGGCGCCAAGGCGCTAGGCGACGGGTTTGGCGCCTCGCCTCGCCTAGCGCCTAATACAACATAGCTGTGAAGAGTTGAGCTCGAGTTTGGGTGTTGCAGCGAGACTGTTGGCAGTTGTGATGAACACTGGAAGATATGGTGGAAGGAGAGCGTGATAATTGCAGAGGAGTATACGGACTGAAGAATGAAGACGCTGTGATGATCATGATGGATAGAGAATGGTGGTAGTGTTTTGCTGCCAATATCAGAGAGGAGGAAGTCGAGCTCTAGGTTGCTGAGAAGACTTGGCAGAGTGAAAATGGCTTGCTGCCATTGTTGATGGAGAACTCGAGTTTGACAGAGAAGAGTTTTCATGCTGACATGCTGTTGATCTTATCGGCAGTGATGGAGTTAGAGGACTGGATGGAAGTTACTGTCGTCGATCAACATCAGTGAAGATGGCAGTAGTGTTGGCAGTAGTCACAAGAAGAACGAGTCTGTAATGGAACTAGCTCGAATTGAATGAGAAGATGGAGTTGGCCGATGACGAGAAGGCTGTAGTTTTGGCATGGAGCTCGAACTAGACAGAGTCAGCAAATGTACAGCTCGAGATGAAACAGAGAATGATGAGTTGGTTTTGCTTTGTATGATGGTGAAGCGAAGCCGGAGATATGCAGTTGCTGTTGTGGAGATGGACTTAGCCGAAGAGAAAGCAAGAAAAATAGCGAAAAATGACAGGAGATGTGATGTTACGTATGGAAAACCCAGCCGTGATAGGAAGCGAGAAAACTAATGTGACGGACCAAGAAATTTTTGCTCCGAATGGGTCGGATTACGACCCACTTGGCAAGCCCAACTTCCCGATACGTCACTCGATAAGTAAAGCTTTCAAATTTTTCGGATTCTCCGAGCATATGTCCCATACCATAATACTCAGAAATCCCACAAGGTTACCCAACTTCATAAGGGTCATCGAATTGGATAAATGATTCCCATCTTTCTACTGTGAGGATACATTGTATCTCTTGCCAGAGTAGTAGGATACCAGCCACCGTTACAGCTAACAGTCTTCCGGGTTGCCACCCGTAGGTGGGGGCCAATTAAGGCCTGACGGATGGCCAGTTGCCAATGTCAGGGTAGTCAGATACCAGCTACCGTTACAGCTAACGGTCTTCCGGGTTGCCACCCGTAAGTGGGGGGCCTGGCAAACTCACATTACTCAGTCAAGCTCAAAAAAACATCCTTTAGAAATTATATGAAATGGAAAAACATCTCCTTCCTAGGTAGTATGAACAGCCAGTACTGCAACTACCTCTTACCAACGACATACACTGTCAAGTTGCGATAGTCTCTGAATAAATGGTATGAACTGCCAAGCAGTAACCAAATCTTTTCAAACGATACGAACAACCTTGTAGAGTTGTGCTGAACTGCATAGCGGCTGCCTACGTACCCTCTCCGTTGCTCGAAGGGATCAAGCACGACCGTAGTTCGTCGTCATTGGTTTATAGATAGTATGAACTACCCGCACTAGTAGTAACTATCTCTTTTCATAGCAGTAACTTATATAGTATGAGTTGCATAGCAACAACTATCTCTAGCACATCACATCACCAACAATCACCTCAACAACTACCCATCGATGAACAAGATGTCAGCATATCCCTATACCTGCAACTCAAAATCAACAGCATACTGCAACCATGTTGTATATCTGATACAACCCATACGTATTTATATATTTCAAATACTTATTAATCGAAGTATGGATACTTAGAAATTACAATACAAATTAATCATAAAATTATGTGTTGGTCAAAATGGTATCGCACGATGATAACATATACGAAGTATATGAAGTCCATCTCATTACTGTTACTGCCAAACATCTTAAACTGAAAACGCCTTGTCCGCACATCAACACCGATAAATATAATCTGCACAAACTCCATGTAGACCTTCTCACAGGACGGCTAACATTTACGACATTTAAACCGAGTACCAAACTAGTATTCATAATAAAACTACACGTAAAGTTATTGAAATATATACCCCATCTTCAACAGATAAAAAGTCCATGCGCCATTCAAAGTTCCAAGTTTCTCAAGTACAAGGTGTTTACACAGAACATGGGATTCCAAGTTTAGAATGAATATTTCATTGGCATAAAGTAAAAATACCACCACCACATAATGAAGCACTCATCATACATACAAAACTATGCAATAGGGATCAAAATGAGATCCTCCCAAACCCACAGCCATACGGCAAAATGATATACATTGATAGTTTCTTTTACAGTGGCAAAACCAATCCTTAAAATACAACAAGGACCATAAAAGATATAATGGTATAAAATAAGAGTCCACAAGCAATCCAATACAGTAACAAAATAGTGTCAAATGAAGCATGCGATCCAAAATCAATTGCAAAGCAATGTCTAGTATGCTGCGATTTTATAAAAGCTTAATACACTCTTCGACCCATAAGTCCAACCCAACCCAACCCAACTAATCTAATTGAGTTCATTTTCACCAGCAGGGTCAACAATATATGTTAGTTTTCGAATAACAAACAAGGAAAACTAATACATAGTCTATCTCAACTACTACAAGAATAGATCTGAGTATCTTGTCATACGTTTACCCAATCTAGAAACCATTGTATGCATAGACACTCAAACTAACTCCACAATATACACTAACTATTATCATGGAGTACACAGGACTTGAAGTACACAAGACTTAATGGAATTGATAGGCATCCACAAGCACATATACATTTACATTTTCAAAAACGTAAATCATACTTAGTAGACTAAATTTGAACCATGAGTCCATACGTGGATCAAAAAATCCATATATAGCTCATTCATTTTTCCATTAAATTGGCTACATTACCACTTGATGTAGCTTTACAAGTACAAGTATATAAACTAACACATACCTGCTCACATGTAAGTCTTATTAATGCCTGTGCATGATCGGAAAAAGGGTAGATCAAACATAACAGGGGATCACAACACTGACAGTAGTTTTATTTCCGTAACTATTATACATATTAACTACGTTAATAGTTTAAGTTAAAGCATGCACTTTCCACTACTTTTCACATGAGGAACATTGGCACAATTGCTACAATTATCAGAAGCGTACAGAATTTCTGTTTTACAATATGCGGTCTCACTTGATCTGTACTTTTTCGTATTAGAAGTTATCGATCATCTTTTAGATTTTGACTGTAGTCTTGAGACTTATGGTACCAAAACATACATAAAACTCAAAGCATTCCAACAGTTAAGGTTAAATATACACAATTAGGACTTGAGTACTTGAATTACTCTCCAACAGAAACCATACAGGTTTAGCACACACTTCGGGGTACCTACAGAGATCAGAAATTCTTGAAATTTTTACAGTAGTTTACCTAAATGGTGCTAAATATCATACTAAATTTTTAGCTCCATCCGTTAAGAGGATAAAGAGAAATGTTATCAACAGTTGGCTGTCCAGGATTTCAATCCTGCAAAACACAGTCGTATCTTATGCAACCTTTTCAGTAGTAAATGTGACCTGATCGTCCTGAAATTTTTATCATTTATCTATCACTTAACGAAGTCGAACATATCCGAAAATCATTAAAATCCAACCATCGGATCTCTATATATCAAGTAGAAAAACAACAGACATTCTAGGGTTCATAAAGTTCAAATCATGCAATTTCTTACCAAGAGTTTGCTAAACATAAATTAAGCAAAAATTCAACGTACCCAAGGTATATGTTCACATAAGAGAGTATTTAAATCTCCATATTTCATGAAGAACCCTAATTTTAAAATTCTCAAATCAAAGCATCTATACATGAAATTGACGTTCTTTACAAATTACCCACTGTTCTAGATCAAGTTACATACCATAATCAATACTCAATTTATTCAAAACAATGATAAGTATCATTAGGGTAAAATTCAACTCAAACACAATCAAGGGAAAATGATCCTTACCTTTGCATGCAACCCAACTCCATAGTTCAATAACAAACAACAACTCCTTTGATATTCTCCAACCCTTCTCACCAATTCCTCAAAAGATTTATCCATGATTTTTGTCTTGACAAAGATGAATCAAAAATCACCCAAGAGAAAGAAAAAACGAAAATAGGGTAAAAGGATATCTTCATACTCTTCATGACATAATCTCACAGTGTTTCCAAGCTCTCCTCTTCTCTAGTTCTTAGGTTTTTCTTTTGAGTATGGAGAAGGATCAACACTCCCTCTTCACTCTCTATTGACCGCCCTTTTTCTCATTCTCCTTCCCCAAACAATTTACTAAATGACCCTAGATATGTTCAAAAGAGACACATGTCTAGCTGCATGTAGAAATCTTTAGGCATCCTAGTTTATGATTAAGAGCAATTACATGTCCCTCTAAGAACCCTATTTTGGATTTGGGCAGACTATAACTCATGAAAGAACCTATCTTTGGTTTCTTTAGCATTATCAAATAAAATTCTTATGATTTTCAACTCCAATGGGTTACATTAAACCCAATAAAAGTTAAGGGTCTTACAGTTGTAGGCACTCTAAGTGCAGAATTCGGATAATGGGTTTAGTTAAACCCCAAATAGAAGTTTGGAGTCCCACAACTAAAAAAAAGATCCAGGAGAGTTTACGGCTAGAAGTCTCAGCCGTGATTGAAAAGAAGAAAATTGTGAAA
The DNA here is from genome assembly GCA_023531295.1 of Papaver armeniacum. Taxonomy (NCBI): domain Eukaryota; kingdom Viridiplantae; phylum Streptophyta; class Magnoliopsida; order Ranunculales; family Papaveraceae; genus Papaver; species Papaver armeniacum. Next base: position 122,211 of record JAJJWW010006781.1, read on the forward strand.
AGTTACAGGAGAAGTTCCGGACAAAATGTCTTGGCCGTAATAAGAGAAAAAAGAAAGAAATAGGTTGTCAGTTCTGATGCGTGTCGTAGGTGCAATCAAATTAATTAATGTTTCCACTCAATTAAAAATAATATAATGGAAGTCAAGTTCGTTCCCACGAGGAGCAAGAGATTCTAGTTGTAAAAATTGTCACGAAAGGGGGGTGTAAAAAGCAAAAGAAAATAAACAAAGCAATTAAAATCGAAAGTTGAAAGCAATAAGAGAGACAAGATCAAGGAATCATTCTTCGTTGCAAAACAATGATTAAAGTTATGTTCTTTTCTACTTGTTATTAGTCACATGATTATCACCAACCGTAGGATAGAAGGTCCGCTTAGCTAGCCCCAAAATCCCTAATTTCACCGAGTAACAGTCCGCTTAGTTATCGATTCTATTCAAAAGAACCACCCCGAGGTTCGCTTACAAGATGTAATTCCTCGAATGCATTAAGATCTATGAATTTAGGTTTAGTACTAGTAGTTAAACTCGGTTCGCTTGGTCCACTTTCTAGCGTTGTTTCTACACACAATTGCTCCACGGAATCCCTCCGCAAGGTCTCGTGTTTTCTACTTGTGTAAAGTGTCGAGAACGATTACGTATTCCCTAACTTATACTAGATATAGATCAATTAACAAATCAATTTAGCGTGCACTCCAAACAATCTATCAATCAATCATGAATGAATAAACATTCCTATTAGTAAAAACAATCGATAATCGTGTGAAAAACCTCAAGATAGAATTGAAACAAAACTCAAATCATGTTAAGAACTAGGAATTCATCCTCAATCAATAATAAAATTAGCTACTCATGTTTTTGAAATTCACACAAATAATAATTAAAAGGAGAATTTTCAAGTTCACACAAATAATTAAAAAGAAGAATCTTAGAAAAACAAGCAAAAACACAAGTGATGTGTGTGTAGATAGGTGTGTAAAAGATGTAGAAAACTTCTCTATTTATAGGCTTCAATATTCTCCAACTCTTCCAAGGATTAGAATCCTTTTCCTTTAGCAATTCAACTTCCAAATTCAAGTCTTTCTCAACTCTTCATCTTCTCTTTCCAAATTTGAACCAAATTCTCCATCCAATTCCTAGTCCAAGTCTTCACACCCATGAGAGGAGTCCATAGAAAATTCGAATTTTTGCTCATAGGAAAAACCGGGATTGTGGCGGAATCCGTAGGAATAGTCGCCATGGCCACCTGAAAATTTCTCCGTCAAGGGAATATTCGACGGAATATTCCGTCAGTCCTCGTTAAGACTAACGGTCAAACAGGTCAACCGTTAGTCAACTTGTTAGTCAAAGGTCAAGGGGAATCATCGAGTCGAACCGAGTCGCCTAGCTAACTCACTGATCGGTTTTGGCAAAGGTCGCCGCAAGTTGCATCATGTTCACCATGATGGCTATGCCTCTTACTTGTCACTACCAAAGTGTAATCCACCATCTTGGCCAATTGCACCACCCCGCAAAGCCCCATTTCAATGCATCACTTGCACTCCACCCGCAACAACATCATTCAATTCTTGCAGCTCTTGCATTCACCGCACCCTAGTTCCATTTCAAGCCTCGCAATCTCCTAACCATTGCCACGTCTTCATTCAACTCGTGGTCACCGCCAACTTCATTCGATACCCCAAACAATAACAACCCATCTTCATCTCGGTATTCAATTCTTAGCTCAATAGCAAAGGCTTCATGTCTTCCTGTCAAACACACAACAACCGCAACATCGGGGCTTCCAACTGCAGCTCATTGCCTCGATCCATTCTCTTTTAGCCGCAATCCTCCAATGCACAACTCTAGCATACGTAACCCATTTTCATAAACCATCACTTCCACTCGCCATTCCATTGTAGCCTTGTACAAGCATTTCCAGTGCATGACTCAATCAAACAACCCAACAGCTCTTGCCTACACATCTCATCCTACCGTCACTTGTAGTTCCCTGCAAAACTACCACCAGCTCATGTAGCAGCCACCAACAATACCAGTTGCAGTATCACCTCAGGCTACCATCAGCTCCACTTCCCAGGCCAGCATCAGCTCAACCTGGCCATAACTCCACCTGCAAATCCTCTCCATTGCATTTGCTCCACCAACACATCTCAGGACCAACAGCATCACCAGTTTATCCTGCCATCTCATTTCAGACCTGCAAAAACACCACTACAGCCACAGCCAAACCTTGTCAGCAACACCCAAACTGCCATACCACCTGCAATCAATGTCACCATTCAAGCTTCTGTAAAACCTTGTAGCAGCATCCCTGCTACAGCTGCTTTACTACCCATCTCAGCCTAAGCATACAAACTCCACCTCCATTTCCCTTGCCTTCACTGCACTCCAGCCCATGACAATCACCAGCTGCAACCTCAAGAATCCTAATCTGCAACTTAACCAACCAACATAGCCTTCTATTCATCCAGATTCAATATCCCTTTGTAAAATCCAACACGCACCCATAAATCCCGCTTGTAGCTCTTGCACCTGAATCTTCACCACTGAATATCATCACATCAATTGCTTGGCACCTACAGATTCACCTGTTGTAATTAGCTCAATCCATTCCAGACTCAAATCTAGAAACACACATAACATGTTGAGACAAACCCATCTCCTAAATCCCTTTGTGTGTTCTTCATTAATCAACAGCAGCAACTCCACAGACCCCTAATTCTTTCATGTCTTCAATTAACCTGCAGTCCCATCTCCTCCAATCTTCATTGAATCTGACCTAAAGCTGAAATTTCTTCTCAGCTTCTAAAATACCACAGACCCATAATCAACATCTCCACCTTCCCAGATTTACTTCTCTCATTATCACTAGCAGCTCTCAGATCCCCTTCAGCAGCATCATCTTTATCAATCATTTAACCACAATTCAAGGCTTCATCTCGATCTGAAATTCTTCAATTTCTCAGTCTCAGCTTCAACAACTCATTAACCACAGTTCCATCTTCAACATCCCTTCAGCAGCGCCACCAACAACAACTCTCAACTGATTTCTTCCTCTTAATTCAAATTCCGGGCGTCTCTCGCACAGAACCCATTCATGGAAGCACAAACTGAAATTGGGGGAAAGAAAATGATTTTATTCTTCTCGTCCTGGTTGATAAAGTTGCAGGTACGGTAGGTATTTAGGCACCCAGCTGATGGATATGGGCCACCCAGTAGCAACCCCTTAACCTTGGCTCAGCTCCCAATAGCATGTGAAATTCCAATTACGCCTTTTTGTGATTTCCGCTTCTTTTCCTCCGTGCGACTCCAAATTACCTAATAACTCAAAAACACGCGTAAAGTACATACTTCACAAGAAAAATAGCAAAGAAAGCATAAACTCTATATAGTAAATACGGTGTATTCTACACCTATCAGATTCCCCCACACTTAGACTTTGCTAGTCCTCGAGCAAATCAAACTAAAAACTCACAACTTCAAAGCGTTCAAGCGTCACAAGCATCCAAAGAGTTATGAGGACATAGAATTTCTGCATGCTAGTAATAAGAAGTTAGAAATACTAAAGAGCATATTCTCATTCTTAAATGTTGAGTGAGAAATAACCACACCATAATGAGAGAACGCGTATTTGAGAAACGATCAATAAGCATTTCGCCTCGACTTCTGCCTCACCAAATAGGATTTTATGATAATTGCACTCAAAAAGACGGGTTTTTTATGGGTCTCACATGTGTGCAGGTAGGAATGAAGAGAGAATTCCTGCAACACGTTGAATGATGGGAAGGACAACTTCCGAAATATTTTTAAAAACCCACATCTTTTAATATTTTGAAAAACCATTTTTCTGACGATCTCTAAGAAAGGAAATCAACCATTATTATCGAGGATGAGATTACTTACTTACCTTCACATCCGATTGCCAATTATGATAACACCACTCTCACGGCATCCAATAGAAACGTCTTCCGCTCCTCGTCTTGATCTTCATGGTCTTCGTCTTCGGTTTCAACTATTGATGATAAACTCTCGAATTTCACAAATCCTTGACAATTTGTAACTCTTTTACCTTAAAACCTTGTCGCTTGAAACTTTCTTATAAATTTTCCTTCCCCACGGCTCATTAAATAAAAATAAGAACAAATATTTCTCTTGTTTTTCTCTCTTTTTTTTTTCTTTTTTACAAATTTTTTTTTTTTTTTTTTTTTTTTTTTTTTTTTTTTTTTTTTTGAAACACAAGAGAAATTAAATACAAAATAAACCATGGCCGTGGAAGAAGTATTTTACCACTTGATTCTTCACAACTTGTATCGTCTTGAAATCATAAACTTCAAAAATTCTCACCTTTTAATTTTCTTCGCTCTTATAAATAAGTCTTCATACTTGGATATAAAATTACCTCATTGTATTGTAAGTCTTCAACATATATGTAAAAATCCGCTCTTTGTATGTTGCTTTACTTGTATTTGAAATTCGCTCTTTTTCTCGTTTTGTTGCTTGTAAACCTTAAACTTTTCCAACTTTCCTTGTAGATTTTGATGTCGCTCCTTGTTGATGATGATGGTGTTTCTATGGACCCGTTGTTGTCGAGAGAGAGAATGGTGCTAACTGCAAATCGAACTACAAGAAGGAGGCTTTCATCTATAGACGTCACCCTTATGATTGACAAAATTAGCACTCAAGAGATCAAAGAGTAGTGCTTCTATTGGTGGGAAGTTGGGTAGCTCACCATTCTACCCGGAATTTACTTACGGTGACACACACTCAAAAGAAGCTCTTTAGTAGATGGAAAATTTCTGGTCGGTGCCTCACATGATATAAATACGGGTAGTCTCCACTAATGATTGATCAGCAACTCTAATAACGCACTTCTCCCTGCACCAAATTCGCATCACCGGCATGATTAAATCCATTATTTAACACTCTAACAAGCAAGAAATCCGAATGTAGTTATCTAACATTTCCAAGTTCAATTATGTCGGTCAAAATCCCTATGTAAACATACCTAGAAGTATGCTAGTGACTCTAAAATCTTTAAAAGTTGGAGTTTTTAAGTAAAACTTTTTTTTTTATTAAATTTTTTTTATTTTTTTGTAATTTTTTGTTTTAAAAACATGCTTAACCACTCCCCCACACTTAAACCTTACATTGTCCTCAATGTAATTGAATCCTCCTAGTAAAGTCAAGGTGGGAAATTTTAACATGATAAGGAACAAGAAAAAGAAAAAGCAAAAAGATAAGAAATACAAAACCTATGGGTTGCCTCCCATTAAGCGCTTGTTTTAAAGTCGACGGCCCGACTTAGCTCTTGCGGCACATTACTCCTCCAGAGGGAGTGCATCTCGAAGTCCACTCACGTCCACATGCTCCGTTGGAAAGTTTTCATAATATGGCTTTAACCTATGGCCGTTGACTTTCAAATGTTGTCCTGTTTTGTTGCTAACAATATCAACTGCACCATGAGCATAAACATTAGTAACAACAAATGGTCCCACCCAACGGGACTTAAGCTTTCCCGGAAATAAACGTAAACGAGTATTAAATAAAAGGACTTTTTGCCCCACAACAAAACTTTTCCGCGAAATCATCTTGTCATGAAAAAGCTTAGTCTTTTCCTTGTAAATCCGGGCACTCTCATAAGCATCATTACGTATCTCCTCTAACTCATGTAGTTGTAACTTCCTTTGTTTCCCCGCTTCATCATACTCCATGTTGAATTTCTTTATCGCCCAATAAGCCTTATGTTCGAGTTCAACCGGAAGATGACAAGCCTTACCATAAACCAACCTATACGGAGACATACCAATCGGTGTCTTATACGCCGTTCTATACGCCCAAAGTGCATCATTGAGCTTAAAGCTCCAATCTTTCCTCGTGGTATTCACCATTTTCTCAAGAATGGACTTGATCTCACGATTTGAAATTTCCGCTTGTCCACTAGTTTGTGGATGATAAGGCGTACCAATTTTGTGTGTTATGTTGTACTTCTTGAGGAGAGCGTGGAAAGCCTTCTTGAAATGTGAGCCTCCATCGCTTATCACCACTCTTGGTGTACCATGCCTATTGAATATGTTTTCCCTTACAAAATCACAAACAACTTGAGAGTCATTAGTTTTGGTGGCTCTAGCCTCCACCCATTTCGAAACATAATCAACGGCAAGAAGTATATAAAAATTTCCATTCGAATTGACAAAAAGGGCCCATAAAATCAATACCCCACACATCAAAAATCTGCAAAACGCACGCGAGAATTGGTGTGAGTGGCATTTGATTTCGAGCACCTAGATTGCCCGTTCGTTGACATCTATCACACGATTTACAAAAACATATGAATCTTCAAACAAGGTGGGCCAATAGAATCCACTCCACCTAATTAGGAGAACTTTGAGAGACCCAACGTTTCGAACCAAAGTGACCACCACATGCAAAAGTGTGGCAAAAGGAGAGGATGGATTGAAAATCGAGAATTAGGCACGCACCTTCGCATTATTTGATCAACCCCATATTTCCATAAGTATGGTTCATCCCACACATATTGCTTAGCTACCTTCTTAAGTTTCATCATTTTTGGAAATTAGACATTGTACTAGGTACCTTCCTTGTCACCAAGTAATTCACTATATCCGCATACCAAGGTGTTGATTCTTCCATGGAGAAAAGTTGTTCATCCGGACAACTCGGGGAGAAGGAGGGGAAGCAAGATCTTCTTCAAGTTCTTCAACCGATGAAGGGGCGACATCTTCCGAGGCTACCAACATAAATGATTGTTGAGTCTTGCACATGTGACCCGGCTTGTAAAGTTCGTCGCAGATTATAGCATAAACCTTTAAGCGGAACGGAATTAAGTTGAAAATATCGATCACATTTGCGAATCCAACCTCGAGGATTAGTTCCATCAAATCGTGGGAAATCGATTTTTGGGTGTCGAGAAAATTTACCCGATTGTGGAATTAGCTCCTGATGTGTTTCCAGACGGATTCGGTGATTCGGTTCATGTAAGGTACCTTCCTTGTCACCAAGTAATTCACTATATCCGCATACCAAGGTGTTGATTCTTCCATGGAGAAAAGTTGTTCATCCGGAAGCGGTCATGTAATGGAGGAAGTTCCTCTTGAGACATAACAAGCCTACTAAGATGATCCGCAACGGTATTCTCCACACCCCTCTTATCACGAATTTCTATGTCGAACTCTTGTAACAATAGGATCCACCGGATTAATCTTGGCTTAGCTTCTTTCTTCTTTATTAAGTGTCTTAGTGCGGCATGATCGGAATACACAATAACCTTTGTACCCACCAAGTATGAACGAAATTTTTCCAATGCAAAAACTATAGCCAATAACTCCTTTTCCGTGGTAGAATAATTGATTTGTGCATCATTAAGGGTCCTAGATGCATAATAGATAACATGGGACAACTTGTCCACCCTTTGACCCAAAACGGCTCCAACCGCATAATCACTAGCATCACACATTAATTCAAATGGAAGATTCCAATCCGGTGATTTGATAATCGGCGCACTTGTCAACATATCCTTTAATTTGTCAAAAGCATCCTTGCATTCCTTGTTGAAGTCGAAAGGTACCTCCTTTTGTAATAACTTGCACATCGGCATGGAGATTTTGGAGAAATCTTTGATAAACCGCCTATAGAAACCTGCATGGCCAAGAAAAGAACGAATTTCCCTCACCAAAGTGGGATATTGTAAGTTTCTTATTAAATCTATCTTTGACTTGTCCACTTCGAGCCCTCGAGAGGACACAATGTGACCAAGTACTATGTCGTGGTTTACCATAAAGTGACATTTCTCCCAATTAAGGACAAGGTTTGTGTCTATGCATCGTTTAAGAACTAGTTCAAGGTTATTTAAACAACCATCAAAAGAGTTGCCAAAAACACTAAAGTCATCCATAAATACCTCGATGATGCGCTCCACATAATCCGAGAATATACTCACCATGCATCTTTGAAAAGTAGCCGGTGCATTGCAAAGGCCGAACGGCATCCGTCTATATGCAAACGTTCCAAACGGACAAGTGAAAGTGGTCTTCTCTTGGTCCTCCGGTGCAATAACAATTTGGTTGTATCCCGAATAACCATCCAAAAAGCAATAATAAGAATGCCCCGCTAACCGCTCCAACATTTGATCAATGAAAGGTAAAGGAAAGTGATCCTTTCGGGTTGCGAAATTAAGCTTTCTATAGTCAATGCACACTCTCCAACCGGTTTGAACTCTTGTAGGAACAAGTTCATCGTCTTGATTTCGAACAACCGTGACTCCGGACTTCTTTGGTACCACTTGTACCGGACTAACCCACTTGCTATCGGAAATTGGGTAGATTACCCCCACACTTAGCAATTTGAGTATCTCTTTTTTCACAACCTCCATCATGGGAGGATTAAGCCGACGTTGAGCATCACGTACCGGCTTCACGTTTTCTTCCATTAGAATCCTATGCATGCACATGGATGGACTAATGCCTTTGATGTCCGCAATTGTCCACCCAATAGCCATTTTGTGCTCTCTCAAGACTCTAAGAAAACGGTCTTCTTGTACCGGTGTGAGGTTCTTAGAAATAATCACCGGAAGCTCATCTCCATCTCCCAAGAAAGCATACTTCAAATGGTCCGGAAGCGGCTTCAATTCTATTTTGGGCGTCTTCACAATAGATGGTACAAGTACTTCATCATTCACGGGTAAAGAAATATATGAAACATTACCCTTTTTAGCTTCTTGTAATGCCGCCAAAGCACCACACATCTCCACCAATTCCTTGGAGATTTCAACATCCAAGTTAGACAAGCCATGGACGTCCAATTCAATGCTCTTTTGCAACACCACATCAAGTTCATCCTCTTGGTTCAATTCCACCATTTGTTGCGCTAATGAATCAACCACATCAATGGAGTAAACGGAATGCACATCACTTGGGTAGCGCATGGCTTCAAATATGTTAAAGTGTATTATCTCCTTGTCGAATTCCATAGTGAGTGTACCCTTATCAACATCAATCTTCGTCTTTGCGGTCTTCATGAATGGCCTCCCAAGAAGTAAAGAAGTAGATGAACGGTTCTCATTGTTGTCCATATCCACCACGAAGAAGTCCACCGGAAAAATAAGCTCATTTACTTGCACTAGCACGTCTTCTACAAGCCCCTTAGGATATATGTTAGACTTGTTTGCCAATTGGATAATAACTCTCGTCTCTTTCAAAGGTCCAAGATTCAAGGAGTCATATATTTCGGCCGACATCACACTAATGGAAGCTCCCAAATCAAGTAAAGCATGTTCAAACCTTTGCTTACCAATAGTAATTGGCACCGTGAAACCACGGGATCCGTGCACTTTGTAGGCATCTTCTTCAATAGCATAGCCGACGCACTCTCGCCAACTTTAGTAATTTCATTATCAAGCAACCTATCCTTCTTGATGCATAATTCCTTCATGAACTTGGCATACCTTGGAATTGTTTTGATGGCCTCAATGAATGGTATATTGATTTCAATCTTCTTGAAGATATCCATAAGTGCCTTGTCTTGAGCTTCTTTCTTGGATTTAGCAAAACGACTAGGAAAAGGAGGTGGAGTAGTGAAAGTAGGAACCGGTTCCTTGGATTGATCGGTTGGTGTTGAATTCTCCTTTGGTGCGGTTTCCTCCTTGTCATTGACTACCTCTTCAATAGCTTCTTCATGATGAGTTGGACCATCCACTTGTCTTCCACTTCTTAAAGTAACCGCATTAACATTCTCTCTTGGATTCACAAATGGTTGTGAAGGAAGTTTTGTGGATGCTTGAGATTTTAATAGGTTCACATCGGTCGCCAATTGTCCCATTTGAGTTTGTAAATCCTTGATAGCCGAATCGGTCTTTTGTTGATTTTGTTGAAACAATGACGTAATACCTTGCATCATGACATTAAGATTATCATCAATTGAAGAATCACGTTCCTTGACTTGTTGTGGTTGAAATTGTTGAGAACCACCTTGTTGTTGAGGTTGGAAACGTGATTGTTGAAAACCACCTTGTTGCGCATATGGATTAGGAGCCGCTTGCTTGTTTGCATAACTAAAGTTGGGATGATCCTTCCAACCGGGATTATAGGTATTGGAGTATGGATCGTACCTTGGCCTTTGATTTGGATATAAAGCATTCACTTGTTCGGTCTCACCATCCGGAATAATTACCGCGGCAATCCTTTGCATCATTATCTCCATGTTACTCATCCTTTGATCAAGATGTGATGAAGAATCACTAACTTCATGCACTCGCCTAACCATTGGTTCATCCCTTGTGTAGAATTGTTGCGAGTTTGCCGCCATACTTTCAATCAACTCTCTAGCTTCGGTCAAAGTCTTGTTCATTAGTGCACCACCACCCGCGGCGTCAAGAAGAGACCTATCACTTGGGTGAAGAGCTTCATAGAAGTATTGGAGTATCATAACATCACTAAATTGATGGTGTGGACAGCTTGCCACCAACCTCTTATATCGCTCCCAACATTCATACAATGATTCTCCCACTTGTTGTTTCAATCCACAAATCTCCTTGCGAATTTGAGTAGCTTTGGATGCGGGAAAATATCTCTCGAGGAAAAGTTTCTTCATCCCATTCCATGTTGTGATACTTAGGAAGGCAAATAATATAACCATTCCTTAGCATTGCCCGCCAAAGAAAACGGGAAAGCTTTCAACATTGCTCCATCCGCATTAGTTTCCGGTGGAAGCATGGCCATAACTATGGCATAGAAGTCCATAAGATGTTTGTTTGGGTCCTCATTCACCATGCCATGGAACTTTGGTAACTCTCTAATCAACCCCGGCTTGATCTCAAAGGTTGAGTTAGTTTGGATACACCATTGTTGTGTGTCTAGCTTGTGAGAAGCTAGGTCCTTGAGTGTACGTTCAGCCATTGTTTCTTCCTCTTTGTCCGAATCACTTGATGAAGAAGGAGGAAGTGGAGTGTTAATCGCTCGAATGAAATCCTTTAGTTGAGTGCCGGATCGAAGACGTATTGGACTCGGTCTGCCCTCTTTAAGCATTCACCAAAGGTATAGCACCTGAAATAAGATTCTCGAAAACTAAGTTAGATACGGTAAAGAATCTAACAAAGCAAGAATAAAGCAAAAAGAAAAACAACTAAAATCGCCCGTTGCTCCCCTAAGAACGGCGCCAAAATTTGATGCGTGTCGTAGGTGCAATCAAATTAATTAATGTTTCCACTCAATTAAAAATAATATAATGGAAGTCAAGTTCGTTCCCACGAGGAGCAAGAGATTCTAGTTGTAAAAATTGTCACGAAAGGGGGGTGTAAAAAGCAAAAGAAAATAAACAAAGCAATTAAAATCGAAAGTTGAAAGCAATAAGAGAGACAAGATCAAGGAATCATTCTTCGTTGCAAAACAATGATTAAAGTTATGTTCTTTTCTACTTGTTATTAGTCACAGATTATCACCAACCGTAGGATAGCAGGTCCGCTTAGCTAGCCCCAAAATCCCTAATTTCACCGAGTAATGTGTCCGCTTAGTTATCGATTCTATTCAAAAGAACCACCCCGAGGTTCGCTTACAAGATGTAATTCCTCGAATGCATTAAGATCTATGAATTTAGGTTTAGTACTAGTAGTTAAACTCGGTTCGCTTGGTCCACTTTCTAGCGTTGTTTCTACACACAATTGCTCCACGGAATCCCTCCGCAAGGTCTCGTGTTTTCTACTTGTGTAAAGTGTCGAGAACGATTACGTATTCCCTAACTTATACTAGATATAGATCAATTAACAAATCAATTTAGCGTGCACTCCAAACAATCTATCAATCAATCATGAATGAATAAACATTCCTATTAGTAAAAACAATCGATAATCGTGTGAAAACCTCAAGATAGAATTGAAACAAAACTCAAATCATGTTAAGAACTAGGAATTCATCCTCAATCAATAATAAAATTAGCTACTCATGTTTTTGAAATTCACACAAATAATAATTAAAAGGAGAATTTTCAAGTTCACACAAATAATTAAAAAGAAGAATCTTAGAAAAACAAGCAAAAACACAAGTGATGTGTGTGTAGAGAGGTGTGTAAAAGATGTAGAAAACTTCTCTATTTATAGGCTTCAATATTCTCCAACTCTTCCAAGGATTAGAATCCTTTTCCTTTAGCAATTCAACTTCCAAATTCAAGTCTTTCTCAACTCTTCATCTTCTCTTTCCAAATTTGAACCAAATTCTCCATCCAATTCCTAGTCCAAGTCTTCACACCCATGAGAGGAGTCCATAGAAAATTCTGGAATTTTTGCTCGCCGGAAAACTGGGATTGTGGCCGGAATCCGGCCGGAATAGTCGCCGCCGGCCACCTGAAAATTTCTCCGTCAAGGGAATATTCGACGGAATATTCCGTCAGTCCTCCGTTAAGACTAACGGTCAAACAGGTCAACCGTTAGTCAACTTGTTAGTCAAAGGTCAAGGGGAATCACTGAGTCAGAACCGAGTCAGCTAGCTAACTCCTACTGACCGGGTTTTGGCAAAGGTCGCCGCAAGTTGCATCATGCTCGGCCATGATGGCTATGCCTCTCTTGTGTCACTACCAGTGTAATCCAGCCATCTTGGCCAATTGCACCACCTGCAAAGCCCCAGTTCAATGCATCACTTGCACTCCACCTGCAACAGCATCATTCAATTCTTGCAGCTCTTGCATTCACTGCACCCTAGTTCCATTTCAAGCCTGCAATCTCCTAACCATTGCCACAGTCTTCATTCAACTCAGGGTCACCTGCCAACTTCATTCGATACCCAAAGAATAACAACCCATCTTCATCTGGTATTCAATTCTTAGCTCAATAGCAAAGGCTTCATGTCTTCCCTGTCAAACACACAACAACTGCAACATCAGGGCTTCCAACTGCAGCTCATTGCCTCAGTCCATTCTCTTTTAGCCGCAATCCTCCAATGCACAACTCTAGCATACACAGAACCCATTTTCATAAACCATCACTTCCACCTGCCATTCCATTGTAGCCTTGTACAAGCATTTCCAGCTGCAGCTCAATCAAACAACCCAACAGCTCTTGCCTACACATCTCATCCTACCGTCACTTGTAGTTCCCTGCAAAACTACCACCAGCTCATGTAGCAGCCACCAACAATACCAGCTGCAGTATCACCTCAGGCTACCATCAGCTCCACTTCCCAGGCCAGCATCAGCTCAACCTGGCCATAACTCCACCTGCAAATCCTCTCCATTGCATTTGCTCCACCAACACATCTCAGGACCAACAGCATCACCAGTTTAGCCCGCCATCTCATTTCAGACCTGCAAAAACACCACTACAGCCACAGCCAAACCTTGTCAGCAACACCCAAACTGCCATACCACCTGCAATCAATGTCACCATTCAAGCTTCTGTAAAACCTTGTAGCAGCATCCCTGCTACAGCTGCTTTACTACCCATCTCAGCCTAAGCATACAAACTCCACCTCCATTTCCCTTGCCTTCACTGCACTCCAGCCCATGACAATCACCAGCTGCAACCTCAAGAATCCTAATCTGCAACTTAACCAACCAACATAGCCTTCTATTCATCCAGATTCAATATCCCTTTGTAAAATCCAACACAGACCCATAAATCCTGCTTGTAGCTCTTGCACTTGAATCTTCACCACTGAATATCATCACATCAATTGCTTGGCACCTACAGATTCACCTGTTGTAATTAGCTCAATCCATTCCAGACTCAAATCTAGAAACACACATAACATGTTGAGACAAACCCATCTCCTAAATCCCTTTGTGTGTTCTTCATTAATCAACAGCAGCAACTCCACAGACCCCTAATTCTTTCATGTCTTCAATTAACCTGCAGTCCCATCTCCTCCAATCTTCATTGAATCTGACCTAAAGCTGAAATTTCTTCTCAGCTTCTAAAATACCATGCACCCATAATCAACATCTCCACCTTCCCAGATTTACTTCTCTCATTATCACTAGCAGCTCTCAGATCCCCTTCAAGAAAGATCATCTTTATCAATCATTTAACCACAATTCAAGGCTTCATCTCGATCTGAAATTCTTCAATTTCTCAGTCTCAGCTTCAACAACTCATTAACCACAGTTCCATCTTCAACATCTCTTCAGCAGCGCCACCAACAACAACTCTCAACTGATTTCTTCCTCTTAATTCAAATTCCGGGCGTCTCTCGCACAGAACCCATTCATGGAAGCACAAACTGAAATTGGGGGAAAGAAAATGATTTTATTCTTCTCGTCCTGGTTGATAAAGTTGCAGGTACGGTAGGTATTTAGGCACCCAGATGATGGATATGGGCCACCCAGTAGCAACCCCTTAACCTTGGCTCAGCTCCCAATAGCATGTGAAATGCCAATTACGCCTTTTTGTGATTTCCGCTTCTTTTCCTCCGTGCGACTCCAAATTACCTAATAACTCAAAAACACGCGTAAAGTACATAATTCACAAGAAAAATAGCAAAGAAAGCATAAACTCTATATAGTAAATACGGTGTATTCTACACCTATCAAGTTCTACGGAACTGACAAGCCAAATGAAGCTGAGAGTTGGATTGGGCTGGGATTTTCTGATTTGCGAGAAGCACATGAAAGATGTTGGAGTGAGTTTTGCTAGTTTACAACGAGTTTGGAAATGTTGCGTCTAGTTTTGGTAACCGTTTGACACGGGATTCGAAGCACGTACACTTCTATAACTTGGAGACCTATTTAAGAGACTCTCCTAATATTTTTGGAGATATATTTTAATCTTTTATCAAGCCATTGGAGATAAGAACACAAGGAAGAAAAGCTAGGGTTTGGAGCTATTTCCATCACCGTAACTATTTCTTTACCATTTTATCATATGAAACTCATGGGTTTTCTTAGTGATTGGGGATGAATTCTAAGTTCTAGACATGATTTGAGTTATTATATAAATAAATCTATTTTGAAGTTCTTCACATGATTATTGATTGTTTATACTAATTAGAATATTTATGATTGATTGATAGATTGTTTAGGTGGCCAACTGAATTAATTTGTTGATTCAATCAAATGCTAGTATTGAGTTAGGAGATAAGTAATAGTCGAATAATTCATACAAAAGTAGAGAACACAAGACCTTGCAGAGGGATTCTGTAACAACACTAGAAAGTGGACCTTGAGCTAAGAGTCTAACTACTAGGATTAATCTATAATTCACAAAAGATAAAGCATTCGACCAAATTACACCTTGAGTGAGCTACTACTAGGTGGTTTCGACGAATAGAATCTGGTATTGGAGAGCTTTCGTACCCAGTGATATAAAGAATTTAGGGGATAACACTGAGCTAGTTGTTATTCCATGATTGGTAATAATCTGTGATTAATTGTATTAATGGATGAATATAATAACTTGATGACGGTTTAATAACGAAGAAGGATTCCCTGATCATATTTCTCTATTTTCAATTGCTTTGTTATTTACTTTGTTTTAAAATCTAAAACAAGACCCCCCATTGTGACACTTTTTGATAACTAAAACTCCTTGCTCTTCGTGGGAACGACCCTTATTTGCTACTATATTATTCATTAGTAAAGTAGAATATAAGTGAATTAATTTGTGCACCTACGACACGCATCAGATGTCGATTCGGAATGTTTCGTATTGATCATTCGATCACTTGAAAATTACTTATAAGCTAATGGTATGTGTTAGACAGGTATTGTCGTCTTTTAAGGATGTTTCAATGATCGAAATGGGAGTTTAGAACGATTAACCATTGTCTGGATATAACACAGTATGCATACCAGTATGCAAACTGTTGTGGTATGATTCAGGTTCGGGAACCAAGTTTGCATACCAGTATGCGAACGGTTTTAACTGTTAAAGTCCGGGAACCAAGTTTGCATACCAGTATGCGAACGGTTCTACCTGAGTTAAGGTCCGGGATGACAGTATGCATACTAGTTTGTGAACTGTCGGACAAGACCAAAGTCCGGAACTAAAGTTTGCGTACCCGTTTGCAAACTTAGTTGGTTAATTTCTAAAATCGGTTAAGTATGATTTCATACTCATGAACAAATACATTTATAAATTAAGGAATGCAATCTTTGCAAACCGTGGCTAAATGTTCATGAATTGATTCTTATGAATCAATCCGATTTTGTTTCAATTGTTTCTTAAATACTTCTATAACATATATACAACTGAACAACTCTAGAGTAATACAATTAGATTCATTTGATTATCATTCATGTTTTATTGATCATCATATTTGATCTAGAAGTGTTAGATGAATGTGGTTAATACAAAAGTGTTCATATGGCTAACTTCGGTTAACTATTGTTGAGCCAACTCAATATACACGTTTAGGTACGGTTACCCATATCTGAAAAGACGAGGGTACCCAAATACACCACAATATTTAATTCATCCACCTATAAGCCCTCTAACCGAAAGTGATTGTCTATGGACACAGTCGAGATAATACGACAAATCGGTATTCACACTTTGTGTAATCGTATGTGGATACGAGATCGAGACAATGCAACAATCAAAGTGTGATTACTTGATAATAGGTTCGAACTTAACCAAACTCTATAGGATCACTATCAAGTAAAGTGGAGTTAACGTTTGTGTAATTTACTTTAAATTATAATAACAACAATTATAATTGCGGAAAGGAAAAGTAAATGATACGCAAGATTTTGTTAACGAGGAAACCGCAAATGCAAAAAAACCTCGGGACCTAGTCCAGAATTGAATACTCTCAGAATTAAGCCGCTATACAAAATCTAAACCAACTTCGTATAGTTGAGACCAAGCAACTAACCCTAATTCACTTAGTTTCTTCAGTATACATGCGCTTCCGACTTCGATGAGTGCACGCATTGGAACAATTCCTTTAGATCGTATTCCAAACAGTAAAGGAACAACAAATCTATTTGGTAACAATTCTATTGATTCTTTAGATAAAGATATCTCAAGTCATACGCAAAGGCTCTTCCATTTAATCTAATAAACTCTTTTGCCTGGTTAGATTAATTTATCCAATAACTACTGATAAGCACATAAGTGGTACATTTTGTACCCATATTTATATTAGCTAGGACTCGATATTGTGGCTAACAACACTATTTTAGTGCTTTTGTAGAAAGTACAAGTGAATTTGATCATCCGGAAAATAAACGGCTAATTAAGGAGCTTAAATGTGTTTGCGACTCAAAACAGCAATACTGCATTCACAGGACCCAAGACCATGAGCATTTATAAGGGGGAGTCAGCTAGCACCACTCACAGCCAGAAGTTGATAAAGGGATAGAGGTGCATTCTGCTAAACACGCCAGGTCCACTGGAGTAACAACTCTTCTCAGTTCTCATATATCAGTAGAGAAAAAGTAGTTCTCACTTCTTATTCTACCTGGTGGTGTTTGGATGGCGATAAAAATGGTTTCAAGCAGCTGCCGTTCTTCCACCTGTCGGTGAATAAAGGCGAGATCGACTTTATGGGGTTGTCTGGTGTTGTAACCTCTTGGCTGACTGGATTTGAAGGCTTATACAACGGAAATGACGTTGGCTGCTGCGACTGGTTTCATTAATTGAAGATGGTAGCAGCAAAGCTAGTTGTTCGGGTAAACTTGCAGACGTGAACGGAGAATTATTGGCTCGAGTTATTAAGGATTTCAGGTCGTATTTGGCCTGAACCTGTAGCTGACGAAATAACAACAGTCGATGGAGGTGATGCGGAGATGGATCGTGTGTTGTTGGCTGTGTTTGGTGATTGTTGGTGGCTGATGATTACTGTGAGAATACATGGGTTTTGCGAAGATATAAAGCAGAGAAGATGATGGAGGTATCAGCAGTGATAATAGGCGTTGTGCTCGGTAACAAGGAGAGGAGAACGATAAGGAGATGGAGCTGCAGATAGTAGCTAGTGGCGATGGAGTTGTGTGTGTCGATTGTGACGAATTTTGAGAAGGAATGTATGTTGGCCGAGTATGAAAAGGAAGCTTCGAATCAGGAAGAAGAATGTGGAGTAGGTGGTTATGCCGGCAGGTATTGGCTGAGCCCTGCAACCAACGTGACGAGATGTAGAAGGCTGAGGTATGAAAATGGATGGGTTGTGTACTCGAATGGAGGATAGTCGGTGGTGTTGTTACATGTAAACACACTTCAGAAGACGGAGAAGAGAAGTTTGTTGTGGTATGTGTCGGTGCTGGTGGTGTTGTCGCAGCTCGTTTGGTGGATGGATAAAAGAACATCAAGCTAATGCGTACCCAAGTGGATAAGATGAATGGAAGTGATGGTTAGATGGGGTCTTGTGCCGAGATTTTCATGGATGCAATACTCGTGACAATGGAGTATGGGTGTACGCTGTTAATTTTTGGAGATGGTTGTGCTCGAGTTTGAGACAGAAAATAGAAGTTGGCTTGGTCTAGATCTCAGTGTTACATATAAACTGGATTTGGTCATCGGTGGCTTGGGATCTGAATTGGTAAGTTCAGGGAAAGGAGATGGTGCCTAGACAGACGGAAGATAGAAATTGGCAGTGGCAAGATGGTTTGGATTTGGAAGTTGGTGGATGGACTGGGCCTAGGCAGCTGCTAGGTCTTAATTGTTTCGCAAGGGTATATATTTGTTCACGAACAGAAACTCAGGGAGGAGGCCGGTTGGAGGATTTTCTTTTGTCTGAGGAGGCCGGTTGGAGGAGTTCTTTTGTCTGTTTTGTCTGGGGAGGCCGGTTGGAGGAGTTCTTTTGTCTGGGGAGGCCGGTTGGAGGAGTTCTTTTGTCTGGGGAGGCGGCTACAGAGCCGTGAAGGAGAGACGGAGAAGGGTTTGTATTTGGGTTTGAGTTCTTTCGTTTTTCCAATTTCATTTCGATTAGCTAGTGAATCTCTAATATATTTGTTTATGGCTTTTGAGAAAGCCATGTCTTGCTAATTATTTTGTAACTAGGGTTTTTATGTTGAAACCACTTTGGGGTATTAGACTATTTTTAATTGAATTGAATTATGAAGTAATAGAGCATTATGATTTGAATTGATTAATCTTTGAATATTGTTTATTTGATTGATTGAAAAATGAGTTGTTACATTTCCGGTTTTAGAAACCTATGTGCGTAATTGGTAGTCTTACAAATATTTTTGGTCTCATTATTTGATAGTCCATACTTGGGTTAAATCCTTTGATGGGTTATGCTTAGAATAGTCAAACAATATTTGTGAACTAATTTTTAGTTTCGTATAATTTTCTCGCTGATGCAATTTGATAGTGCATGCTTCGATTTATTCTTTTGATGAGCTGTGCTTAGGGTATACCAGTGACATTTGCGACTCTATGCTTATAATAGGTGATGTCAATAGAACGAAAGAAAAACATATATTCATAATTATGTTTCATTTCAGTAACTAAACAGAAGTTGTGGTGGATTTCATAAAACTCTAGTTACCGACTCTCACATCCTTGGTTGCGTTTTTATTATTTTGCTTTCATTGTTTCTTAAACTTCTGAAATATTGAATTTTATTGGTTAGTTTTTGGTATTAGTTGGTAGAGTATTTCACACTCCTCGTGGGAACGACCTGTACTTGCCATTGTCTACTAGTTAGACGCTGTGCACTTGCAGTATTTTATTGTAGGTTTCCCAACCTATCAACTACCAAAGCAATCAAGTTTAGATTTGCAATCAATCAATATAGATTCCACCAAGAAACTATAAGGTGATTCCGATCTCACACAACTAATCAATCGAATAAATCCGATTCTAGTTGGATCCAGCCGATCAAGGTTTGTGCAATACAAATATATGCGAAACCAATAAGAAATCTTCTTCGTCTTCAAATCTTCTTTAATCTTCAATTAAAACCCGCATAACACCACTTGAATCTCTTGTGATCAATCACGCACAGAACGGAGTCTGTTAACAATAGATTATCACAAGATGTCTTTAGATATACAAACAGTTCTAAAGATCCCGTCGATACTTCGATCTAGTTTGAGTGAATCTTATATCAGAAGAGAATATTCTCAAGAATAAACAAACTAGGTGCAATCAAAGTTCAATAACCGTTAGTCAATCAAATCAATCGAAAACTAATATACTGAAATTATCTAGTTTCCCACCAACAGTACTCGTAGAGCTTCTTGATCTCATAGAAGTCTTTAAACGAGCAGTCGTAAGAGATTTCGCCTAATTAGGGTACTTTCTTCTCCGGATAGACGGCTCCACCACAAACAACAAAAAGATGAAGTTTTCCTGGCTCTTAGGATAGTTTGCTAGCTAGAAATGAAAACTTAGGTCTTTATAGACCAAGGATGTTTGGACACCAAGGAATTTCCAAAACCGAAAGTATTCTCAAGATATGCAATAAATGCCCATTCGGTTTTCATAATTCCAGTAAATGCTTTGTCCAATATTTCCCGAAATCTCTCAATAGAAACTCTCCAATTAGTAAATGCACATTACTAATTTTTATTCTCTAGAGATATGCATTTAATTGCTGGTAATTAAAGCATATAAAAATAACAACCTTAATTAAAAGATTCTTAATTTATTTCGGAACAGGATCTCCTTGAGTACTTAAGGAATATATTTGAACAATAAAAGATAAGAGTTATTGTTCGTGTTCAAAGTTTGTTGACATATTTTCTTTGTAAATCATCTTTCATATTTACAATCTCGGAATCGATTATATCACACTTCCAAACAAGTTTAGAATTGGTTAATCTATATTCCAAGACAATTATGTGATTGATCAAATATCAAATCACATTCATGGGTTTAATCGGTTCTCCCTGGGATCGGTTATACCTTAATATGGAAACACTTGTGATCGGTCACACAAGTTACCAGGACCCGTTACATCAGTTACCAGGATCGGTTACATCAATTACCAGGACCAGTTATCATATACACATGTTATTGCTTGTGCTCGGTCACACCAGTCACTAGGATCGGTTACACCAATTACTAGGACCGGTTACACCAATTACAAGGATCCATTACACAACTCTATTGTGATCTGTCACACCAATTACTAGGATCGGTCACACCAATTACAAAAATCGATCATACCATCTCAGGTGATTACTTAGGATCGGTTACACTAATTAATCAAAACTAGTCATACCAAATCATAAGTCAGGCATTGTGATTAGTTATACCAAGATACATAACAAAGTTACGATCGGTTCTACCATCTCACACATATTGGTAATCCAAAGATTTGCAATGAATAACAATACCAATAAGCCTAGTGATTTCCCTTTCAATTCATAAAACAAGTTTATGAATGTGCTTCCTTTAAACAAATGTCAAACATTGTTTCCTAGGATGAAATATTCACCTTCACCTTTACCCATTCTCATAATCATAACATCATTCATAAGATTATGTTGATGTCATATCTAAGAAATTCAAAAGATAAGTGTTATACTTCGTAGTCTAATTCCTTAATACTATGATCATATGATCATGTCTCAATACTAGAGTAAACTATTCGTTCACAGCTTCGCAATTATGTTTTCAATATAGCACGACTTGAAAGATACGTTAGGAATGAAACAGTTCAAGTCAATATTACTAACCTCAAGAGGAAGGATGATATCGTCGTTGTAGCTCGTTACTTCTTCATGTTCTTTAGGTCTTCGAGTAATAATTGTATGTCTCACATTCCTAGACTTTCTAGTCTAACCTATACGAAGTTGTCTCTAATACATAATCAAGCGACTCTTTGATGAGTTATGATTCACTAAAATATGACAACCAAACTTGACATATCAACGCTTGGTGGGTTTAACCGAGCTATGCTCTAACAATCTCCCCCTTTGTCAATTTTAGTGACAAAACTCTTAATACATATGGATAAACAAATTACAAGAATTCATTATACACACGCTTGATTCCAAGTTTCAACAACACAATAACCTGCATATATTTAATCAATAAATGCCGTTGTTGACATATGAATAACAAAGCTTATACTCCCCCTAAAGGTAAGATAGGTAGATATTCAGTCTGAACATCTTTGTTATTCCCATTTTGTAGTCAAGATAACTACACAACAATATGATATGTGTCTCCCCATTAGTCAATGCTTTACTCTTTCGTTAGATATAACGTTTAAGCACAATTGTCCTTTCCTTAGTGATTGTAAGTCACTTATTTACTCCATATATTTCTCCCCCTTTTTGTCACAAAATGACAAAGGTTCGAGCAAATAAAGTTCAAACCGAAAGGATCTTACAAATCCAAAAGACTTGTACACAACTATAAGAGTTAAGCGCGAAGGTTTCACATACCACTTTAGATAACCAATATTAAAACCCAAACTATAAGTAATTTAATTTTAATATGTTATCAAGGAAAACTATTTCTCGGAGCAAATTTCCCTAGTAGTTTAACATATTGACTAAGAAACTTAGTTCCCTTGTTAAACCGATTGTACACATACAATCGTTTATTTCGATAAGACCAAAATAAAGATCATAATTAACATTATTTTTCTCATCTGGTTCTAATTATTCAAACAATAACTTAGACCTTTCTCTTTAGACAAGACAAGTACTAGGTTAGTTAACTAGTATTTCTTGTCAAGGCATTCTATTAGACTTGAATAACCGAATCCTTCAATTTGATAAGTCTAACTAAGATCATAATTAATTTAGTTTCTCTTATCCGGAATCGAATTGGACTAAACAAATGATCCCGTTTTTTGTTAAGCCATACATAATACATACAAACCAAAATAGGTTGACTTGCACAATTATTTTCTTAACCGGAAGCAATTGAAACAAACATAGACATTATAGTACCTAAATTTCGTTAAACAAAAATACTTGATACTAAACAATAAAGAAGATACCTAACAATAAGTCAAATGAATTGACACAGTTTTTCTTAACCGGAAACAATTGAATCACACACACACACACACTGAAAAAGCGGGGGTCTAACAACCACACCCAATATTTCGCTTAGCAATCTGTATGGACTAACTCCAATATACTTTTAAGAGAATCAACTAGACAGTCAGACTCAATCTTAATAAAAGTATATCAAAGAGCTATATCTCACTTTCTCGATTCATACTTACTCAAGCAAATAGAAATCTGCGAGTCTAATTGAATACAAGAGAAATCACTTGAACGGTACCAAATACCAATGTTCAAGGATCAATCAATTTCAATCAACAACCAAAGGTTGGATTTCCCAATTGATTGATTCAAAGCACAACCTGTGATATTTCAATTATATAACAAAATATAATGCGGAAAAGAAATAACACATACACCATAAGTTTTGTTAACAAGGAAACCGTAAATGCAGAAAAACCCTGGGACCTAGTTCATATTGAACACACACTGTATTAAGCCGCTATAGACACTAGCCTACTACAAACTAACTTCGGTCTGGACTGTAGTTGAACCCCAATCAATCTCACACTGATCAAAGGTACAGTTTTGCTCCTTATGTCTCTAATCCCAGCAGGATAATACGCACTTGATTCCCTTAGCTGATCTCACCCACAACTAAGAGTTGCTACGACCCAAAGTCGAAGACTTTAATAAACAAATCTGTATCACACAGAAAAATCTATGGTAATAGATAAATCTGTCTCCCACAGAAATACCTACAAGTTTTTGTTCAGTCTTTTGATAAATCAAGGTGAACATGAACCAATTGATAACCCGTACATATATTCCCGAAGAACAGCCTAGAATTATCAATCACCTCACAATATCTTAATTGACTAGCGAAAGACGATATTTCGGAATCACAAACGATGAGACGAAGATGTTTGTGACTTATTTTAATCTTGCATATCGGAGAAATCAATCTCAAACCAATCTTACGATTGTACTTAGTACGATAGAAACAACAAGATCAGATCACGCAACTATAAAGAAAATAGTTGGGTTTGGCTTCACAATCCCAATGAAGTCTTTAAGTCGTTAACCTATAGGGTCTCGGTAGAAACCTAAGGTTTAAGGAGAATCGACTCTAGATTATACAACTAGTATCACACAGGAGGTGTGGGTTTAGGTTTCCCAGTTGCTAGAGTTTTCCTTTATATAGCCTTCCAAATCAGGGTTTGCAATCTAAGTTACCTTGGTAACAAAGCATTCAATATTCACCGTTAGATGAAAACCTGATTAGATTATACACATTTGCTATTTCGAGCCGAGTTTATCTCGCTTATCTATTTCTCGAAATATGTGTTGGTAAGCTTTTGCTTTGTCCAAGTTCATCTTTACCTAGTGACGAAAGTCATGTTATGTTTTAATCACTTTGAAAATTGCTTTGAGGAAAAATAGTTTGTGAATAACAACTATATAATAACGTCCTCTAAGAATGTTTCAATGATTGAAATGAGAGTTTAGATTATATAACCATTGTTGGATATAAGCATTGTGTGGCAACACATATATGTATAAGTCCTTTTTCCTTGAACCGAAGTTTGCGTACTTTGTTGATCAGGAAAAACGGAACAAGAGCTGTGAACTCAGTCCGCGAACTGGCGGAAGTTCCCATCCCGAGAATATCTGCTGGAGTTTGAGAACTCCTTCCGGGAACTAAGCCTGCGAACTTAAGTTGGTTATATCTAAAGACGATTTTTTGTGAACTTATATTTATATTAACTAAGGAATGCAAAATGCAAACTGTGGCTATAAAGTTCATGAATCGATTCGAGTGAATCAAATCGTTTTTTCTTCGATTATGTCTTGTGTAGTTACATAAGATTTATACAATTGAACAACTCTCTAACAAGTTCATTTGAGTCATTTGAACTAGTTATGGTGAAGAAGAATATGGTTGATATGAAAGTGCTCATATGGCTAACCATTTGGTTAACTATTGTTGAACCAACAAATGTACATGTTTGGGTACAGTTACACAAACCTAAAATCGTGCATTTCATTTGTGTGTAACAAGCTAAGTTTTCAACCCAACGGTTGAAAGATATTATCTTGAATCTAATCAGGTTTTCATCTAACAGTGAATATTGAATGATTTGTTACTAAGATAACATTGATTGCAAACCCTGATTTGAAATACTATATAAGGGAGAACTCTTGCAACTGGGAAACCTAATTCCCACACCTCCTGTGTGATACTAGTTGTATTAGCCAGAGTCGATTCTCCTTTAACCTTAGGTTTCTTCTTGAAAACCAGGTTAACGACTTAAAGACTTCATTGGGATTGTGAAGCCAGACCGATACTACTTTTTCGTAGTTGTGTGATCTGATCTTGCTGATTCTATCGTGTTGAGTACAATCGTAACGATTGGCTTGAGATTAATATCTCTGATAGGCAAGATATAAAAGTAGTCACAAACATCTTCGTCTCAACGTTTGTGATTCCACAATATCTTCTTTCGCCGCGTCGATTAAGATTATTATGAGGTGATTGATAATACTAGGTTGTTCTTCGGGAATATAATTCCGGGTTATCAATTAGTTCCTGTTCACCTTGATTTATCAAAAGACGGAACAAAACTCATAGGTATTTATGTGGGAGAGAGATTTATCTATTACCATAGACTTTTCTGTGTGATACATATTTGTTTATTAAAGTCTTCGACTTTGGGTCATAGCAACTCTTAGTTGTGGGTGAGATCATCTAAGGGAATCAAGTGCGTAGTATCCTGCTGGGATCAGAGACGTAAGGAGTGCAACTGTACCTTGGATCAGTATGAGATTGATTGGGGTTCAACTACAGTCCAGACCAAAGTTAGTTTGTAGTAGGCTAGTGTCTGTAGTGGCTTAATACAGTGTGTGTTCAATCTGGACTATGTCTCAGGGTTTTTGCTGCATTTGTGGTTTCCTCGTTAACAAAATTCTGGTATTTGTGTTATTTCTATTCCGCATTATATTTTGTTATATAATTGAAATATCACAGGTTGTGCGTTGTATAGATCAATTGTGAAATCCAACCTTTGGTTGTTGATTGGAAATTGATTGATCCTTGGATATTGGTCTTTGGTACCATCCAAGTTTATATCTCTTGTATTTGATAAAAACTCATAGATTTCAATTTGTTTGAGTATAGATCAAATCGAGAGATAGATATATTAACTCTTTGATATATTTTATTAAGATTGAATCTAGTTGATTCTCTTGAAAGTATATTGGAGTTTGTCCATACAGATTGGTAATCGAAATATTGGGTGAGGTTGTTGTACCCCCGCTTTTTCAATTGGTATCAGAGCAGGCAAACACGCTAAAGACCTTACAAGTATGTGTTTGTAGCGATCTGACTCTATGGACAGTAAAGTCTCTAGAAACGCTTCACCAGGATTAAAAACCAATCGTAGAAGAAGTTCTAATAAACTAGTTATTCTCCAGAAAAAGTTGGATGAACAAATCCGGATCAACTCTGATCTCGTTGCAGAAATTGCAATACTTAAGGATTTGAAATCTATCAAAATTCCTTTGATGGATCTGAATAACTCCAGTTGTTCCTCTCTGAAGAACAGTCATAAGTCAAATGATAAACAACGTTCAGATGTTGTGAAAACTGATATGACTCAGAACTTCTCAGACGAATTTAAAGGTGTTGGCCCATGTTTGTTTTGTGATTCCTCCAATCACTTTCAACATACTTGTATGTCCTTCCAAAAGAGTCTAAAAGTTGCAAGTAATCTTCATAAGAAAACTAAACTACTTATTGCTTCTCTAAAAGGATGTACAAAACTATCAGGAAACCCTAAACAGGAAAGTACTAATAGTATGGGAGCTTTCGCTTTCAAATCAACATCACCCTTTCAATGGTTTCTTGACAGTGGATGTAGCAGACATATGACAGGTGATCTCACATGGTTTGTTTCTTCAAACGACTATGAATGGGGACCAGTAACATTTGGAGATGGGAGTTGTTGCTACATAAGCAAGAAGGGGACGATCAAACTACCCGGCGTACCTGAAATCCATGATGTAGTATACGTAAAATGTATGACTGCAAATCTTCTTTCTATTAGTCAAATTTGTGACAAAGGCCATCGAGTTGTCTTCAATGCAAATGGATGTGACATTGTAGACAAAACTGGGAAAGTAATTTTTCAGGGAACTCGTGGTAAAAAAAAACTGCTATCTTCTGGATACTCAGTTCAGCAATTGTTGCAATTTGACTAAGGTGGAATCTACACATCTTTGGCATGAGCATTTTGGTCACATCAACTATCGTCTTCTAACTAAGATCATTAACAAAGAACTTGTTAGAGGCGTTCCAAAAATCAATGCAAAGATTGAAGGTGCATGTGGTGCCTGTCAAAAGGGTAAACAAAAGAAAGTTCTCCATAAGTCATCTCGAGATATTCTCACTAAAGCTCCACTTGATTTAATTCATATGGATCTCTTCGGACCAATTCAACAACCCACGGTTGATGGTAAGAAGTATGCTTTGGTTATGGTAGATGATTACACCAGGTTCACCTGGGTTGCGTTCCTATCTCATAAGAATGAAGCCCTTGATGAATTAAAGATTATTGTTAATAGAATCCAGAACGAACAAGGTCGCAAACTAAAGAAAATTAGAAGCGACCGTGAAACTGAATTCAAGGACACTAAGGTGTTTGAATTTTGTGACGAACTGGGAATTATTGAACAATATTCTCCACCCATTACTCCTCAAGCTAATGGAGTTGCAGAAAGAAAAAACAGAAACATTCAGGAAATGGCCAGGGTAATGCTCCATAACAAAAACTTACCTTTAAGGTTTTGGGGAGAAGCTGTCTTCACAACATGCTATTTGATCAGCCGTGTCTACCTACGGTCTAAAACCCTAAACACTCCTTATGAGTTGTGGTACGGTAGTAAGTACTACATCTTAAAATAACGAGAACAGAGAGGGAAATTCGATACCAAAAGTGATGAAGGTATCTTCCTTGGCTATGATTCTGATAGTCGTGGTTTTTGAGTGTTTAATCTCAGAACCCAGGTCATGATGAAATCTTCTAATGTTATAATCGATGATATTAGTAATTTTCACCACGATAATCCTCTTGCTGAATTGCCGCCAACTAAGACAATTGAGAAAGTCAAAGAAATACCAGAATCAGTTGAAGTCATTCCAACTGTTGCTGATCCTGATATTTCTAGCGACGAGGAGAAGAGCACTGATCAGGATATTCCTGACGAACAAGAACGTATCCCTCCACGACACCTCTGGGTTCAAAGGAATCATGATCCCAACAGTATTATTGGGGGAAAAGATTCTATAACCAAAACTAGAGGACAACTTCAAAATATTTGCAATTTTGGTTGTTATCTATCACAAGTAGAACCAAGAAATATTGATGAAGCTCTTAGCTATCCCTTTTGGGTGAATGCAATCAATTTCAAAGACAAGACGTGTGGGAACTTGTACCTTGTCCCTCCAACATTAATATTGTTGGTACGAAATGGATATTCAAGAACAAGTCTGATGAATTTGGCACAATTGTCAAAATAAAGCCAGACTTGTCGCTCAAGGATATTCACAAATTGAAGGTATCGACTTTGACGAAACCTTTGCTCCTGTGGAACACCTTGAGTCCATTATACTTTTATTAGCTCATGCTTGTTTTCTCAAGGTTAAGCTGTTCCAAATGGATATAAAATCCGCGTTCCTAAACGGAATTTTAAAGGAAAAAGTGTATGTTTCTCAACCTAAAGGCTTTGAAAACCATGATTCCCAAATCATGTTCTTAAGCTCAAAAAGGCATTATATGGGTTAAAACAAGCACCTAGAGCGTGGTTTGAAAAACTTACCACTTGTCTTATTATGAAAGGTTTTTCAAGAGGTGGAGCTGATAAAACCTTATTTACCAAATGGAGTGGGAAAGATGTTGTCATTGCTCAAGTCTATGTAGATGATATCATCTATGGTTCAACTTCTGATAAGCTTGCATAGGATTTCCAAGTTTCACTTGCTAAAGAATTTGAAATGAGCAATGTTGGTGAATTGAAGTTCTTCTTAGGATTACAAATTCAACAACATAAGGATGGAATTTACTTATCCCAAGAAAAATATGCAAAGGATCTTGTCTCAAGGTTCGGTCTGGATAAGTCAACTCCAAAAGTGACACCTATGCACACTATTGGTAAACTGCACAGAGATGAGAAAGGAGTAAAAGTGGATCAAAAATTATATCAATCTATTATTGGTAGCCTTTTATATCTTACATCCACTAGACCTGATATTTCTTTTAGTGTTGGTTGTTGTGCTAGATTTCAGGCTAATCTAAAGGAATCTCATCTTGCAGCTGCAAAAAAGATCATACGATATGTCAATCACACTGTCAGGTATGGTCTATCCTATACTTTTAATACTAACACTGACCTTTCTGCTTATTCAGATGTTGATTGGGCAGGATGTGTAGAAGACAGAAAAAGTACATCAGGGGGATTCTACTATGTAGGACTAAATCTTAAGGCTTGGCATAGCAAGAAACAGAATTCACAATCCCTGTCTACATGCGAAGCTGAGTATATTGCTGATGGGTCATGTTGCACTCAACTTCTATGGATGAAACAAATGCTGACTGATTATGGAATTGATACTGGAATAATGAAGATCTTTTGTGATAACTCTAGTGCGATTCGAATCACTGAGAATCCCGTTGAGCACTCAAGAACAAAGCACATTGATATAAGGTACCATTTTATTCGAGTTCTCTATGAAAATGGTATCATAAATATGGAATTTGTGCCTTCCGAACAACAATTGGCTGACATTCTCAACAAACCATTAGACACTACCACAGTTCAACACTTACGGCAGTCTATTGGTGTTGTTTTGATTCATTAGTTGTTTCCATGACTCTTGCCCATGTGCTTATCTCGATCTTTTGGGAAATTGAGTTTGGAACTCCAGTAAGTGTTTAATTCAATTCTGCATTTGTTTCCGTAGGTTGATTTTCTGTCAAGTTCTCTTTAGTGTGTTAGGTCCAAAGAAATCCTTCTTTTCTTTTGAAATTAAGGTCGCTCTTGTTGTTCTTTCGGGAATGACATATTATGGGGGAGAGTTCTTAATTGAACTTGTGCTTAATTGACAAATCTTTGTGGGGAGTACGGCTGTGGAATATTATAGCGGTTATCTTGTATGTTTATAAACTCCTTGATGAATGCATTTACCTTCGGTTATATGGTTGCATCTAAATAAGATTATATGTGCTTTCTTTTGGTCATGAAATGTCTCTTTTGGAAATTTCATTAGGATCCCGTTTTCGTACCTTTTCCAATTTTATTGACAAAAAGGGGGAGAATTAATATGTAGTTCACACTACAAATACATATGGTTTTCAGATCATTATGTAAGGGGGAGTGGTTTCCATGTGAGATGGAGTATTGACTAAGGGGGAGTGATACATATCACCATAGTATTGTTGTCGAAGTTGTGATACAATTTAACTTTGATGCTATATAATGATACTATGACACTGTATAACAATGATTGACAATTCTTGTTTTCTCATTATTATAGCTACGGATTTTCAACAACGATGATGCTGAACTTACAACCTTTGGGATCATTGGAGTACTTGGAAGTGACGAAGATTTCGAGTAATGTTGAAGATTAGGCATGTGGAATAGGAGCTACAAAAGTTAATTCATTTATTTTTGTATTCCATATGTATTGATAGTTTTGTCACTAAAATTGACAAAGGGGGAGATTGTTAGAGCACTGCTCGGTCGAACTCTCATGCGTTGCTATCTCAAGCATGTTTGTCAATGTTAGTGATCAAAACTATAAGTCTTGATTTCTAGTCTACTATATCTAAGTCTCGGACTAGAATAGAAAGTGTAGTTGAGCTCAAGAACTCCATGACAATCATCATACAAGACGAAGAACTACTCAAGGAACTGGTGGAACTTCATCGACTAAAAGGTATGTGGAGACTTGAACTTATCTATCACTCAAAAATCTATCTAATCTATCTCCTATCTTTGAGACAAAAGTCGTTTTGCTATATAGACTTTGATTATACACATTTGCTATTTCGAGCCGAGTTTATCTCGCTTATCTATTTCTTGAAATATGTGTTGGTAAGCTTTTGCTTTGGCCAAGTTCATCTTTACCTAGTGACGAAAGTCATGTTATGTTTCAATCACTTTGAAAATTGCTTTGACGGAAAATAGTTTGTGAATAACAATTATATAATAACGTCCTCTAAGAATGTTTCAATGATTAAAATGAGAGTTTAGATTATATAATCATTGTTGGATATAAGAATTGTGTGGCAACACATATATGTATAAGTCCTTTTTCCTTGAACCGAAGTATGCGTACTTTGTTGATCAGGAAAACCGGAACAAGAGCTGTGAACTCATCCCGAGAATATCTGCTGAAGTTTGAGAACTCCTTCCGGGAACATAAGTCCGCGAACTAAGTCTGCAAACTTAAGTTGGTTATATCTAAAGATGATTTTTTGTGAACTTATATTTATATTAATTAAGGAATGCAAAATCAAAACCGTGGCTATAAAGTTCATGAATCGATTCGAGTGAATCAAATCGTTTTTGCTTCGATTGTGTCTTGTGTAGTTACATAAGATTTATACAATTGAACAACTCTCTAACTAGTTCATTTGAGTCATTTGAACTAGTTATGGTGAAGAAGAATATGGTTGATATGAAAGTGCTCATATGGCTAACCATTCGGTTAACTATTGTT
This sequence comes from Papaver armeniacum, assembly GCA_023531295.1. Lineage (NCBI taxonomy): Eukaryota > Viridiplantae > Streptophyta > Magnoliopsida > Ranunculales > Papaveraceae > Papaver > Papaver armeniacum. The sequence continues at coordinate 153,841 of JAJJWW010006781.1, forward strand.
GAACCAATAAATATACATGTTTGGGTACAGTTACACAAACCTAAAATCGTGCATTTCATTTGTGTGTAACAAGCTAAGTTTTCGATCCAACGGTTGAAAGATATTAGCTTGAATATAATCAGTTTTCATCTAACGGTGAATATTGAATGCTTTGTTACTAAGCTAACATTGATTGCAAACCCTGATTTGAAATACTATATAAGGGAGAACTCTTGCAACTGGGAAACCTAATCCCCACACCTCATGTGTGATACTAGATGTATTAGCTAGAGTCGATTTTCCTTTAACCTTTGGTTTCTTCTTGAAAACCAGGTTAACGACTTAAAGACTTCATTGGGATTGTGAAGCCAGACCGATACTATTTTCTCGTAGTTGTGTGATCTGATCTTGTTGATTCTATCGTGTTGAGTACAATCGTAACGATTAGCTTGAGATTAATATCTCTGATAGGCAAGATATAAAAGTAGTCATAAACATGTTTGTCTCAACGTTTGTGATTCCAAAATATCTTCTTTCGCCGCGTCGATTAAGATTATTATGAGGTGATTGATAATACTAGGTTGTTCTTCGGGAATATAAGTCCGGGTTATCAATTGGTTCCTGTTCACCTTGATTTATCAAAATACGGAACAAAACTCATAGGTATTTCTGTGGGAGACAGATTTATCTATTACCATAGACTTTTCTGTGTGATACAGATTTGTTTATTAAAGTCTTCGACTTTGTGTCATAGCAACTCTTAGTTGTGGGTGAGATCAGATAAGGGAATCAAGTACGTAGTATCCTGCTAGGATCAGAGATATAAGGAGCGCAACTGTACCTTGGATCAGTGTGAGATTGATTGGGGTTCAACTACAGTACAGACCGAAGTTAGTTTGTAGTAGGCTAGTGTCTGTAGCGGCTTAATGCAGTGTGTGTTCAATCTGGACTAGGTCTCGGGGTTTTTTCTGCATTTTCGGTTTCCTCGTTAACAAAATTCTGGTGTCTGTGTTATTTATATTCCGCATTATATTTTGTTATATAATTGAAATATCACAGGTTGTGCGTTGTATCGATCAATTATGAAATCCAACCTTTGGTTGTTGCTGGAAATTGATTGATCCTTGGATATTGGTCTTTGGTACCATCCAAGTTTATATCTCTTGTATTTGATAAAAACTCATAGATTTCTATTTGTTTGAGTATAGATCAAATCGAGAGATAGAGATATTAACTCTTTGATATACTTTATTAAGATTGAATCTAGTTAATTCTCTTGAAAGTATATTGGAGTTTGTCCATACAGATTGCTAATCGAAATATTGGGTGAGGTTGTTGTACCCCCGCTTTTTCAATTGGTATCAGGGCAGGCAGACACGCTAAAGACCTTACAAGTCTGTGTTTGTAGCGATCTGACTCTATGGACAGTAAAGTCTCTAGAAATGCTTCACCTGGATTAAAAACCAATCGTAGAAGAAGTTCTAATAAACTAGTTATTCTCCAGAAAAAGTTGGATGAACAAATCCGGATCAACTCTGATCTCGTTGTAGAAATTGCAATACTTAAGGATTTGAAATCTATCAAAATTCCTTTGATGGATCTGAATAACTCCAGTTGTCCCTCTCTGAAGAACAGTCATAAGTCTGATGATAAACAACGTTCAGATGTTGTGAAAACTGATATGACTCAGAACTTCTCAGACGAATTTAAATGTGTTGGCCCATGTTTGTTTTGTGATTCCTCCAATCACTTTCAACATACTTGTATGTCCTTCCAAAAGAGTCTAAAAGTTGCAAGTAATCTTCATAAGAAAACTAAACTACTTATTGCTTCTCTAAAAGGATGTACAAAACTATCAGGAAACCCTAAACAGGAAAGTACTAATAGTGTGGGAGCTTGCGCTATAAAATCAACATCACCCTTTCAATGGTTTCTTGACAGTGGATGTAGCACACATATGACAGGTGATCTCACATGGTTTGTTTCTTCAAACGACTATGAAGGGGGACCAGTGACATTTGGAGATGGGAGTTGTTGCTACATAAGCAAGAAGGGGACGATCAAACTACCCGGCATACCTGAAATCCATGATGTAGTATACGTAAAAGGTATGACTGCAAATCTTCTTTCTATTAGTAAAATTTGTGACAAAGGCCATCGAGTTGTCTTCAATGCAAATGGATGTGACATTGTAGACAAAACTGGGAAAGTAATTTATCAGGGAACTCGTGGTAAAAACAACTGCTATCTTCTGGATACTCAGTTCAGCAATTGTTGCAATTTGACTAAGGTGGAATCTACACATCTTTGGCATGAGCGTTTTGGTCACATCAACTATCGTCTTCTAACTAAGATCATTAACAAAGAACTTGTTAGAGGCGTTCCAAAAATCAATGCAAAGATTGAAGGTGCATGCGGTGCCTGTCAAAAGGGTAAACAAAAGAAAGTTCACCATAAGTCATCTCGAGATATTCTCACTAAAGCTCCACTTGATTTAATTCATATGGATCTCTTCGGACCAATTCAACAACCCACGGTTGCTGGTAAGAAGTATGCTTTGGTTATGGTAGATGATTACACCAGGTTCACATGGGTTGCGTTCCTATCTCATAAGAATAAAGCCCTTGATGAATTCAAGATTATTGTTAATAGAATCCAGAACGAACAAGGTCGCAAACTAAAGAAAATTAGAAGCGACTGTGAAACTGAATTCAAGGACACTAAGGTGTTTGAATTTTGTGACGAACAGGGAATTATTGAACAATATTCTCCACCCATTACTCCTCAAGCTAATGGAGTTGCAGAAAGAAAAAATAGAAACATTAAGGAAATGGCCAGGGTAATGCTCCATAACAAAAACTTACCTTTAAGGTTTTGGGGAGAAGCTGTCTTCACAGCATGCTATTTGATCAACCGTGTCTACCTACGATCTAAAACCCTAAACCCTCCTTATGAGTTGTGGTACGGTAGAAAACCCAACTTGCACTATCTCAGAGTGTTCGGTAGTAAGTACTACATCTTAAAATAACGAGAACAGAGAGGGAAATTCGATACCAAAAGTGATAAAGGTATCTTCCTTGTCTATGCTTCTGATAGTTGTGGTTTTTGAGTGTTTAATCTCAGAACCCAGGTCATGATGGAATCTGCTAATGTTATAATCGATGATATTTGTAATTTTCATCACGTTAATCCTCCTACTGAATTGCCTCCAACTAAGACAATTGAGAAAGTCAAAGAAATACCAGAATCAGTTGAAGTCATTCCAACTGTTGTTGATCCTGATATTTCTAGCGACGAGGAGAAGAGCACTGATCAGGCTATTCCTGACGAACAAGAACGTGTACCTCCACGAAACCTCTGGGTTCAAAGGAATCATGATCCCAACAGTATTATTGGGGGAAAAGATTTTATAGCCAAAACTAGAGGACAACTTCAAAATATTTGCAATTTTGGTTGTTATCTGTCACAAGTAGAACCAAGAAATATTGATGAAGCTCTTAGCGATCCCTTTTGGGTGAATGCAATGCATGAAGAGTTAAATCAATTTCAAAGACAAGACGTTTGGGAACTTGTACCTTGTCCCTCCAACATTAATATTGTTGGTACGAAATGGATATTCAAGAACAAGTCCGATGAATTTGGCACAATTGTCAGAAATAAAGCCAAACTTGTCGCTCAAGGATATTCCCAAATTGAAGGTATCGACTTTGACGAAACCTTTGCTCCTGTGGCACGCCTTGAGTCCATTAGACTTTTATTAGCTCATGCTTGTTTTCTCAAGGTTAAGTTGTTCCAAATGGATATAAAATCCGCGTTCCTAAACGGAATTTTAAAGGAAAAAGTCTATGTTGCTCAACCTAAAGGCTTTGAAAACCATGATTTCCCAAATCATGTTCTTAAGCTCAAAAAGGAATTATATGGGTTAAAACAAGCACCTAGAGCTTGGTTTGAAAAACTTACCACTTGTCTTATTAGGAAAGGTTTTTCAAGAGGCGTAGCTGATAAAACCTTGTTTACCAAATAGAGTGGGAAAGATATTGTCATTGCTCAAGTCTATGTAGATGATATCATCAATGGTTCAACTTCTGATAAGCTTGCAAAGGCTTTCCAAGTTTCACTTGCTAAAGAATTTGAAATGAGCAATGTTGGTGAATTGAAGTTCTTCTTAGGATTACAAATTCAACAACATAAGGATGGAATTTACTTATCCCAAGAAAAATATGCAAAGGATCTTGTCTCAAGGTTCGGTCTGGATAAGTCAACTCCAAAACTGACACATATACCCACTACTGGTAAACTGCACAGAGATGAGAAAGGAGTAAAAGTGGATCAAAAATTATATCAATCTATTATTGGTAGCCTTTTATATCTTACAACCACTAGACCTGATATTTCTTTTAGTGTTGGTTGTTGTGCTAGATTTCAGGCTAATCTAAAGGAATCTCATCTTGCAGCTGCAAAAAGGATCATACGATATGTCAATCACACTGTCGGATATGGTCTATCATATACTTTTAATACTAACACTGACCTTTCTGCTTATTCAGATGCTGATTGGGCAGGATGTGTAGAAGACAGAAAAAGTACATCAGGGGGATTCTACTATGTAGGACTGAATCTTGTGGCTTGGCATAGCAAGAAATAGAATTCACAATCCCTGTCTACATGCGAAGCAGAGTATATTTATGTTGGGTCATGTTGCACTCAACTTCTATGGATGAAACAAATGTTGGCTGATTATGGAATTGATACTGGAATAATGAAGATCTTTTGTGATAACTCTAGTGCGATTCGAATCACTGAGAATCCCGTTGAGCACTCAAGAACAAAGCACATTAATATAAGGTACCATTTTATTCGATTTCTCTATGAAAATTGTATCATAAATATGGAATTTGTGCCTTCCGAACAACAATTGGATGACATTCTCACCAAACCATTAGACACTGCTACATTTCAACACTTACGGCAGTCTATTGGTGTTGTTTTGATTCATTAGTTGTTTCCATGACTCTTGCCCATGTGCTTATCTCGATCTTTTGGGCAATTGAGTTTGGAACTCCAGTAAGTGTTTAATTCAATTCTGCATTTGTTTCCGTAGGTTGATTTTCTGTCAAGTTCTCTTTAGTGTGTTAGGTCCAAAGAAATCCTTTTTTTCTTTTGAAATTAAGGTCGCTCTTGTTGTTCTTTCGGGAATGACATATTATGGGGGAGAGTTCTTAATTGAACCTGTGCTTAATTGCCAAATCTTTGTGGGGAGTGCGGCTGTGGAATATTATAGGGGTTATCTTGTATCTTTATAAAATCCTTGATGAATGCATTTAGCTTCAGCTATATGATTGCATCTAAATAAGATGATATGTGCTTTCTTTTGGTCATGAAATGTCTCTTTTGGAAATTTCATTAGGATCCCGTTTTCGTACCTTTTCCAATTTTATTGACAAACAGGGGGAGAATTAATATGTAGTTTACACTACAAATACATATGGTTTTCAGATCATTATGTAAGGGGGAGTGGTTTCCATGTGAGATGGAGTATTGACTAAGGTGGAGTGATACATATCACCATAGTATTGTTGTAGAAGTTGTGATACAATTGAAATTTGATGCTATATAATGATATTATGACACTGTATAACAATGATTGAGAATTCTTGTTTTCTCATTGTTATAGCTACGGATTTTCAACAACGATGATGCTGAACTTACAACCTTTGGGATCATTGGAGTACTTAGAAGTGACGAAGATTTCGAGTAATGTTGAAGATTAGGCATGTGGAATAGGATCTACAAAAGTTAATTCATTTATTTTTGTATTCCATATGTATTGATAGTTTTGTCACTAAAATTGACAAAGGGGGTGATTGTTAGAGCACTGCTCGGTCGAACTCGCATGCGTTGATATCTCAAGCATGTTTGTCAATGATAGTGATTAAAAATTATAAGTCTTGATTTCTAGTCTACTATAGCTAAGTCTCGGACTAGGATAGAAAGTGTAGTTGAGCTCAAGAACTCCATGAAAATCATCATACAAGACGAAGAACTACTCAAGGAACTGGTGGAACTTCATCGACTAAAAGGTATGTGGAGACTTGAACTTATCTATCACTCAAAAGTCTATCTACTCTATCTCCTATCTTTGAGACAAAAGTCATTTTGCTATATAGACTTTGATTATACACATTTGCTATTTCGAGCCGAGTTTATCTCGCTTATCTATTTCTCGAAATATGTGTTGGTAAGCTTTTGCTTTGGCCAAGTTTATCTTTACCTAGTGACGAAAGTCATGTTATGTTTCAATCACTTTGGAAAATTCTTTGACGAAAAATAGTTTGTGAATAACAACTATATAATAACGTCCTCTAAGAATGTTTCAATTATTGAAATGAGAGTTTAGATTATATAACCATTGTTGGATATAATCATTGTGTGGAAACACATATATGTATATGTCCTTTTTCCTTGAACCGAAGTATGCGTATTTTGTTGATCAGGAAAACCGGAACAAGAGCTGTGAACTCATCCCGAGAATATCTGCTGGAGTTTGAGAAATCCTTTCGGGAACTTAAGTCCGCGAACTAAGTCTGCGAACTTAAGTTGGTTATATCTAAAGACGATTTTTTGTGAACTTATATTTCTATTAATTAACTAAGGAATGCAAAATGCAAACCGTGGCTATAAAGTTCATGAATCGATTCGAGTGAATCAAATCGTTTTTGCTTCGATTGTGTCTTGTGTAGTTACATAAGATTTATACAATTGAACAACTCTCTAACTAGTTCATTTGAGTCATTTGAACTAGTTATGGTGAAGAAGAATATGGTTGATATGAAAGTGCTCATATGGGTAACCATTTGGTTAACTATTGTTGAACCAACAAATGTACATATTTGGGTATGGTTATACAAACCTAAAATCATGCATTTCATTTGTGTGTAACAAGCTAAGTTTTCGATCCAACGGTTGAAAGATATTAGCTTGAATCTAATCAGGTTTTCATCTAACGGTGAATATTGAATGCTTTTTTACTAAGCTAACATTGATTGCAAACCCTGATTTGTAAGACTATATAAGGGAGAACTCTAGCAACTGGGAAACCTAATCCCCACACCTCCTATGTGATACTAGTTGTATTAGCTAGAGTCGATTCTCCTTTAACCTTAGGTTTCTTCTTGAAAACCAGGTTAAATACTTAAAGACTTCATTGGGATTGTGAAGCCAGACAGATACTACTTTCTCGTAGTTGTGTAATCTGATCATGCTGATTCTATCGCGTTGAGTACAATCGTAACGATTGGCTTGAGATTAATATCTCCGATAGGCAAGATATAAAAGTAGTCACAAACATCTTCGTCTCATCGTTTGTGATTCCGCAATATTTTCTTTCGCCGCGTCGATTAAGATTATTGTGAGGTGATTGATAATACTAGGTTGTTCTTCGGGAATATTAGTCCGGGTTATCAATTGGTTCCTGTGAAAAGGCGAGGGTACCCAAATATACCTTAAGCTAAAACTTTTCCTACCTAAAAGTCCTTTCTCCGAAAATGATTGTCTATGGACTGAGTCGAAACAATACAACTAATCGGTTCCAACTTCGTGTAATCGTCTATGGATACTAGATCGAGACAATACAACAACGAAGTATGTTTACTTGATACAAAGGTTCGGACTTAACCAAAAACAATAGGATTGCTTATCAAGTAAATAGGAATTAACGTTTGTGTAATTTACTTTAATTATAATAAAATAATTATAATGCGGAAATATAAAGTAAATGACACATCAAGATTTTGTTAACGAGAAACCGCAAATGCGAGAAAAACCCGGGACCTTGTCCAGAATTGAATACTCTCAGGATTAAGCCGCTACACAAAATTACACCTAACTTCGTATAGTTGAGACCAAGCAACTAAACCTATAGTTCACCTAGTTAAGTCTGTATTCCCACGCCTCCAACTTATAAATAAGTCACGTACTTGGAACAATTCCTTTGGTTCGTATTCCAAACAGTAAAGGAACAACAAATCTGTTTGGTATCAACTCTCTTCAACCAAGTGATATGAGTCAAACAAATGCTCTTCCGTTTATCTTAACATAAACTCCTTCGTCAGGTCTTTAGATCTATCTTATGTTCAATTACCGAAGTAATCGTTTAAGATTAAGCCAACAACACTCTTAATCCAAAGAATTGTGTTGATGCCAATCTACTCAATTAATCACTCCAATATACCACAAGGATAAACTGATTATTAATTGGATCCTCTTTTACCAAAACAAGTATTGTGCACACCAAAGATTATAAAACCCAAGTCAGATCTTCAATATCTTCTTTGTCTTCAAATCTTCTTAAATCTTCAATAAAAACCTGCACACAATTACTTAAATCTCTTGTGATCAATCACGCACAGAACGGAGTCTGTTAACAATGGATTATCACAAGATCGTCTTTAGAACTAACAACAGTCTAAAGATCCATGTCGAAACTCTGAACTAGTTTGAGTGAATCTTATATCAGAAGAGAAGATTCTCAAGCATAAACAAACTATGTGCAATCAGATTTCAACCACCGTTGGTCAATCAAATCAATCGAAAACAAAAGATAAATCGCAATTATCTAGTTTCCCACTAACGGTACACGCTAGAGCTTCTCAATCCCAAAGAAGACTTTAAATTGAGCGGCCGTAAGATATTTTGCCTAATTAGGTTACTCTTCTCTCCGAATAGGCGGCTACACCAGTAACAACAACAAAAGAGGAAGTCTGTTATTACGAAGGATTAGTTTGCTAGAAAGACAAACTTCAAGTATTTATAGACAAGGAAGTTTGGACACCAAGGAATTTCCAAAAACGAAAATATTCTCAAGATATTCATTAAAGCACAAATTCGGTTTCCATAATTCCTGGAAATGCTCTGTCCAAAAATAATGATCGAAATCTCTCGGAAAATCTAATTAGTAAATGCACATTACTAATTCTTATATTTCCCTACAAAATGAAATTAATAACCTTAATTAAAAGATTTTTAACTTACTTATGTTTCGATCCTGGGATTCTCTTCCCTTAGCTATTAAGGAATATCTTTGAACAATTAAAGAAATAAACATTCACATCACATGTTCAAAGTATGTCGACATCCTTACTTTGTAAGTTCTCTTTCACACTTACAACCTTGAAACCGATTTGCCACACTTCCAAACAAGTTTAGAATTGGTTCATCTGACTTTCAAGAACTATGCGATTGATCAAACAAATATTCAATCACAATCATGGGTTTAACGGTTCTACCAAAATAAGTTTCGGTTCTACCAAAACAAGTTTCGGTTCTACCTTCCATGTGAGTACTGTGCATAGTCACACTAGCTTTCCAAAATTCGGTTGACTAGGTACTAGGATCGGTTCCCCACATATATATGTATCTAACTTATATGTGTTGCATATGTCCATAGGATCGGTTCCTCTTTGCCTAAAAACGTGTTGCACATGTCCCATAGGATCGGTTCCCCTTTCTGCTATAAACCTTGCTGCACCCCATACAAGGATCGGTTCCCCTTTGTGATGTACTGTACCTCTTACTAAGATCGGTTCCCCTTTCCCATATTTGGTCGGACAGAAAATCACAAACCCGATCATACCATCTCAGGTGATTACTTAATATCGGTTTCACTAATAAAAGTCATACCAATACATAAGTCAGGCCTTTGTGAATAGTTCCACCAAGAACACAAACAAGTTGTGAGCGGTTATACTCAATCACACATATTGGTTGTTCATAAGATATGCAATGAATAACAAAACCAATAACACATGGCAATTTCCTTTTCGGTTCACAAACAAGTTTATGAACTTACTTCCTTAGAACACATGTAAACATGGTTCCCTATGATGAAATCCTCACCTCATACCCATACATAATCACAATAGCATTAAAATGATTATGGCGATGTCTTATCTACAAAGTTTAATGGTTAAGCAATAAACCTTGTATTGTATTCCTTAATACTATGTCTATCTAGAGTTCACATATGCTTCGCAGTTTTGTTTTCAATATGCACGACTTGAAAGATACATTAGGGAATGAAACAGTTCAAGTCAAATATCACTAACCTCAAGTGGAAGGATGATCGTTGTCGTTGTAGCTCCTTGCTTCTTCACATCTTCAAGACTTCGCAATACTTGTAATGTCTTATATCCTAATACTTTCAAGCTAACCTATACGAAGTTGACTCTAGTACATAATAAAGCGACTCTTAACATGAGTTTTGATTCACTAAAATATGACAACCAAACTTGACATACCAACGCTTGGTGGGTTCAACCGAGCCATGATCTAACAATCTCCCCCTTTGTCAATTTTAGTGACAAAACTCTTACATCATATGGATAATCAAATTACAAGAATTCATTACACATACGCTTGATTTCCAAATTCAACAGCACAGTAAACTGCTTACATTCAATCCTTGAAAATGTCGTTGTTGACATTATAATAGCAAAGCTAATACTCCCCCTAAGGAAGATAGGTAGATATTCAATCCGCACGTCTTTGTTATACCAATTCATATGACATGTTACTCCCCCTTAGTCTGTGCTTTCACTCTTTCGTTAGATAAACGTTCAAGCACCACTGTTCTTTTCCTTAGTGATACCAATCAATATAAAATCAATGCCAATATCACTTGTTTACTCCATATATTTCTCCCCCTTTTTGTCACAAAAATGACAAAGAAACGAAAAAATAAAGGACAACACGAAAAGAATCTTACAAATCTCAAAATAGACTTGCAACCTGTTGAGTTAGGCACGAGGGTTCCACACATCATGTTCTGATAACCAATACCAAAACCGAAACTACAAGTAGTTTTATTTTGATATGTTACCAAGGAAACAATTGTCCGAAACAATTTTTCCAATTTAGTTTAGCAAACCAAAAATCAACTAAGCACTTTAGTTCCTTTGCTAAACCGATTGTTCAAAAAAAACCGCTTGATTCGATAAGACCAAAATAAAGATAACTCTATTTTTCTCATAAGGTTCTAATTATCCATAAACTTAGACCTTTCAATTTTAAACAAGACAAGTACTAGGTTAGTTAACTAGCATTTCTTGTTAACGCATTCGATTAGACTTGAATAACCGAAACCTCACTTCGATAAGTCTAACTAAGATCAGAATTAACTTAGTTTCTCTTATCCGGAATCGAATTGGACTAAACAACTCATCACGTACACCTTTCATTTCGTTAAGCCATAAATAATTCATACAAACCAACATAAATCAACTTGCATAATTATTCACCTCAACCGGAAGCAATTGAAACAACATAGACATTAAAAGCACCGCAATTGCATCGAAATTTTGTAAGCCTAAACAATTGATACCACACAATAAAGTAAGATAACAATTGTTTTTCTTAACCGGAACCAATTGAATCACACACATCCATACACACATCATGGAATAAACATCAAATGAACCGAAATTTTGTTGAGCAAAAGCAATAAATATATAATATAAACTCAGGTTTTTCTTAAACAGGAAAACAATTAATTAACAAGATTGTTACCTCAAATTTCGCATCCACTTCTCCAATTATGATTGCATCTTCTTCCAGGGAGAATTGATATCGAAATATCATCATGTTGTCATCCTTATGCCAAAACAAAAGAATAACAACAACCCTCAACCTTTACCAGAGAAAGGTTGAAAACCGGTTTTAACAATTGCAAGCAAAAGTTGAAAACCGTCGAAACACATATGCTTTTATGCTAAACCAAAACCGATTCAACATATTGTGACTTTTTCACATATTGTTTCTACCAGAACCCCTCATGATCCTTTGATAAAGCCTACCAACATGGGCTAGAACTTAATCCTGCTAAATCAAAAAGTCACCCAAACCACAAGGGTTCACAATATATATGAGATCGAATATTAAGGTAGTAAAACCAAAATCAAACATCTCATAAATCACTTTGCAATACACCATAAATGTTCAACATAAACTCAAGTATTGTAATTACATCTATCTTGTAGAGAATTGAATTGTTAAAGCAACGCAAAAAGAATGAGGTCATTCCGAGTTCGGACGAAGAAGTTATGGGCAAAACAGTTTTACACTTCTTCGTAAGGGGACCTCTCACTAGGATCGGTTCCCTCACCATGACATGGTACTAGGATCGGTTCCCTCACTATGACAGGGTACTAGGATCGGTTCCCAAGAGTTACTTGTGACAGATCACAACAATAAACTGTTTTCGACATAACTTTTGCATACAATGTCCGAATTTAGTGATTTTTGGCTCGTTTTATCCATAAAAACAAGAGCTACACATATATGATCAGTAGATATCAACATCATAAACTCACAATTACCGTTTCTATCAAAACTCAAATATATATAGAGAAGGTATGAGTATATAAGAGAAGAAATCTCCTAAAGATGTTAATTAGTCATATAATTACCCGAGAGATCATGTGCTCAGTTTTACGTGCTTCCTCACCCTTCATAATATTGAGCACAAGGGCGAGCATGCACATTCCAACACAACTAGGTTGTGTTGAGTTAATCCTTTTCTTGTTCGTCACGAGTGACTAAGACCGAATCATCATTCTTGACCTCCTGCATGGTTTGTTTTCTCTGGTTCCATCTCTTGTTTTTCTTCTTTGACTTGTGATGAAGAGTGTCATTATCACAATCTTTACTAGTACAAGAGATTTCAGACATAATGCCTTTCTTTAGTATTTCAAGAAGACTCTTGTAATTATTGTCACCAACAATTAACAGTTGAGAGTCATTCTTGTGACTAACTTTTGGTCCCTTCTTGGCTACGGAGGACTTAGGGCCCCATTTAGAGTTGGGTTTTGCAGGAGCAGCCTTCTCCTTCATACCATTAGGATCATTTTCCTTTTGAGTATTTTGCGAAACACCCTTTCTCCAATTTGGAACATCAGATCTTGTCTTTGCATTTACAAAGTTATCTCTCTTTCTATATTCGGTTCTTTTATGAGATGACCTTGTTGAGTGATATGCAAAATTTGAACTATCATTATAATAATTCTTTTGCCTAAACTTAGGACAATAACGTTCTGAGTTCTTATGAGGAGAAAACTTAGCCAATTCGTTTGATACAAAGGAAAGTGCATCTTGCATCTTACGAACTTTGCATCCCTATCGCAAGTGTCCTTTATTACCACAATAATAACAATGCTTAGTATAAATATACGAAGTATGAGTTTTGATGTTACCTTTTTGTGGATGTTCTTGCATTAGATCTCGACGAGTTTTCTTCTTCTTCTTCTTTTCTTTGTTCAACGTTGTTGCATTCTTGACATTAGCATAAATGCCTTCTTTGATTACGGCTGGTTGAACACTATTCTTAGACTTGACAGACTTCTCTTCTTTACAAGAAATATGAGCATCTTTGTCATCAGTGGAAGCCTCTGATTGAGAAGAATTTGTAGCTTTAACAAAGTTTACCTCTTTGCTAATATTTGAAGCATCTATTCCCTTATAGCCCAATCCTCGTGTATCACGATGATTTCTACTTGCTTCTAACATTGAGGTGTGGATGGGGAAAAAACGATTTGCTAGTTTTTTGGGGAAATGAAGAGACGAGCGTGTTGAGACTCCTCGAACCGAGCAAACTGCTCAACCTCACACAGATGCACTACAAAGGGAGTGCTTAGATTCGAAAGATCAATCTGTAGGAATCCGGCCTAACCAAGTCAATGGCCGTTCCAGAGTCAATTCGGCCGCAAAGAGGGAGATGGGTTGATCTGTAGGAGGGAAGCTAATAGTTATGTGGAATCAATGATGATCAAGGATTGTGGATGTGTTGAAGGTTTCTGCAGTAATTGGTGAACTGTTGAGTTCGAATAAGTTCTGATAGATTGATGAATTCTTGAGAGTAGTTACTCGAGAAATTCTGTGTGGACTATTGCTGATAGCTAGTGATCATTCGTTGTTCTCAATCATGGATTCAGAGACTTATTTATATTGTCAGAGTTGTGAACACCTTGATCCCTGTAAGTGTGACGCTTTCATGAGTGGAAGAGAGATCGTGGTAAAGTCAGTTCCATATCGTGTGGAGACTTGACGGATCGTGCACCCACTACTTTGCTAACTCCTTCAACCGTTTACACAACTTACACATATTTCTCGTCGTGGATGAAATCCACGTGCTGTAGGCCACCAGACCAAAACCCTATTTGTTATCCCCCAATTTGACGTGATTGATGTCTCACGAATTGTGGAGTCCATGATGATGACGTGTATTTAGTTTGTCGGTTGTTGGTGATTAGACAATGAGTCTAGGTTTTGTTGAATCGAGCATGTTTAACAAATGCTCAGCGATTCATGAATGTTAATGTTGCTCGTCTGAGCAAATATTGTAAATTCGATGAGTTGTTGAATATTGATGAGTTACTGAATATATGTGGATTATTCGAGCAACTGAGCAAGTGTTGCTCGATTCGACGAAATACTTATAAATTACTGAATATTGATAGTTGGATCAATATTCGAGCAACTGAACAAGTATTGCTCAATTCGACGAATTACTGAATATCGAGAATTTGACGAGCAATTGAGCAAGTATTGCTCAATTCGACAAAATAATGAATGTTGATGATTTGACGTACAATTGAGCAAGTATCGCTCGATTCGGCAAATTACTGAATGTTGATAATTTGTCGTGCAATTGAGAAAGTATTGCTCAATTCGACAAATTACTGATAAATTACCAAATATTGATAGCTGGATCAATATTTGAGCAACTGAGCAAGTATTGCTCGATTCGACGAAACATTTATTGGTGACGTGACCCTGTTTATGGGTAAAAATCGTTTCCGCCGATTTTGGTAAATTCGGTAGGTGAGTGAGAAACTGGTTTAAACCCTAAACAAATGTGCTGCACGTGAGCACTTTCTAGATTCGAGAGATCAATCTTGTACAAGTCCGGCCTAAACCAAGAAATGGCCGTTCCGGACTTGCTTCGGTCACAAAGTGGAGGAGGAAAAGGGTTGATTTGGGGAGAGAAGCAAAGAAAGGTGTTGAGACTATTTATACAAGTCGAGAAAACGTACTGGCCTCATGAAGGAAGAGAGAGAAATAATGGGAGCGTCTCGATGGTGTTTTGTGAAAACGTTTTTGTTTGTACCCAAAAATCGATGAATGGGATTAGGAGTGAAAGTTTGGAACGGGTGCTTGCAAGAGATGAAAGCTTTTTTGGAGAGCTTGCAAAGTTTCCTTTTCCGAGAGTGTTGTGTTTTTCTCCGAGGGGTAGCGAGCTTGGATGAGGACCCGAGACTTGCCCATTAAGTGGTATTTTTACTTATGGTACAAACATCGCCCCCTCTTAACCTCCAACTTGTTGGGGGTTAAGAAAATTCGTTTTCCTAAGTCATTGATAAAATACGCCCCAAGTGCGGATTATTGATCTGCAGACTGGCGAACTTCCCTTGTTGTTTGCGGAAATCATAATCGGACGCCCTAGAAAACAAGTTGAAAGTGATTTGGAGAATCGACATGAAACGGTTGAGCATGAACCATTGTTGTTATGGTGGAAATAGGTAAGACCTATTTATACAAGTCGAGATTGAAACGTCAACCGGCCTCATGAAGGAAGAGAGTAAAGGGTGAAATAATGGGAGGAGGTGGTAACCGCATGGTGTTTATGGGTGAAAACGTTTTCACCATTATTTCCTCATTTATTTGACCGCTTTATTCCTATTCACGCTTTCTTAATGTGAGCGTAGTGTACGCTGCATGTTGTGACCGCCAAACCAAGACCCTGGAAAGCATCCCCCAGTTTGTCTTGATGTCTCGAGTGTTGGTAGCACCTTGAGTGCAAGTGATGCGAGTGTTGGTTGCACCTTGAGTGCAAGTGGCGCTGCTAGTGGCGCGTGTGGCATGTGCCAATGGCATGTGCGGAATGCCTTTGTTGCGGGTTGCACCTTGAGTGCAAGTGGCAATGCCAGAGCTGTTAGTGGCGTGTGTGGCATGTGAGGAATGCCTTGGTGGTAGGTTGAACGTTGAGTGTAAGTGGCAATGCCAGAGCTGCTAGTGGCGTGTGTGGCATGTGCGGAATGCCTTGGTGGTAGGTTGCACGGTTTGCAAGTTAGGCTACCAGCGTGGGTTTTGGCATGTGCCAATGGCACTTACGGCCAAGTTGGCCTAGGTTGCACGGCTTGCAAGTTAAGCTACCAGCGTGCGTGTTTGGCATGTGTCAATGGCACGCACGGCCATTAGGGCCACGGCTAGGTAATGAAAGCTACCAGCGAGCGTGTTGGCATGTGCCAATGGCACGCTCGGCCATTAGGGCCACGACCTGGTAAGAAAAGCTACCAGCGATGCGTGTTGGCATGTGCCAATGGCATGCTCGGCCATTAGGGCCACGACTTGGTAAGAAAAGCTACCAGCGATGCGTGTTGGCATGTGTCAATGGCATGCTCGGCCATTAGGGCCACGACTTGGTAAGAAAAGCTACCAGCGATGCGCGTTGGCATGCTCGGCCATTAGGGCCACGGCTTGGTAAGAAAAGCTACCAGCGATGCGTGTTGGCATGTGCCAATGGCATGCTCGGCCATTAGGGCCACGGCTTGGTAAGAAAAGCTACCAGCGATGCGTGTTGGCATGTGCCAATGGCATGCTCGGCCAATTTGGCCTAGGTTGCACGGTTTGCAAGCTTAGGCGCGGGCACTACTTTGGCATCGCGCGGCTAGGGCCAAGGTAAGGGTGTTTGGCTTGGCGTGGTGTGACCAGCGTAGGCTGAGGCCAAGGCGAGTGCGTTTGGCATGGCGCGGCTAGCTTGGGCTAGGTGTGGCTGGCATGATTTGCCATTGGCACAGAGGTGCGGCTAGCATGGTTGGCATGCTTTGGCGCGTTTGGCGTGGCTGGCATGATTTGCCATTGGCACAGGGGTGCAGCTAGCATGGTTGGCATGCTTTGGCGCGTTTGGTGTGGCTGGCATGATTTGCCATTGGCACAGAGGTGCGGCTAGGGCCAAGGTAAGGGTGTTTGGCTTGGCGTGGTGTGACTATCCTAGCTAGGGCCAAGGCAGAGTGCGTTTGGCATGGTGCGGCTAGCTTGGTCTAGGTGTGGCTGGCATGATTTGCCATTGGCACAGAGGTGCGGCTAGCATGGTTGGCATGCTTTGGCGCGTTTGGTGTGGCTAGCATGATTTGCCATTGGCACAGAGGTGCGGCTAGGTCCAAGGTAAGGGTGTTTGGCTTGGCGTGGTGTGACTAACGTAGCTAGGGCCAAGGCAAAGTGCGTTTGGCATGGCGCGGCTAGCTTGGGCTAGGTGTAGCTGGCATGATTTGCCATTGGCACAGAGGTGCAGCTAGCATAGTTGGCATGCTTTGGCGCGTTTAGTGTGGCTGGCATGATTTGCCATTGGCACAGGGGTGCGTCTAGGGCCAAGTTAAGGGTGTTTGGCTTGGCGTGGTGTGACTAACGTAGCTAGGGCCAAGGCAGAGTGTGTTTGGCATGGCGCGGCTAGCTTGGGCTAGGTGTGGCTGGCATGATTTGCCATTGGCATAGAGGTGCGGCTAGCATGGTTGGCATGCTTTGGCGCATTTAGTGTGGCTGACATGATTTTCCATTGGCACATGGGTGCGGCTAGCATGGTTGGCATGCTTTGGCGCGTTTGGTGTGGCTGGCATGATTTGCCATTGGCACAGAGGGAAATTAGGGTTTTGCTCATTGTAACCCTAATTTGAAAAAATACCCCCTATTAATTACTGACTACATGCATTAAATGTTCTAATAAATGTGTCACCGGTGACATTAGGTTATTCGGGGTTTTATGATTTTACCCTTTGTCTAAAAACCACCATCGACATTAAGTCCCCCCTTAGCTCGGAGCAGGGGGCTTTGTTGCGAGGTAAGCATAAGATGGTGACAAACTATCGTGAGTAAATCGTAAAGAGAATTGAGGAGGCTTATCGAGCTTTTTATAGATAGGATTTGGAATCCTTGCCTCGCGATTTTGCACAAATCGGGAGGTCGGCACGATTGGGAAGTCAACATCATTGAGAGATAGGAAGCTGGACGGCATTGAGAAGTTGACGCGAGTTGGGAAACTGAGCGTGCTAGCTGGTGGGACCGGCGCAAGGTGGGGAAGCTGAGTGTGCTAGCTGGCGCGACTTGGGCGGTCATTGGTGTTGATGGTGGATTTTCATTTAAGGTTAAAATTGTAAAAACCAGAAAATCATGCGCTGACATCTTGTAAAAGATAAAGCCATTAATAAGTGTTGGATACTCCTTCACTTTACTAATTCACCTAGAATGAAACATGTGGCAACAATCCCATTCTGTGAATTAAATACATGAAATTCATCCAGGTTGGAGCATGTAGCAACAATCCCATATACCCTGTGAATTTATAGCATTATTAATTAATGCGTGAGCGACCTTGTATTTTACGTACTCATTATCGGTGCGGCATGACGACCGAGTGTTGCTCTCAGCAGAGCAACACGAACCTCCAAGCATTATAATGAAAGCATGTACGAAATACCCGTACATGTTGCAACTCTCGGTGTGTTACACTAGCCCGATTGAGAACTCTCGGTGTGTTATACTAGCCCGATTGAGCATCCGGTTTATGCTCAGTATCGGTCTGGATATGATCTCGTTCATCCAACCTCACCAGCGTGATTGGATGGCCCAGATCAATTCCATAACCCCCAAGCAGGTATGAAATATTCACTGTCGAACCAACGCGGACCCCGCATGGTCGGCCTCCCAAAATATTGGCATAGCTTGCCAAAAACGTCCAAACCAGAGCGTATGGATGGAAAACCCTAAATTAGGGTTTGCGGCATATTACATGTGTCGCAAAACAGTCTCAACCATCCATCTTCGCAGGTATAGATGGAGGGCGTAGATGTAGATTCAAAGGGCCCGGAGCATGTCAACACAATCAGCGTGGGCCCGCCTACATACCTGACCAATCGGTCAGGATCAACCATGGTTGATCATCCCAATTCGTGCGCCCAAATATAGCATGACGCACGGCCGTGAAACCCAAAAATTAGGGTTTTGAGCATCACGAGCGTCCATCTTCTCCGGCACGAATGAAGGGTCCCAGATCAGATTAAGCAGGTCCGGTCATACCAGCATGACCACCGTGGGCCCGTCTATCCCCTCACCTGATCGGCCAAGGCATATCATGCCTGGCTATCCTAAAACGCGCGTCCAAACTTGCGTGGTCACACTTCCCAAATTGCAAACTGATCTCGACCACTCAACTTCACCGGACGATTTGAGTGGCTTAGATCACGTTTTCATGGGACAGTCAGGCATAGGCGTGAACACCATCCTACCACCTACACTCCAGAGCGATCGACCAAGATCGACCAAGAATTGGTTATCTTAGAACGCGCGCCTGAAGATGGCGTGATGTGCGGCTCTTGCGGCACTAGTTTTCTGTCACAAATTGATCTCGACCACTCAACTTCACCGGACGAATTGAGTGGCCCAGATCATACTTTCGTGAGGTAATGGGGTATGGGCGCCTGCACCGTCATGCCGTCTACATGCATGTACGATCGGCCTGGCCAAAATCGTCTCCCAAGCTTGGATTCGACCAAGTGAAGAATGATACTGCGCACCTCTTCAAAACCCTAATTCCATCAACGGTCGCAGATGAGTGTCTCAAAGATCATCTCGTCCGTCCAACTTCACCGGCTTGGTTATACAACCACGGTCGGGAGTTAATTGGTCAGTGAGGCGTCATGGTAATCACCACCCATCACTCTACCACACCATGATGCAGTACCTGCATAAAATACACATGATACTTCACAAGTGTAGTTGCACGAAATCCTACACTACACCCCTCACAATAATCCACATAACTAAGACATTTGAAGATGAATAACAATGATTTTATTGATTAATTCCTTGGATGTTTACAAGATAAGATAGGAAAGAGCTAAAGAAATTACAATCACCACACACTTTCTCTCTCCTAATGACTTGTCTAACACTCCGAAAAAGATCCCCCTTTCAACAGGCTTATTCAACTCTTTATATAGGGTAGTACACAATGGATGACAGCTAAGCTGTCCTTTATCTTCGGGAATGACTTGCGAAATATCGCAAGTGTACAAACATATAATCTCGCAGCTCTCCTAAACTTCGCTAGGTCTTCACACCTTTCTCGTGTTCTGGCTGTCGTCATCATTGCGTCATTTATATTACTCTTCTGCGACGCCTTCGCGATGCTGTCGTTCTCTAATCTCGCGAGGTATTGTTGTCGCGATATTCTGATCCTACATCTTGCCTCTTCTCATGTCTTCTCTGCGAATAAGAGAATGTCATGAGAACCAACATTTTGAAATGCCGCAATCGTTTGTTTTCCATCAATTTTTTTCCGACAAGATTCCGTGAATTTAGGAATGACTGTTTACACGTATCTAAAATTTCCCTTTTTACCGGCACATTTAATGTTATCCGGTTACTCTTTTCTCGTCTATTTAAAGGAGGATTCCTTGTGAAAGCATTTCTTTTATTTTACTTCGTCTTCTTCATCGTCTGCAACTTTTTTCTGCTGCTTTTCTTCATCGTCTTCTTCATCATTTTTCTGCTACTATTCTTCTCGCTCTGTTTCTATGGCATCAAGGTTTGTTAATTTTGCTGAATTTGATCATTTTGTGATTGATCTCTCTTATTGAAATTGTTTTATTCTGATATTGTTCTTCTTTTAATGACTCCCCTGCCATTTTTGTTTTAGCAAGAACAAATCTAGCACCAAGTTCACCATTGTGAACCCTAATATCTCCATGGGCTCGCAACCGAAATCCACTGCCTCTAAAAGAAAGCCTGCGAATAACAAGGTATTTAAGAAACATTTACTCTTTTAATAAAAATATTGTTGCCTCTGTTTCTTATTTATTTTGTAATTCGCGCAGGATGACAAAAACGTTGATAGGTCCCCTAAGAAGCCTCGCCATTCTAAACCTGTTGCACCTACTGTTTCCTTTCCTATATTCAAACTTACAACTCCTACTGCGAAATCTTCGCAAGATAATCCTACTGCTTCTTCTTGCGAAAATACCGTTGATGATAACACTCCTATGCCTGAATTTCTCATAAATCAAATTCCTCATAACAGTCCCATTGCGAATGAGCCTATTTCTTCTTCCATTGTCAATGCCTCTACCATTTCTCCAGTCATTAATCTTCATGAGATTTCCTCTTCTCATGATATTCCTTTAACAAAAGATGACTCATCTCTTCCTTCTTCTATCGCCGTTACTTCCTTATCTGAGCAAATCCCTCTTACTAAAGAAAACTTGGAAGGAATAGATGTGGCCTTCAAACGATGTCAAGAAGACTTCTGTCGATCCTATCAAATCTGATGTCTTTTGAGCAAACACCTTGGCCCTGATAGAATTTCGCAAACATCTTTGGAGCAAGAAATTAATATTTTGAAGAATGATCTCCAAGCTATGACTGCAAAGTGTAATATTCTCCATCTTGAGAATCAAAAACTTCAAAATGTTTCGTTGGATCGTGATAATCTTCACAAGAAGAATGAAGAATTGAAAGGTATACCCTTACCTCTGTATTTTTTTTTTTTTTGAATAAAGAACCCTTGTTCGCCCTTCAAGCTTTAAACCAGAAGCGAAAAATAGAGATATACCAGTTGGAATCTACTGTTGAAGAAGTTCGAGTTGATAGAGATGCTTAGATGGAGCAATATAACCAATTAGATAATCTTCATACATACTCTGTTGATCAAATAGATAATCTTTCTAAAGAAAATGCTGACTTAGTACAGGAACAAGGCTCACTAAGTAATGAATTATCTCGCCTCTCTTACTCTTTGACTAAAGCTAATCTGGAGTTGGAAACTTTATCAGATGAGAATGGAATTCTTTCTCAAGAGAAGCGAACTCTGTTACAAGGTGGCGATTTACTCGCAACAGTCTGATGTTTGTCAAAAATTATGTGAAAAACAAGAACAATCTCTTTGCTCGTTGAGAAATCAACTTGAAGAAGTTACTGCCGAGAAGGATAAACTTATTCAGGGTAGAATAATCTTAAGTGTAAAGGCAAACCAATTCAAGGATCAATGTTCTAAATTAGAAAAGTCCAATTCTTCCCTTGCGAAAGAAAATGCCTTACTTGTTTCCAACGAAAAAAGCTTGCGATCTTGACTGAAAGGTTTAATTGGAGATAATTTTGACAATTCCATGGATCATTTGGAGAATAGTTGCTCGGCTTTAATCCAATATCTTACCTCGCAGAAGGAAGGTAGTCATATTATTTGACTACCTTAATATATATATTTATTATCTTGTGATATTTTCCTTGCGAAGTCCAAAAATCTGAATAATTTTCTATGTTCTTTTCTTTTGCAAGATCTTTGAGAAAAATCTTCATTCTTCTATTTCCACTCTGAAGTCTGACTATTCAAAAATTCGCAAAGAAAATGGAATACTCACTGCTTCCCTTGCTCGCTCTCGCGATCGTGCAGAAAGAAGATTCGATTATATGTCTGACTGTAAAGATATAGAGAGTAGAAATCATCAGAAAGCACTCCTTCGTCAATTTCATCTTAAGGCCGAAGTTCTTGTGAATGATGTTCTACTATCTAAATCTCTTGATCCTGTACGTGTCGAACCTCTGGAAGTGAGTGACGATGAAGTTCCTAATTCTCCTGACAACGATTTTGACTACAATAGTGGCGAAGAGATCGCAAATGAAGAGACAATCCCTCCTAGTAAAATTGTCAATGATGATCGGGTGATGGAGGATCCGGTGGAAATATAATAATCGGCGAAAATATGGATAAAGCTGCTTCAAGAAATCCCAAAGTATCTCCTTCTGGTGAAAAAACTGATATTTGAGAATTGACTTTCTCTTGTAATCTTTCATCTTGTACTGTTACTTCTTTATGTACTTCAATCATCTTTTTGATGTGTTCATCTGCTTATTATTAATCTTTCTTTTAATGAGTATAATTTTTGGTATTTGATAATTGCTATTTTGTTTTCCATTATCGTTACTTATGTTGAAATTCATCATTGCGACAAGATCGCAGGACGCCTTTACATTTTCATGTAATGACTCATTGATCTTGCCTTATCATTGTTTTTGTGTGGTCTTATTTTGCCTTCCTAGTTAAAGGTCTTATTTTGCCACCCCTCATTTTGCGTCAATATGATAGGCCTAAATATTCTTGTGAACATAAAGCCCCATGACATTGACGTCTTGCGACAAAATCGCAGGACGTCCTTACACTTTCATGTAACGACCCATTGATCTTGTATTATCATTTCTTTAGTATTTTTGCCTCTGCAGGATATTTCTTTTGCGACAATATGACAGGCCTAAATGTTCTTGCGAACGTAAAGCCCCATGACATTTCCGTCTTGCGACGAAATCGCAGGACGTCTTTACACTTGCATGTAAAGACCCATTGATCTCGTCTTACCCTCGCGTTAGTATTATTGCCTCTGCAGGATCATCGCACAAATATGACAAGCCTAAATTTCCTTGCGAAAATAGAGCCTCGTGACATTTGCGTCTTAAGACACTTATCAGCTCCCTAATGGAGGGTGCCGCCCTTATCATCTCCCTGGTTGCCCCTTCAAGGAGGCGTAACATCGGCCATACAAAACTAGCTCCTCCTATCCGGTCTTAACAACAACCGGTTGTTTTTGTGACCTCTTATCCCTTATACCTATAGGGCTTATGGTTACGAGACTGCACCCTAAGTGGAGTTTTCTTCGGGCCGAGTGCAGCATGTGCCAAGACTTGCCAAGAATGGTCGAGACACTTCAAATGCCCTAGGCACTCTTGGCTCAACCGTGTACCTCGGCGCCTTGGTCATACACGACTCCTTGGAAGAGACCTCGGTCGTCCAACCAGGGTATAACCTTATATATATAGTTGGAAATCCAAGGTATCTCCCCGGATGGGCTTTATTGACCCCAAATTTTCATGACTCAGGTTCCAGGGGCGGTGTAACCTTTTCCCTGAGCCATGTCAAGAGATACCCCCTTATATGACGCACTTTAGGTCTTACGTTTGCCTCTTACGAAATATCATTCGCGAACTAGGGTGTACGCCATAAAGGTTCGTCCCATTCACTCACTCATTCATTTCTGTCAATTCGTTCAATCATTCATTTTTGATTATCTCTTGTTACTTCATTTGCGAGATATTCGCACTTTCCTTCTTTATTTTATGCAATTTCGCAATCACTCTGTCGCAGGAACATTTCGTATGAATTCATTTCATTCCATTCATTCAACATTTCGGAACTTATTCTTTCCCTTCCATCTTCTATGGGTAATATTTCTTGAGATATAATCTATTCCACGGTCTACCCAATCTCTGGCCCACATCTTTGCCCTCAGGATCCATTAATATATATGCCCCTGTTCCAACTATCTCCTTGATGATATAAGGTCCATCCCATTTTTTCGCCAATTTGCCACCACTTTCTCGCTGATATATTGGTGTTTCTCGCAATACCATATCACCCGGTTGAAATTCGCGTGTCTTGACACGTTTGTTATATTCTCGGCTAATCTTCGCCGATAATTCTCCATATCTTTGTAGTGCTCTTTCTCTGTTTTCCTCTAATTCATCTAATTTAACCAAAATGTTTCCCGCACTAAGATTTTTCTCCCAAGCTTCTCTCTTTGTTGTTGGAATAATAACTTCTGTCGGAAGTACAGCTTCAACTCCATATGTTAGACAAAATGGTGACATTCCCGTAGCTTCTCTCCTTGTTGTATTGTAAGCCCATACTGCATTATGCACTTGTTCACACCATGCCTTATTATGTCCTTCTAACTTCTTCTTCAGTATATCTGCGATTGTTTTATTTGTTGCTTCCGCTTGTCCGTTGGCCTGCGGGTATAAAGGAGTTGATTTCCCACATTTTATTTGAAATGCATTAAGCAGCAATTCTATATTTTGTCCCTCAAACTGTTTCCCATTGTCAGATACCAACTGTGTTGGAATTCCAAATCTACATATTATGTTTTCGAATATGAAGGTAAAAACATCTTTATCGCGAATGTGTTGTACTGCTTTTACTTCTGCCCACTTTGTGAAATAATCTGTAGCGACAATCAAATATCTCCGCCCCGTGCACTGTAAAAAGGTCCTACAATATCTAATACCCACTTTCCAAAAGGCCATACACTTGTTGAAGAAGTTAATGGTGCTCCTGGTGCATGTATTTTCTTTCCATGCCTCTGACAATCTTCGCAATGTCTTGATACTTGTTTCGCATCTTCATATATGGCCAATAATAGCCTTGCATTTTCGCCTTATGTGCTAAAGATCTTCCGCCACTGTGATTTCCAAAGATCCCCTTTGTGTAACATTTTTAACTTGCTTTCCTTCCTTTCGTGTTAAACATCTAAGCGACGGTCCATTAAAGGATTTTCGGTATAATACCCCATCTCTTAATTCATAATTTGTTGCACGGCTTTTTAATTTGTGCATCTCTAATCTATTTCTTGGTGTTTCTCCTTTCATTAGATAAGCATGAAGTTTCTGTCCTCCAATCCTCGCAATGGGGTCTTTGTGTTTCATCTTCTATGAGCATTACTTCGCTTCTTCCTCTTCCTCTTTGTTGATTGATGGTGATAGAAGTGTTCGTATTTTTATGCATCTCATGAGATGGATGTCATCATACTTGATATAAAAGCAAAAGCATCTGCAAGTCTATTGTCTTTTCTTGATATGTGTCTCCACTTTATTTTTGGTATCTTCGCTGATAATTCTTCAACAAGCTTTTTGTATTTTTTTCAAGGATGCTTCATTTGTAGTATACTCTTCTTTTATCTGGCGAATAGCTAACTGAGAATCATTGGTAACTCTTACATTCTCCAACTTCATTTCTATTGCAAATCGCAAAGCATGTACTATAGCTTCATACTCTGTTTCATTGTTGGTAGATGCAAATTCCAATCTGAAAGAGAAAGCCATTTTATTGCCTTCTGGCGAAATTATAATGATCCCAATTCCGTTACCTTCTCCATTTGACGATCCATCTACCAATATTTCTCATCTGTTTGGCTCAGTTAATAAATCCCTTGTATTTCCATGTTCTTCTTCTATATCCATCATTTCTTCCACTGCTTCATCCTCTTCCAATGGAAATTATGCTAAAAAGTCTGCAACAACTTGTGATTTGGGTGAGGATAACACTTCATATTTGAGTTTGCAATGACTTACTTAAGAATTCCATCTTTCAACCCTTCCTGACCTTTTTGAATTTTTCATGACTGACTCAATTGGTACTTTTGTCATTACCTTAACTGTGTGTGCTTCGAAGTAGATGCGAAGTTTAAATGTTGCGTAAACTAATGCCAAAATTAATTTTTCAATTTTTGAATAATTTTTATCTGCGGCATTGAATGTTTTGCTGATGTAATAAATTGGTTTTTCTACTCCTGCGTCCATTCGCAATAATACTTCACTCAGTGCATGCGAGGTTGTCGCGAGGTAAATTAGTAATTCTTCCCCTGGTTCTGATTTTTGTAAGATTGATATATCCATTAGATGTTCTTTTATTCCTTGTAATGCTTTTTCACATTCATCTGTCCATCTAAATTTCGCCCCCTTTTTAAGTATGTTGAGGAAATGCTTGCATTTATCAGATGATCGCGAGATGAATCTTCCTAGCGAAGCTAATAGTCCATTTAACTTTTGCACATCTTTCAATGTTGCTGGTGTCGGCATATCGCGAATTGCTTGTACTTTCTCCGGATCGACTTGTATCCCTTCATTTGACACAATGTATCCTAAAAATTTTCCAGATGCCACCCCAAAGGTACATTTTTCTGGATTTACTTTGATGTTGAAAAGCCTCATTTGTTCAAAAATTTCCTTCAAATCTCGTACATGATCTTTTGCTTCTTTGCTTTTTATTAACATGTCATCCACGTATACCTCTAGTGTTTTATGTATCCATTGTTCGAACACTTTCTCTACCATCCTTTGATACGTTGCACCAGCATTTCGCAGACCAAATGGCATTTTTGTGTAACAATATAATCCTCTTGGAGCGAAAAAGGCAAAGATGCTCTTGGTCTTCTTCAACGAGAGGAATTTGATTGTATCCCTTATATCCATCAAGAGAGGATATCCTTTCATTTCCCCGCTCGCCGATTCAACCATCTGCGGAATATCGGCAAGGGAAAACTATCTTTTGGACAAGCTTTGTTTAGATCGGTAAAATCTATGCAAATTCTTATTCCTTTTTTCTTCTTTGGGACTACGACCATATTCGCTATCCATTCGGGGTATTTTGCTTGTTTAATAATTCCGCCATCAAGCATCTTCTGCAACTCTTCTTCTATTTGAGGATGATATGCTGTTGCAATTTTTCTAATTCTTTGCTTGAATGGTCTTGCATTTTTATCAATCTCTAATTTATGGCACGCTACATATGGATCTATTCCAGGCATCTCATCCATATCCCATGCGAAAATGTCTTTATA
Source organism: Papaver armeniacum (assembly GCA_023531295.1). NCBI lineage: Eukaryota > Viridiplantae > Streptophyta > Magnoliopsida > Ranunculales > Papaveraceae > Papaver > Papaver armeniacum. The sequence continues at coordinate 181,302 of JAJJWW010006781.1, forward strand.
ATCTCGCAACAAATCAATAGTCTTTCTTTCCTCATCTGCCTCCATTTTAGTCCTATTTTTTAACATCTTTGGTTCTTCTTCAGTTCCAATATTTACTTCCTTTGTTGGTTATGCCGCAGTGTAGCTAGCCTTCGGTTCTCTCATGGGTGTTGGTCCTTTTATTTCCTTCGCGAGATCATTCTCTTCACTATATATTCCTTTCCCTTCTTCCGCTCTTATCATGTAAGTTCTAAATTCTTCTTCCTTTTTCGCTGCTTTTGCCACCTTCTTGCGATCTTTTCGCCTCTTCACCTGTTCTTCATAATGTTTTACTTCGATTTGATGATATATCCTTCCTTTATCAGTATCACCTCTGATTTCGCCAATTCCACTCGGTATAGGAAATTTGACACATTGATGAAATGTTGATGCTACAGCTTTTATTGCATGTATCCATGGTCTTCCCAACAGCATGTTATATGGTGATTCCATATCCACTACACATAACGTCACATGTGTTTCAATTTCTCCCAACAAAATTCGTATTTTTATTTCCCCTTTAGGTTTTGTTATGGATTTGCCGAAACCATAGATATGATATGTTGCGGAAGTCATTTCTTCAACTTTGTACCCCAATTTCTTATAAGCATAATAAAACATTATATTCACTGAACTCCCTGTGTCCACCAAAGTTCTATTTATTGCCCATTCTTCCACTGTTTTTGTTAATTTTCCCTCTTCTTTGCTTGCACTTATCGTAATCACTAATGGAGATGTGTGATTTAAATTCTCTCCTGATATCTCCGCTGCAGTGAACATTATCTTCTGTTTTTCCCATTCTTTCAAGGGTGATGATTTCTCTGCTGTTATAATCTTCTTTCCTTCAAAATCTCTTTTGTGTATTCTCCCTTTGATACTTTCATGAAATTCATTAACCATTGCTTTTGTAATCATATTACATTCTAATTCTTCATTACTCTCTTTGATTCTAGTTTTCTCCAATTTATCCATCATACTCTTGATTTTAACAATTTTAGTGACAATATCCAATCTCTTATCTTTCAATTGCCTCCCTGTTTCTAGCGCCAATATGTAGTTGCAGGAAATCCTACACTACACCCCTCACAATAATCCACACAACTAAGACATTTGAAGATGAATAACAATGATTTTATTGATTAATTCCTTGGATGTTTACAAGATAAGATAGGAAAGAGCTAAAGAAATTACAATCACCACACACTTTCTCTCTCCTAATGACTTGTCTAACACTCCGAAAAAGATCCCCCTTTCAACAGGCTTATTCAACTCTTTATATAGGGTAGTACACAATGGATGACAGCTAAGCTGTCCTTTATCTTCGGGAATGACTTGCGAAATATCGCAAGTGTACAAACATATAATCTCGCAGCTCTCCTAAACTTCGCTAGGTCTTCACACCTTTCTCGTGTTCTGGCTGTCATCATTCATTGCGTCATTTATATTACTCTTCTGCGACGCCTTCGCGATGCTATCGTTCTCTAATCTCGCGAGGTATTGTTGTCGCGATATTCTGATCCTACAACAAGTATCAACTTCCTGAATAACGCAGTTATTCAATTTAGCATTACATGCTACCTTTTGTGGGTCCCAAGATCCACACATTCCAGACATCAATCATGTCACAAACTGGGGTATTGGTCTGGCGGTTTACAGCGTGCAGCGTGCAACGCGCCATCACAAGAACGTGTTAGGAAGTCATGGACGGTTAGAAATGACAGGAAAAGTGGGCAAGACTGGTCGTGTAACACCAACACACAACTCCACTACTCCATCACTCCACTTCCTCCACTTCCCACGAGAGACGTGAATAAGGCTCAAATGACTTGTATAAATAGGTTCTCCTCCCTATTTTCCAAACAGGAGAAAAAACAACACAAGTCCAGACGAGACAGAAACCAAGTGTTAATACAAAACGTATTCAAACACCCGAGAGCCTCGCTTGCATCAATCGTAAGCCTGCTCACCTTTCGTTACAAGTCATAAGCAAGCCAACACCTTCACAATCTCAACACCTTCTTCGCTTCCCTCCCTAAGATCAACCCCATCTCCTTCACTTTGTGACCGAAACAAGTCCGGAACGGCCATTTCTTGGTTTAGGTCGGACTTGCCTGATTGATTTCCGAATCTACAAGCACTCACCGTGCAAAGTGCATTTGTTTAGGGTTTAGATTCATTCCTCATCCACACACCCCAAATTACCAAATCCGGCAGAGAATAGTTTTCACCCATAAACAATTGGCGACCACGGCGGGAGGTTAATCTCTCGGTTGTAAAGTCAATTTCTTCAATACCATTCAATCAATTTCGAGATGGTTGGTCTTAGGACCGCCTCGATGACCTCAAATCCCGATGGTTCCTCCAACGGAGATACCCCTCCTCCTAACGGCGTATCGACGGCATGATCGGAGAAATTTCCAACATTAAGCGAACTAGCACGGTACGGGAAATTCACACGAAGAACATGGAGCTAATCAAAGAAGCGGTAAACGGAATACTCGATCTCCTCATCAAGATGACATCGAGATGAGCGTTAGGAGACCTTTACACGGGGACTAGTTCCCCTCGGATCACTGATTTTACTACGAACCGGAGGCCGGTGGATCGAAGCGGCATCTCTAGTGGAAAGCTTGTGTGAACTCTTGCACCTCTCGAAGAATCAACGGGCGAGACGTTTCTTTGCGATTAATAAAATAGCTCGGACGTACACCGACTCCTTCTCGTCCGCAGAGGTCTTAAGCTGCATCGGAAACATCGTCAAATAATGTTACATTCTGAAGAAGACGACATGATGGAAGAGGAAGGTCACAACCGGGCCATACATGTTACCGCTCACATCAAGGGTTCAGAGTTCAGGAGGGCCCTCGTCGACACATGAGCATCTTCGAATGTGATTACTCTCAAGACTCTCAAGACAGCCAAGGTTAGCCTATGCAAGATTATACGACATCCCACCACGATGACGGACTTCGAAGGAAATCAGACCAGCACATACGGGTATGTCAATCTGAAATTATCAGTAGGACCCGTTCAGTCAAGAGCAAAGTTTGAAGTCATAGAAAAGGAACCGGACTACCATATGATACTGGGGAGACCATGGATTCACCACAACAAGGTCATTCCCTCAATGTATCACCAGTGCCTGAAGACCATTCTAAATGAGAAAGTCATCCGCATTCTTGCATCATTATCTCCGTACGCACCAATATACAGAGTGGAGCTGTTCGAGCCAAAAGGTACCTCGCAGGGAAGATCAGACAAAGTCCTGTGCACCCCACTACCCACGTGGGCTTCAATCCGGGAAGAAGACCGACTTGCATCACTGAGAGCCAAGCACCACGACACGCCTTCTCTAACGAGGCGTCCATCTTTATCTAGTGAAGCTTCAACCCACGTTCACACCAAAAGGGAACGCACTTTTGAGGCGAAACGTGACCAGAAGGGGAAGACAATATACCGGCGCCGCTGTTAGCAATTAGAAGGAGAGACTAGCACCCAGTCTCTCCGCCCAATTGAATGCTGCAGGAACGATGAAATACAAGAGGAGGTATTGGATGCCCCGCGACAACTACAAGATGGAACCAATTCCACGACTGACGAGCTCGAGACTGTTAATATCGGTAGTGAAGAATCTCCCAGGCCGGTCTCTATCAGTTCGACTCTGTCCATAGACGAACGTACGAGTCTTGTTCAATTACTCAAGGAGTACCAAGATGTGTTCGCCTGGACATACGAGGAAATGCCTGGCCTAGATGAAAAATTGGTCACCCATCACCTAAATGTCATACCTGGATCCAAGCCAATCAAGCAATCTCCGAGGCAATTCAGACATGAAGTAGAAGAACAAATCAAGAACGAAATTCAGAAGCTGCTAGCTGCTGGCTTCATCAGACCTATTCATCATCCGACCTGGTTAGCTAAGGTGGTCCTAGTAAAGAAGAAAAACGGACAGATTCGGTGATGCGTGGATTTCAGAGACTTGAACAAGTGCTGCCCCAAGGACGACTTTCCTCTACCTAACATCGACATGTAAGTAGACGCCACCAGCGGACACGGCATGTTCTCCTTCATGGATGGTTACAGAGGCTACAATCAGATAAGGATATATGAGCATGATGTGAGTAAGACAGCCTTCCGAACCCCTCTTGGAAATTTTTTACTATACTGTTATGCCATTCGGATTGAAGAACACCGGCGCAACGTATCAACGCGCTATGACAGCAATCTTCCATGACATGATGTATAAACAAGTAGAAGACTATGTAGATGATATCGTGGTCAAGTCAAAGGCTCGAGCAGATCACACCAACGTCTTACGGCAAGTGTTTGAGAGGTGTCGAGAATACAAGTTGAAGATGAATCCTTTGAAATGCGCTTTCAGTGTCTCTTCGGGTAAATTTCTCGGATTCCAAGTGACTGCAGAAGGAATAAAAGTAGACCCGTCCAAGACTCAGGCTATCCTCACAATGCCGCCTCACCGAACCGTGAAGGAGCTCCAGAGTTTCATGGGCAAGGTGAACTACATTCGACGTTTTATACCTGGTCTAGCCCAACTTACCGCCTCATTCACCCCTTTATTGAAGAAAGGAGCCAGCTTCGTTTGGACCGCAACCCAGCAGGAAGCTTTTCGAAAGATTCAACGAATACTATCATCTCCATCCATCATGAAGTCTCATGTACAAGGGAAGCCGCTGTGTCTCTACACTGCCTTCAGTGACACTGCAGTGGGGGCTCTACTCGCTCAGGAAGACGACGAGGGAATCGAACGTCCCATATACTATTTTAGCCGAATATTGAGGGACGCTGAACTAAGATACCCCAGAGCGAAAAAGGCATGTTTAGCCTTGATCCATTCCATTCAGAAGTTTAGGCATTACCTACTGTCTAATAGGGTGATACTCGTGTCTAAATCTGATCCCGCAAAGTTTTTACTTTCAAAGCCGGTCCTGACTGGAAGGACAGACAATTTGGCTTCTCCAAATGTCAGAGCTGGACATAACGTGTGCGTCACCTAAAGCTATCAAGGGTCAAGCAGTTGCAAACTTACTGGCAGCATTTCCTGGAGAAGGCACTACAGGGCTACACGAAGACCTCCCTGGAGAATTTCCAGACGTCTCTGTTCTGGAAGAAGAAGTGTGGCTCCTGTATTTTGATGGCTCCGCTACCTCTAGCAGTAATACTGGAGGAGAGGGCGTGGTATTAATCTCTCCAACCGGGGAAGTATTCTCACATTCCTTCAAGTTAGACTTCGAATGCACCAACAACTCAGCAGAATATGAAGCTTTCCTCATAGGACTTTCAATAGCCAAACAAGCAGGAGTCACGCGTCTAGAGATAAGAGGTGACTCCAAATTACTGGTAAATCAGATGAATGGAGTGTACGCATTGAAGGAAGTGACACTAGCTCCCTACCGATCAGAAGCACAAAAGTTACTAAACTATTTTGCCGACGCAACCATAATCCATGTTGGTCGCAAGCAACAATAAACATGCCGATTGTCCTGGAAACATTGGCTTCCAAACTGAAATTCGAAGGTTCGGAAGAAACCCTGACAGTGAAGAGGAGAACCATAGAATCGACATGGTTATCACAATACAAAGACACCAAGACCGACGACTGGCGAACTCCAATCATTCAAAAGCTCAACAGCTCACTCTCCCAAGGAAAGGTCAGTCTTAAAACCCTGCAGAACTTCTTCATGCTTCATGGTATGCTATATTATCGGAACCCAGATGGTTCCCTGTCAAGATGTCTTGGAGATGACGAATCACAACTACAGCTGAGTCATGTTCACAACGAAATTTGTGGACAATCACTGGTGGTAACGCTTTACCGACGACTTCAACGCCTAGGCTATTACTGGCCATAGATGGAGACTCAATCCATACTACTTCAGAAGTCCTGCTCAAATTGCCAAGCACCGCCACATCAATTGGAAGTTTTTAACGTGAACCACACTGGGGACTGGAGAGAGCCATACATTAGTTATCTCCGTGACGGAACGACTCCTGCCAATCAAAAGGACGCTATCAAGATAAAACAAAAGGTCAAGCGGTTCGTATTGCACGAAGGGATCCTGTATCGCAAGAGCTTCGGGGGTGATCTACTACGATGCTGGTCTGGGGAAGAAGTCCCGTCATCTTTGAAGGAGACACACGAAGGAGAAAATCAAGGGAAGAGGAAACTGTTTCTCTAGATACACGAGAAATACTATTGGCCGACCATGGAGGATGACGTAGCCGCTTTTGTTCAAAGCTGCCACAAATGCCAAATTCATGGGAACCTTGTTCATGCGCCTTCCACTCCTCTGCACTCGATAAGCAGTCCATGGCCATTTTACAGCCGGGGACTGGACATTATCGGGAAAATCAACCCTCCATCATCAAAGCAACATGAGTACATCATAACTGCGACAGAATACTTCACCAAATGGGTAGAATCCATTCCCCTGCGAGGAACTACAGGAGCGGCGATTGCGGCTTTCATTAAAGAACATATCATTTGTCGTTTTGGTGTGCCTAAGCATATCATCACTGATAATGGCACTCCCTTCGCCAATAAACATGTACGAGAGTTACTTGCAGAGTATGGCATTAAACAGGTCTTCTCCACCATCTACTATTCTCAAGGGAACGGGCAAGCTGAAAGTACCAACAAGACATTGATCCGGATCATCAGTCGAACAGTACACGATAATCCTAGGGAATGGCATGACCAATTACCAATGGCGCTATGGGCATACTGGGACATCACCTAAGCTCCATTGGAGTTTCCCCATACTCACTTGTTTACAGAACGGATGCAATTCTCCCGGCCAGAGATCAAAATCCCATCGGCCCAGATTGCGGCGGCAACCGGGATCCACTTTGGAACGAGGTGAAGCCTCTAACTCTGCAGTAGCGTAGTTAGACACTCTTGATTTCGAAGAAACAAAGCAGAAGAACGCACTCAGGTGTACATGAATAGAATTTCCAGGGCGTACAACAAAACTGTGAAATCACGTGTTTTCAAAGTGGGAGATTTGGTTTTGAAAACGGCCAAACACATCCAACAATACATGTCCGCACCAAAGTTCTCACCGAAATGGGAAGGTCCTTACACAATCACCAAGGCTTACAACACTGGATACTACAAAATTATTAAGGTGGACGGAGGCAAATTGGAAGCAGTCATCAATGGAAAGTGGCTCAAGGCATATCATGCCTGACCACTATCTGCTCTGTCAACAATACAGGCATTTATTTTCATTACATGCTTGAATCATCAATTATATTCAGATATGCATCAATGAAAAAACCCGTTTCACCAATCAAAACCAATGCAATTTATTCTGCAAAGACGTTCAATAAACTTTGACATAAACAATAAGGGAATACAGCTGAATACGACTTAGAAGAGGCCATCTAGTAGATTATAGTTCCTTGAGAGCATCATCTCCAGTATAGCTTGATATCTTTCTTTTTTTTTTCTTCAAGTCCTGTACAGCCCGCTCTACCTCCTTTGATTCTGTAGCCAGAGCCTTCTCCTCTTCCAAGATAGCTTTCGCAGCAGGAACAACATTCACGAGGATGCCCGCTCGATCGACCTTGATGATATCAAGATGCTGCCGCAACCAGCCCACGTTGAACTCCATGGATTCACAGGTAGATACCATATTCTCCCATTTTTGGAGGCTTGATTCGGCAACGTTGCGGATAGAAATATTCTCCATCTCAGCAATCATGGGAAGAAGGCAGTTTACCGCGGTGACCAACAGCCAGATGAACAAAGTCTAAGGACCACATTCCTGGTTGCGATATGGCCATACTTTCTCCATAACTTTGTGTACAAAGGCACAAACTCCTTCCGCACTAAGAATCCACCGACATCTCGGTAGCTGGAGGATAAACATTTCATGCGAACATCAAATGAAAGACCTGCATTGGGGTATTCATAAGATGAGATACCCAGATCAGCATCTTCGAGGTCCACATGGGTAGGCGTGTTTGATTTTGAAGGAAGAGGACTGGTTAAATCATCATCATCGATAACTGTCACGCATGTTCCGGTAGGATATCTCTGCAAGAATGAAGGGATTATTCACCTGATCATCATGAAGAACAAGCAATTGTTCAGAAAAGGAAAAAGAGACGAACCGGTATGATCTTTTTGACTCGAAGAACATGAGCAGGGGATTCATCATGAAGCTCAGACGCAGGTCGTGCACGTTTAACGGAAGATCCTGGATAGTATGAAGAAGATGATCCACTGTTGTTCGACATGATGAGGAAACGGAGTTTCTACAAGAAATCCCTATTGTAAAGTCGTAAAAGTGGTTCAAAATCTCTGCACCTGCATATATGCTGAGGAACCCTAAAATGATTACGACGCCCGATATATGAGGATTCAACACCGACCAAGTCAGGCTTTCTTTTGAACCCTAATCAAGAATCAGAAGAGCATCTGGATACGAGCGATTCAACCAGCAGTGTGTAAACACCCACGCCCGGAATCCCAGTAGAAGAAGAATCCTATCCCTAACTCAAACACCTAAGGGAGGAAGCCGGCCCATCAAGGACTGTGGTCACGCACGTATGGAGGATTGCCCACGATTGGTCAGAATCCCTCCAGGTAGACTTCCTTTATCTTGTCTTCTTACGTTTGTATATGTCACCATCTCATGCCTACCCCACAATAGTGTAACCATTATGTGCTAGGCAGGGGACTTAATGTTGATGGTGGATTTTCATTTAAGGTTAAAATTGTAAAAACCAGAAAATCATGCGCTGACATCTTGTAAAAGATAAAGCCATTAATAAGTGTTGGATACTCCTTCACTTTACTAATTCACCTAGAATGAAGCATGTGGCAACAATCCCATTCTGTGAATTAAATACATGAAATTCATCCAGGTTGGAGCATGTAGCAACAATCCCATATACCCTGTGAATTTATAGCATTATTAATTAATGCGTGAGCAGCCTTATATTTCCTGTACTCATTATCAGTGCGGCATGAAGACTGAGTGTTGCTCTCAGCAGAGCAACACGAACCTCCAAGCATTATAATGAAAGCATGTACGAAATACCTGTACAGGTTGCAACTCTCGGTGTGTTATACTAGCCCGATTGAGAATCCGGATTGTCCGTATCAGTCTGGATATGATCTCGTTCATCCAACCTCACCAGCGTGATTGGATGGCCCAGATCAATTCCATAACCCCCAAGCAGGTATGGAATATTCACTGCCGAACCAACACGGACCCCGCATGGTCGGCCTCCCAAAATATTGGCATAACTTTCCAAAAAACGTCCAAACCAAAGCGTATGGACGGAAAACCCTAAATTAGGGTTTGCGGCATATTACATGTGTCGCAAAACAGTCTCAACCATCCATCTTCACAGGTATAGATGGAGGGCGTAGATGTTGATTCAAAAGGCCCGGAGCATGTCAACACAATCACCGTGGTCCCGCCTACATACCTGACCAATCAGTCAGGACCAACCATGGTTGGTCATCCCAATTCGTGCGCCCGAATATAGCATGACGCACGGCCGTGAAACCCAAAAATTAGGGTTTTGAGCATCACGAGCGTCCATCTTCTCCGGCACGAATGGAGGGTCCCATATTAGATTTAGCAGGTCCGGTCATACCAAAGATGACCACCGTGGGCCCGTCTATCCCCTCACCGATCGGCCAAGGCATATCATGCCACGGCTATCCCAAAACGCGCGTCCAAACTTGCGTGGTCACACTTCCCAAATTGCAACCGATCTCGACCACTCAACTTCACCGGACGATTTGAGTGGCTTAGATCACGTTTTCATGGGACGATCAGTATAGGCGTGAACACCAGCCTACCACCTATAATCCAGAGCGATCGACCAAGACCGACCAAGAATTGGTTGTCTTGGAACGCGCGCCTGAAGATGGCGTGATGTGCGGCTCTTGCGACACTAGTTTTCTGTCACAAATTGATCTCGACCACTCAACTTCACCGGACGAATTGAGTGGCCCAGATCATACTTTCGTGAGGTAATGGGGTATGGGCGCCTGCACCGTCATGCCGTCTACACACATGTACGATCGGCCTGGCCAAAATCTTCTCCCAAGCTTGGATTCGACCAAGCTGAAGAATGATGCCTGCACACCTCTTCAAAACCCTAATTCCATCAACGGTCGCAGATGAGTGTCTCAAAGATCATCTCGTCCGTCCAACTTCACCGGCTAGGTTATACAAACCCGGTCGAGTTAATTGGTCGGTGAGGCGTCATGGTAATCACCACCCATCACTCTACCACACCATGATGCAAAGACTGCATAAAATACACATGATACTTCACAAGTATCAACTTCCTGAATAACGCAGTTATTCAATTTCGCATTACATGCTACCTTTTGTGGGTTCCACGATCCACACATTCCGGACATCAATCATGTCACAAATTGGGGGATACATACTGGGGTATTGGTCTCGGCGGTTTACGGCGTGCGGCGCGTGCAACGCGCCATCACAAGAACGTGTTAGGAAGTCATGGACGGTTAGAGATGACAGGAGAAGTGGACAAGACTGGTCGTGTAACACCAACTCACAACTCCACTACTCCATCACTCCACTTCCTCCACTTCCCACGAGAGACGTGAATAAGGCTCAAATGACTTGTATAAATAGGTTCTCCTCCCTATTTTCCAAACAGGAGAGAAAACAACACAAGTCCAGACGAGACAGAAACCAAGTGTTAATACAAAACGTATTCAAACACCCCAGAGCACGCTTGCATCAATCGTAAGCCCGCTCAACTTTTCGTTATAAGTCATAAGCAAGCCAACACCTTCACAATCTCAACACCTTCTTCGCTTCCCTCCCTAAGATCAACCCCATCTCCTTCACTTTGTGACCGAAACAAGTCCGGAACGGCCATTTCTTGGTTTATGCGGACTTGCATGCATTGATTTCCGAATCTACAAGCACTCACCGCGCAGTGCATTTGTTTAGGGTTTAGATTCATTCCTCATCCACACACCCCAAATTACCAAATCCGGCAGGAATAGTTTTCACCCATAAACAATTGGGAAGTTGGCGCAATTGGTGGGACCGGTGCAACTTGGGCGACATTGGGAAGTTGGGCGCAATTTGTGGGACCGGTGTGGCTTGGGCGGTACTGGGGAGTTGGCGCAACTGGTGGGACCGGTGTAACTTGGGCGACGTTGGGAACTTGGGCGCCCTTGTGGGCCCGTTCCTTATACGCACGATTTTTGGTAAAGGGAAATCCTTCCTTATTTCAGAATCTTCACGCCCATATATATAAAATCCCTTTCTCTCATCTTGCACTTAGTTCTTTCATATTTTCATACTAGCGGCAGAGTCACAAAGAAAAACCGGCTTCCTAGTATGTCTTCCAGTACTTTTCTTGTTTCCCTTTTCATGTAGGTGCAAACCCTAAGAGTATGCGTTTTTCTTTTATAATCCTTGCAATGATATTGCGCATATGATTTCTTGGCGTGCTTCTTGTAAAAAATATTGTATATATGCACCCAAGAGAAATACTGCATATATGATTCGAACCCGTAGAAAAATGCTCCATATATAATTTTGAACCCGAAGAAGGATACCATAGACGCATTCGATCCCGTAGAAAATACTGCGTATATAGTTTTGAACCCGAAGAAGGATACTGCAGACGCACTTGAGCCCGTATAAAATATTGCGTATATAATTTTGAACCCGAAGAAAATACTGCGTGTGCAGTTTTGAACCCGTAGAGAATACTGTATATGAATCCCGAAGAAGAATATTGTATATGTGCTTTATATGACTTGGAACCCATAGAAAATATTGCATATATGAATTTTGGACCTGAAGAAAATACTGCGTGTGCAGTTTTCAACCCATAGAGAATACCCCCTTTTTTTTTCCAGGTTTTCCTTTTGTTGGGTGCGGTTATGTGTCAGGGATATAATTTCGTCTTTCTCCGTTTGTTTTGTGCAGATATCTTGTTACCAAATTGTTATGAAGAAATCCGACAAGATGTTACCTGAACAAAATTTCGCTTCATCGAAGGATGTTCATAATTCCAAACCAAACACGGATGATGAATTCTTTGCCAAACCCCTCGCCCCTGCTCGGAAGAATCACCCAGTTTTCGTGCCAATTTTGTTAACCGGTGGTGAAGATGAAAAGAAAACACGTTCGGTTCGCCCAGAGAACATCATACGGTTCTGTCTTCATAAAGGGGTATATTATTCTTCCAACATTGATTTCAGGATGTGTCAAAGCCCATTGCGTTCTTTTGATAGATGGGTTGAGTTCATGGTGAGTAAGAGCACATAAATACCAACTTGACTCGAGCGCATATTATTGATGCTGTCAGAGCTTCAGTAAGTCTCCAGGTTAGGAAGGATATCCCGGGCTTGGTTGCTTTCATCTCCAGATGGTGTTCGGACACCCATACGATCATATGTAGATGGGGTGAAATAACTTTCTCCTTGGAGAGTGTGGCTCTCTTGTGAATCTTCCAGTAACAGGAATCTTAACATCCAATTGTCTGAAGGTGAGGAGAAGATGCGGGATGACCTTGCCGCTAAGTTGGGAGATTTCGGTCGAAAAGACTCCACTGCGAAGTCGAAGGATTCTGTCCGGAAAGAGGATGAAAGGTGCGTTTACAGCTGGTGGATATCTCAATGGTTTTCGGACGAGCTGGAACCTAAACAAAAAAGCAGTGATCTTCACGTTGCAGCATTTTTGGCTCTCTAGTTGTCTAGAGACATTTTTGATGAATGGTTCGGCAAGAAGGAAATAAGATCGAGTTGCTAGTGATTCTTTGTGAAGTTGGCAAAAGGTGAAGTTCTTCCCATTGGCAAGTTATTCCTTGGTTCCCTGTATGTGTATCTGGATCACCTAGTTGCGAACATACGAGTTTCGAATGGTTTCATGAAAGTGGATTCATATGTGCACATTGCTTTTCTGCAAGCCTGGTTATGGGAGCACTTTGAGAAGTATGTTCCGAAACCGTTGCCTTCGATTCCCGCGAGTTGGGGCGGCTCCCGAATTCTTCGATGGGTGAACAGGCGTCCAAGAGTTGGCATGAGCTTGGTTAGTCTTTTCGATAAGTCGCATGAAATCAGTTTTCGCCCATGAGAGCCGATCCATAGGTCGGTGACTCAAATTGACACCTTTGATTCTGCTCCGATCATGTCTTTGTCTTCTGACGGTAGCTTGAGTGTTGGTGAAAACTTGTTTATTCAAAGCTGCATGTCCGGTTATATGCCGTCTTTCTTCATGGGGTCTTTCCGAATATTTGCTTACAATATTGACCGTCTTTGCTCGTCACATGGGTTTCGATCAAGGGGTGCCTCTTGCTTACCGGCTGGTGGTTCCTAAGGATTCATTGCGTGCCGCCCTCAATGCCAGTGGCCTTGAGCCGGTATCCGCCTTCCCTTCTTTCAAACGGGAAGAGTAACTTCGACGACTTTTGGCTATAATGAGTTCTGGTACGATGAGTTCATTATGATCTAAGATTTTGTAAATAACATGGTGGAGAATGTTCGTTGTAAACCTTTCCCAGCAGTTTTGAAGAAGTATCCAATGTTGAGAGATCTCAAGCGAAAGTTGCCTGGCAACTCGGAAAGTCCCCAAGCAAAGGAACAGAGAACGAAGAATCGTGTTGGCGGGTTCCGGGAGGTTTCAAAAGATCCTCCCACAGCTCTCGTGTCTTTCAGTTCTTCCAATAACCAGGTATGTGTCGCCTCCTTGTTGGTTTGTCTCAAAACACGTGAATTTCTGCTGAAGACATGTGTCTTGTTTCTTCCAGGGCTTCGGTAGTGTTAATGCTTTCGCTGCCCTTGCACGTTGCCAGGAGACGGCAATTTCTTCGAAGAATTCTGGCGGCACTGAGCCTTCTCATAACGGTGATGAGCCATAGAAAGAAGAAAGTTCGACAAGTGAGAGTGATTCTTCTGACAGCACTGGTTCTTTTTCGGGAAGTGGTTCGGTGAGTTTCGAGCTTCTTTTCTTTCTTCTTCCGTTTTTTTTTTTTTTTAAATGTCTAACTCAAGTTCGCAGGAGGAATCCGGTTCAGAAGACGATTCTGGGGAGGAGCCACACGAAAACTTGCCTTTGGTGACCACTGATGCGTGTCGTAACCACAACAAATTAATTATTATTTTTCCACCTAATTAACAAGTAATATAGTGTAGTCAAGTTCGTTCCCACGAGGAGCAAGAGATTCTAGTTGTAAAAATTGTCACAAAAGGGGGGATGTATAAAGCAAAAGAAAATAAACAAAGCAATTAAAAGATAAAGTTGAAATCAATAAGAGAGACAAGATCAAGGAATCCTTCTTCGTTGCAAAACAATGATTAAAGTTATGTTCTTTTCTACTTGTTATTAGTCACAAATTATCACCAACCGTAGGTAAAGCATCTAGATCAGTGTTAAACCCCTAAATCCCTTGTATCACCGGATACGGAAGTTCTCGACTACCGGATTCTATTTACCAAACCACCTATAGTAGATCACTCAAGATGTAATTTAAATAAACGCATTAAGATTTATGAATTTATTAGGTTGATATTAGTAGTTAGACTGTTAGATCAAGGTCTACTTGCTAACGTTGTTTTCACACACAATTGCTCCACGGAATCCCTCCGCAAGGTCTTGTGTTTGCTACTTATGTAAAGAGTCAAGAAACGATTACTTATCCCCTAACTTTCACTAGATTTAGATCAATTAACAAATCAATTTAGTTGGCCATCCAAACAATCTATCAATCAACCATGAATGTATAAACATTCCTATTAGTAAAATCAAACGATAATCATGTGAAAATCTTCAAGATAGAATTGAAAACAAAACTCAAATTATATGTTAAGAACTAGGAATTCATCCTCAATCAATAATAAAATTAGCTACTCATGTTAAGGAGTTCACACAAAGAATAAAGAAAAGAGAAGTGTTGTGTGTGTAAAAGGTGTGTAAAAAGATGTGTCAAAGTGTGTAGAGAACTTCTCTACTTATAGGCTTCAATGTTCTCCATATCTTCCAAGGAATAGAACCCCTTTCCTTTAGCAATTCAATTTCCAAATTTAAGTCTTCCTCATCTTCCATCTTCTCTTTCCAAATTTGACCCAAATTCTCCATTCAATTCCAAGTCCAAGTCTTCACACCCATGAGAAGAATCCACACAAAAATCTGAAATTTTGGTCGCCGGAAAGCTGGTATTATGGCCGGAATCCAGCCGGAAAAGTCAACACCGGTCGCTTGGATATACCTCTCCGTCGACGGAATATTCTGTCAGATACCGTCAGATGTAACAGTCAAGACAGTCTTCAGTTAGTCAATCGGGTCAAGGCAGATGATGAGTTAGCTTCTAGTCAGCTTCTGATTCGGCTTACTGGTCTGACTGGGCTGGGTTGAGTCGTCTGGATCGGTCATCGCCGAGTTGACTCGCCGGTACAGAAAACCGGCCGAGTCTCGGCTGTTTTCTGGTGTTTCCCGGCCAAGTTCAGGCCTCTCTTTAGCTCCATCCATGTTCAAATCCTAGAACATACATCTATTCATTTCACTGCTCCTGCAACATCATCCTGTGCCTTCCAGTGCTCATTCTTCACAAGCCCATTCATTCCTTGATCAGCTGATACTCTCAAGCCATCATCTATTTCATCTCTACAACCAGCTGCACAATCAACATCACCATCCAATGCCATACTCTGCCGCTCAAACTCCTTCATTGAACCACAAAATGACTGCTTAAGCCATTGCCTGGAGCTTCTTATTGCAGCTGCTATCTATTCTTGCAATTCAACAGCACCACTTCCCTGAATAGCATTGCAGCTCAAGAACGAGCTTAATTCCTCACTCGATTCTTCATCACAACCAATGACCCATTTTCCTAAACTCGGCAGAACAACATCAACTCTTCCAAAACAGAACCCCTGCATCTTGGTTCACTGCAACGAATCTTCATTCTCGATCTCTACTACCACCACTGGAGAAACATCTGCATCTTCAATTTCACCTTGAATCAACAGTTCCATCAAACCTCCGATTCGACTACAGCCACACAAACCCTAAAATACAACCTTATACCAATCCATATCTTCACAGCAGCATAACAATTCAAACTCTACCGATTCAATCAGACTTGCAGCGACAACCCATCAATTCATCTTTGTTTTGATCAACAACGACACCATCATCTTCTCTGAAATCTTCATAGAGAAACCCTTAACTTCAATTTTCAGATCTCAAATCTTTGTCTGCAATTCAACCCCTTAATTCGACAGAAACTACCAACTCAATCCTTAGCCACAAACCCATCTCTAATTTCTCTCAAATTAAACATCAGCAACACAATTTCATCGATTAAACCCTATTTACCCAAAATCACAGCAACAACAAGTCTTGTTCTTCTACCAGAAATTCGAACCCTAGTTAATCACCAACAATAACAGCTTCTCGATCTTAAACTCAAACTCCAATTCCTCCTGAGTCTCTTCCATTAATCTCTGAATTTCGATCTCTGGCTCTCATGATCGCCACAGCAGCAGCCGCTGCTTTTACTTCCATCTCTTTCAGGTGACAATGAATGAGAGGATATCGAGATGTAGGGTTAGGTAATAGACTAGAGTAGGATATATGCACCCCATCACATTGATAAGGTTCACCCATCTGGCAGCCCCATTAACCGCGGCTAGCCTGTCTATAGTGGTCCTCTAAAATAGTTGGCCTTTAACTTTGATTCGGCTCCCGATAGTGTTCGCCCATTATATGATAATTTTGCCCTTTTGGCTCAATTTGGGTGATTTCTTCTTCTTTTCTCCGTGTGCCTCCAGAGTACCTAATAACTCAAAAACACGCGTAAAATACATAATTTACAAGAAAAATAGCAAAGAAAGCATAAACTCTATAGATAGTAAATACGGTGTATTCTACACCTATCAACCACCGCCGGTGACTTGGAGATGGGAGTTAGCCAATCGCTGGGCACAGATGTGGTTCAAATGGTGGATGATTCCCTGATGGTTGATGTCGTAGACATGGAAAAAGACCCTTTGCGAGTCGTGAGGCCGCGTTGCGGGCGCCATTTTCGATCCCCGTACTTGGTTCCTTATCCAGGTCATGTCTTTGGTTGGCGGTTTTCAGCGTCTTCTGGCTAAGTATGAAGCGTTGTACACCAGAATCTCGGAGAAGTATGGACATATGGCCACAACGAAGAAGATCACTAGTCGATTTGCGCTGGTTAAGCGTGTGGAAGAGGTTTTATCTTCCATCGAGGACATGCGTGAGGTGACTGGCCACACCGTTTCTGAAGACATTATTGCCGACTGGGAGCACCATCGCGACGTGTGTGTAGAAAAGGAGTTCAACGCTTCGTGGTTTGTCGAAGGCCTTGCTGAGATCCAGAAGTCGAAAGATGCAGCAGTCGAAAGACTTTCTGCAGAGGAGATTGCACGACAGGAGGTAGAACTCGAAAAGCTTTCCAAGATGTTGACTATGAAGAGAGCGGCTCTTTAAGATGCAAAGTTGACTTTCTCCAAGAAGAGCAGACCTCTGTTGGATGATTTTCCTTGAATGTTTCTCTGTTAAACTTTCATTTAGGTTCTTCTTCCTTTTTTCTTTTTGTGAAAAACATCTTTGGATGTTTGGTTCAAAGTTCGTTTAGGTTTTGATAGACAATTTGGTAGCTTTTGAGGATATTAGATTATTTCTGGGATGAATGGTTTTGATAATATAACTCTGATTATGTTTTGTGAAAGGAATATTGCTTTTATGAAAGTGTGTGCTAGCAATCGGCACAAGACGCAATAGTATGACGGTTTTACTAAGAACCTAAAAACAGATCGTATATCTTGCCCAGTCTAAATTTACTCACTTCATAGGTGTTTTTATTTTTTGCGAACACGCCCCTCTCCATGTAAAAGGCGGCTTTGCTGGTAGCATCGCCAGCAAGTCCCCAATCGCTGGTAGCATCTTTAGCGAGTCCCCAGTTTTCTTGTATAGTCTTTACGACTGGTAACCGGGTTGTCTGGTAGTTGAGTAATTTTGAGTCGCCTGTAGTTGCAGGAAATCCTACAACACACCCCTTGTGATATTATGATAATATTTTCTAGATCTAAACTTATTTGATAATCAAAAATAAAGATAAAAGTGCTAAAATTATAAATGGAGACACAAGATTTTTTACATGGTTCGATCAATGTGATCTACATCCATGGTTCTTCACTAGTGATTTTTGTAATTACATGAGTTTACATTTAGAATCTCAATTAATGAGTATTTGGAGATTTCTAGATCTAGTTTTGAGGAAGAAGATGATAAAGAAAATAAACTCTCTCTCTCTACAAAATGTTCCCCCTCCAAAAATGTGTCTCTTTCTTACTAAATGTGTATCCTCCCTCTCTCTCTCCTGCCTTTCTCTTTATATAGGATATTACATAGTGGATGACAGCTCATGTACAACTAATATTTCCCTTAATTTCGGATTTACCTTGCGACATTTCGCAGGTCTACAAACGTTAGTCTTCGCAAGTCTTCTTGACTCTTCGCAGAATCGTCACACCTTTCTCATATTTAAGCTAATGTCATTTGTTGCGTAGTTTCTAATATTTCTTCTGCGACATTATTATGTTGCGTCGTTAATAATTCGCAAGTGAAGGTTGCTGCGATATTCTGCTCCTACATCTTGCCTCTTTTTCCTTGAATATTGCTTAAAGAGCGATCTTTAAGGAAAAATCCGTTGTTTTAATAGTCTTTGATCTTTGTTGATGAAGGAATGAGCGAAAGAATACTGGACTTGAAAAGTACGTACTTTCCTCTATTCTTTTGCGAAGTTCCGAAGCTTTGAGAAGTATATATGAAGTATCGTTTCTTGAAGTATGCGAAGTATGAAGTATCCTTGAAGAAGTATAGGAAGTACTTAATCCTCGAAGTCTATAAGAAGTATGAAGTATCTTTTGAGAAGTATAAGAAGTATCCGTCCTTGATTGCGAATAAGAAGTATTGCGAACTAATCATGCGAAATTAGAAGTATGAAGTATAAGAAGTATTAATCCTCGAAATATAAGAAGTATTTATCCTTGAATGAGAGTAGTAAGTATTTCCTCTATTCATGCGAAATTATTACTCCATTTTTGGTGAGAATTCTTGTTGTTCATTGGTGAACATCTTCTTTGGAAATGATTCTTGCCGAGAAGATAAAGAACATAAAATGTTTTCTTGGTAATCCATAGTTGCCTCTGTTCTTTATCTATGAGGGTAGAATCCTTAAGAAAATGTTGAATGAGCGAGTTGTTTCTTCATTCTTATCTTGCCTCTGTCTCATGCTTTGCGCTCATGCGATAATATAATCTCTTCAAGTTGTTTATAATTGTGTGAAATAATTGAGCGAAATAATCACATCTTGCGAAATAGTCACATTCTACGAAATTCTGAAGAATCCTGCGAAATTCTGAAGAATTCTGCGAAATTCTGAAGAATCCTGCGAAATTCTGAATAACTCTGCGAAGTTTTGTAAAATACTTGTGCGAATATAATGCTTATGTAATAATTATGTTATGAAATGTGTATGCGATGTTTATGCCATGAAATGCTTATGCGATGCTCTCATGATGCGAGTAGGATGCTTGTATGATGAGAATGCTTATCTACAGCAATGTATAGCTAATGTTTGTGTTACTTAGCTCATTTTGCCGCTCTAAAATTGATGTAGATTTAAATCGCTTCCATTCTTCATTTCTCTGATTTTGTCTCTAGTATATGCATTCCTCTTTGCGTATTTATTGTTCCTCGCAAGTTCTTACTTGCGCTTCATCTTTTCTTATTCCTGAATTATTAGTATCGCATAATAATATGATCATAATATCAAGTGTGCGGCATTTGCATTGCCTCAGTCTCATTATCATGTACATGTTCGCAAGCTTGTCATTTAATCATTTTCTCAAGCTCGCAAGCTTATCATGTAATCTTTTTTGCAATGAAAGATCTCTGTTACCTAGATTCAAACTGTTTATGTTGAATTTTGTCATCGACAAGATCGCAGGACGTCTTTACATTTTCATGTAATGACCCATTGATCTTGCCTTATCATTCCTCTTGTGTGGTCTTATTTTGCCTTCCTAGTTAAAGGTCTTATTTTGCCACCCCTCATTATTGCGACAATATGACAGGCCTAAATATTCTTGCGAACATAAAGTCCCATGAAATTGTCGTCTTGCGACAAAATCGCAGGACGTCGTTACACTTTCATGTAATGACCAATTGATCTTGTCTTATCATTTCTCTAGTATTATTGCCTCTGCAGGATATTTTTTTTGCGACAATATGACAGGCCTAGAAATTCTTGCGAACTTAAAGCCCCATAACATTGTCGTCTTGCGACGAAATCGCAGGACGTCTTTACATTTTCATGTAAAGACCCATTGATCTCGTCTTATCCTCGTGTTAGTATTATTACCTCTTCAGGATCATCGCACAAATATGACAAGCCTAAATTTTCTTGCGAAAATAAAGCCTCATGACATTTGCGTCTTAAGACACTTATCAGCTCCCTAATGGAGGGTGCCGCCCTTATCATCTCCCTGGTTGCCCCTTTAAGGAGGCGTACATCGGCCATACAAGACTAGCTCTTCCCATCCGGTCTTAACAACAACCAGTTGTTTTCGCAGCCTCTTATTCCTTATACCTATAGGGCTTATGGTTACGAGACTGCACCCTAAGTGGAGTTTTCTTCGGGCCGAGTGCAGCATGTACCAAGACTTGCCAAGAATGGCCGAGACACTTCAAATGCCCCAGGCACTCTTGGCTCAACCGTGTACCTCGGCGCCTTGAGCATACGCTGACTCCTTAGAAGAGACCCTCTGTCGTCCAACCAGGGTATAACCATATATAGTTGGAAATCCAAGGTACCTCTCCTAGATGGGCTTTATTGACCCCAAATCTCCATGACTCAGGTTCCAGGGACGGTGTAACCTTTTCCCCGAGCCATGTCAAGAGATACCCCCTTATATGACGCACTTTAGGTCTTACATTTGCCTCTTGCGAAATATCATTCGCGAACTAGGGAGTACGCCATAAAGGTTCGTCCCATTCTTATATCTCTGCGAAATTTTCGCGTTTCTTCATTCATTCTTTCATTTCTGTCATTTCTTTCATTCATTCTTTCATTCTCATAATATCATATCATTTGAAGCAAAGTAAATATTCAAGAGAAATTCTAATACATTATAATTCTGAAATCTCAGAAATCTTCTTTGAAATTCTGCGATTGTATCGTGCTTTGTAAATCAAATCAATTTTTTTTTTTTTTTTAGAAATCTTTTGAAATCTTAGAAATCTTCTTTGAAATTCTGCGATTGTATCACTTTTTATGAATTAAATCAAAAATCTTTTATTTTCTGTAAGTAAAATGTTCAAGGAAATGGTACTTAGCTTTATGTGATTTTCTGTTGCTGTCGTCTCTTGCGAAGTATATGCTTTGCTTGTGAGGCTAGCATCCTTGAAATGTATAAACGTCGCACAAAATATAATTATCTCGCAGCAAAAAGAAGTGTGAGAAATGATATTTGAACCCTTGACTTGCCCCTTGTATATTCTCGCACCATACCAACTGTTCTAATCATCTCTTGCGAAATTACTCAAAGACTTGGCGAAGTTAACATCTGTCTGAACTTTGCGAAGGGCAAAAATTCTGTCTGCAAAAGGGGAGATTCGAA
Organism: Papaver armeniacum; assembly: GCA_023531295.1. NCBI lineage: Eukaryota > Viridiplantae > Streptophyta > Magnoliopsida > Ranunculales > Papaveraceae > Papaver > Papaver armeniacum. The sequence continues at coordinate 203,011 of JAJJWW010006781.1, forward strand.
CCCGTGGTGTTGTACTTGTTGTCTTTGCTCATGACCAACTGTACCACTTCTCTTGTGCGAAATGAACGCACCATGCTGAAACTTAACTCCATTCTCTCGCTAGCCGATGTTTTGTGAGATAGTTGTGAGTTTATGTTACTTCTTGAATATGAAGTGGTGGGATTTCGCAAGCTTGGTTTCTTGTGCGAATAACTCCATCCTTACATTCCCTATGCAACATATTCTCGCAGGCTTGTTTCCTGCTTGGTTTGCTTTAGTGGGCTTTTGAAAAACTGGGCCTGAACTTGAACTGGTTAGCTTTGGAAATCCTTCGCAGCAGCAAAAATTTAAGCGAGAGATGAGAATCGATCTCTTGTCTTATTGAATTAACTCAGCAAACCTAACCAACTGTGCTGGCTTTTGTTTGTGTTAGAACGGCATGATTAGTTTGATTTACTCTGATTTTAATATCCTTTATATACTCCTCCTCTTCGTCCTTCCTTCTTCTCCTGAGTTGATGACATAGTGATTATAGCTCTGTAACTTTTTCCTTTGGTGTTCTTTATTTTTATTGTTCACGAAATCAAACCAGGTCATTGAAGCGCTATTAATATTCTCCCATTGTTATAAATGAATCTCTCTATTGGTGATGCTTGAGACTTAAACACATGAATATACTTTACTAGGCCTGTTTTCTTGTGATTGCTTCTTGCGGTAAGTCTTTCGTTGATACGAACTAACTCCATCTTTGCGAATTCCTGCAGGTGTCATTGATTTGATCGTTCCTTTGTCTTCGCATGAAAGCAAGTTCTTTTATTCGCTACAAAACAATTCCTCCCTGCAAAATAATTCCCCCCTCTTATGTTCATTTTGCGTTATTATTCTTTTGCCTTTGCGGGGTTTGCTGATGGTGTAAACTCTGTCCTTCAGTTTCATTTTCTAACTGCCACAGGTCTCTTATACTTCCTCCTTTCTTCGTTCCCATTAGTTTTCCTTCGCCACCAACTCATTGCGAGTAATCAATCAATTTGTTAAGCAATCGGAATGTAAGACCTCACTTCGCTACATGAAGATTACCCAAGTTTAATCTACTGAGACTTTTGATACTCAATACTTTTGAAACTTCTCATAGGGGTTTTCAGAACAGGGTTTGATTGTATCAAAAACGGTTTTGAAAACTCATTTTGAATCGTGTTTTAGAGTCGAGATCAAGTTTTCTAAGAGGAACAATTTAAGGACCCTTTCCTGGAAATCACCAAATCTGGAAATCTAAAGGGTAAATTTAAAGAAAATCTATGACGATACTCATTTTGAATCAAAGTCTGGAAAGAAAATCAAGTTTCTGATGAAGAACAATTAAAGATTTTTATAAAATTTTTCTCAAAACTTTGTTTATAAACCACTAGATCTGGAAATTTAAAAAGCCAGTTTAAAGGATTAAAAGAGAAATTTGTCCTTTTAGAACAGATTGTCGATGTAAGCTCTGTTTGATTTTGTTGTAATTGATTTCTTCCCTGAATCTTTTCCTGCGTCGGCATCTTGTAGATTATTGCTACTTGTCTCCTGAAGGTGCATCTTCCTCCTAAATTTCCTCCTCAATCCCTGTTTCTAGCGCCAAATGTAGTTGCAGGAAATCCCACAACACACCCCTTGTGATATTATGATAATATTTTCTAGATCTAAACTTATTTGATAATCAAAATAAAGATAAAAGTGCTAAAATTATAAATGGAGACACAAGATTTTTTACATGGTTCGATCAATGTGATCTACATCCATGGTTCTTCACTAGTGATTTTTGTAATTACATGAGTTTACATTTAGAATCTCCATTAATGAGTATTTGGAGCTTTCTAGATCTAGTTTTGAGGAAGAAGATGATAAAGAAAATAAACTCTCTCTCTCTACAAAATGTGCCCCCTCCAAAAATGTGTCTCTTTCTTACTAAATGTGTATCCTCCCTCTCTCTCCTGCCTTTCTCTTTATATAGGATATTACATAGTGAATGACAGCTCATGTACAACTAATATTTCCTTTAATTTCGGATTTACCTTGCGACATTTCGCAGGTTTACAAACATTAGTCTTCGCAAGTCTTCTTGACTCTTCGCAGAATCGTCACACCTTTCTCATTTGTTGCGTCGTTTATAATATTTCTTCTGCGACATTATTATGTTGCGTCGTTAATAATTCACAAGTGAAGGTTGCTGCGATATTATGCTCCTACATCACCTTCCCCTACCATCTTGACATCTGGGTCGAAGAACGAGATCGACAGTCTGACATTGTAGACGATAGATCAATCCTCCCGCTGTGGTCGCCAATTATTTATAGGTAAAAATCGTTTCCGCCGATTTTGGTAAATTCGGTAGGTGAGTGAGAAACTGGTTTAAACCCTAAACGAATGTGCTTCACGTGAGCACTTTCTAGATTCGAGAGATCAATCTGTACAAGTCCGGCCTAAACCAAGAAATGGTCGTTCCAGACTTGCTTCGGTCACAAAGTGGAGGAGAAGGGTTGATTTGGGGAGGGAAGCAAAGAAAGGTGTTGAGACCAGAATAAGTGCGGGGAGAGTAGTGTCTCGACTTGTATCAGAAAGTGAAAGCTTCGGAATCTTGCAAGATATGAAAGCTTTTTTGGAGAGCTTGCAAAGTTGCCTTTTCTGAGAGTGTTGTGTTTTTCTCCTGACCGAGACTTGTTGTCTGGTGGAAATAGGTAAGACCTATTTATACAAGTCGAGATTGAAACGTACCCTGGCCTCATGAAGGAAGAGAGTAAAGGGTGAAATAATGGGAGGAGGTGGTAACCGCATGGTGTTTATGGGTGAAAACGTTTTCACCATTATTTCCTCATTTATTTGACCGCTTTCCTATTCACGCTTTCTTAATATGAGCGTAGTGTACGCTACATGCTGTGACCGCCAAACCAAGACCCTGGAAAGCATCCCCCAGTTTGTGTTGATATCTCGAGTGTTGGTTGCACCTTGAGTGCAAGTGGCGCTACTAGTGGCGCGTGTGGCATGTGCGGAATGCCTTTGTTGCGGGTTGCACCTTGAGTGCAAGTGGCAATGCCAGAGCTGCTAGTGGCGTGTGTGGCATGTGCCAATGGCATGTGCGGAATGCCTTGGTGGTAGGTTGCACGTTGAGTGTAAGTGGCAATGCCAGAGCAGCTAGTGGCGTGTGTGGCATGTGCCAATGGCATGTGCGGAATGCCTTGGTGGTAGGTTGCACGGTTTGCAAGTTAGGCTACCAGCGTGGGCTTTGGCATGTGCCAATGGCACGTACGTCCAAGTTGGCCTAGGTTGCACGGCTTGCAAGTTAGGCTACCGGCGTGCGTGTTTGGCATGTGTCAATGGCACGCACGGCCATTAGGGCCACGACTAGGTAATGAAAGCTACCAGCGAGCGTGTTGGCATGTGCCAATGGCACGCTCGGCCATTAGGGCCACGACCTGGTAAGAAAAGCTACCATCGATGCGTGTTGGCATGTGCCAACGGCATGCTCGGCCATTAGGGCCACGGCTTGGTAAGAAAAGCTACCAGCGATGCGTGTTGGCATGTGCCAACGACATGCTCGGCCATTATGGCCACGGCTTGGTAAGAAAAGCTACCAGCGATGCGTGTTGGCATGTGCCAATGGCATGCTCGGCCATTAGGGCCACGGCTTGGTAAGAAAAGCTACCGGCGATGCGTGTTGGCATGTGCCAATGGCATGCTCGGCCATTAGGGCCACGGCTTGGTAAGAAAAGCTACCAGCGATGCGTGTTGGCATGTGCCAATGGCATGCTCGGCCATTAGGGCCACGGCTTGGTAGGAAAAGCTACCAGCGATGCGTGTTGGCATGTGCCAATGGCATGCTCGTCCATTAGGGCCACGGCTTGGTAAGAAAAGCTACCAGCGATGCGTGTTGGCATGTGCCAATGGCATGCTCGGCCAATTTGGCCTAGGTTGCACAGTTTGCAAACCTAGGCGCGGGTGCTACTTTGGCATGGCGCGGCTAGGGCCAAGGTAAGGGTGTTTGGCTTGGCGTGGTGTGACCAGCGTAGCTGGGGCCAAGGCAGAGTGTGTTTGGCATGGCGCAGCTAGCTTGGGCTAGGTGAGGCTGGCATGATTTTCCATTGGCACAGAGGTGCGGCTAGCATGGTTGGCATGCTTTGGCGCGTTTGGTGTGGCTGGCATGATTTGCCTTTGGCACAGGGGTGCGGCTAGCATGGTTGGCATGCTTTGGCGCGTTTGGTGTGGCTGGCATGATTTGCCATTGGCACAGAGGTGCGGCTAGGGCCAAGGTAAGGGTGTTTGGCTTGGCGTGGTGTGACTAGCGTAGCTAGGGCCAAGGCAGAGTGCGTTTGGCATGGCGCGGCTAGCTTGGGCTAGGTGTGGCTGGCATGATTTGCCATTGGCACAGAGGTGCGGCTAGCATGGTTGGCATGCTTTGGCGCGTTTAGTGTGGTTGGCATGATTTGCCATTGGCACAGGGGTGCGGCTAGGGCCAAGGTAAGGGTGTTTGGCTTGGCGTGGTGTGACTAGCGTAGCTAGGGCCAAGGCAGAGTTCGTTTGGCATGGCGCGGCTAGCTTGGGCTAGGTGTGGCTGGCATGATTTGCCATTGGCACAGAGGTGCGGCTAGCATGGTGTTGATGGTGGATTTTCGTTTAAGGTTAAATTTGTAAAAAAACCGGAAAAATCATGCGCTGACATCTTGTAAAAGATAAAGCCATTTATAAGTGTTGGATACTCCCTCACTTAATTCACCAAGAATGGAGCATGTAGCAACAATCCCATTCGTGAATACATGAAATTCCTCCGAGGTTGGAGCATGTGGCAACAATCCCTTCCCGTGAATTTCATATCGCCCTTGTATTTCCGTACTCATTATCGGTGTGGCATGACGATCGAGTGTTACTCTTACAGAGTAACACGAACCTCCAAGCACTATAATGAAACCATGTACGAAATACCCATACAAAGTTGACTCTTGGTGTGTTATACTAGCCCGATTGAGCCCCTCTCGGTGTGTTATACTAGCCCGATTGAGCATCCTGGACTGACCGTATCAGTCCAAATATGATCGATCGCAGTCATCCAACTCCATAAGCATGATTGGATGACCCCGGATCAATTCCATCACCCCCAAGGTGTATGGAATACCCACGGCCGACCCCGCATGGTCGGTCATTGGCCTAGCTTGCCAAGAAACCGTCCATACCAAGCATTATGGATGGAAAACCCTAAATTAGGGTTTGCGGCATATTACATGTGTCACAAAACAGTCTCAACCATCCATCTTCTCAGGTATAGATGGAGGGTGTAGATGTAGACTCAAAGGGCCCAGAGCATGTCAACACGATCACCGTGGGCCCGCCTACACACTTGACCAATCGGTCAAGACCAACCATACTTGGTTGCAACAAATTCGTACGCCCAAAGAGAGCATGGCGCATGGCTTTGAAAGCCAAAATTAGGGTTTCAAGCCATCACGCGCGTCCATCTTCTCCCGCACGAATGGAGGGTCACAGATTAGATTAGCGGGTCCGGTCATACCAAAGCATGACCACCGTGGGCCCACCTACCTCCTCATGTGATCGGCCAAGGCATACCATGCCCGGCTATCCCAAACCGTCCACCCAAACTTGCGTGGTTACACTTCCCAAATTGCAACCGATCTCGACCACTCAACTTCACCTAGGACGATTTGAGTGGCTTAGATCACGTTTTCATGGGATAGTCGGTATAGGTGTGAACACCAGCCTACCACCTACACGCGGTATGATCGGCCAAGATCGACCAAGATGGGTCGTCTTGAAACGCGTTCCCAAACTAGGGATGTCACGCGGTTTCCAACTCCTTTGCGGCAATGGATTTCTGCCGCAAACCGATCTCAACCACTCAACTTTACCGGTCAAATTGAGTGGCTTAGATCGCGCCTTCATGGGACAGTGAGGTATGGACGTGCACACCGGCATCTTTGTCTACACACATGCCCAGTCGGTCCTCTCCAAATCCCTTTCCATGCTCGGTTTCGACCAAGTCAAGAGTAATGCTTGCGCACCTCTTCAAAAAAACCCTAATATTCATTAACGGTCGCAGATGAGTGTCTCAAAGATCATCTCATCCGTCCAACTTCACCGACTTGGTTATACAACCCCGGTCGAGTTATTTGGTTAGTGAGGCGTCATTACCCATCACTTTACCACACCATAATGCAAAAGACTCGTGCATAAAATACACACGATACTTCACAAGTATCGACTTCCCGAATAACAGTGATTATTCAATTCAAAGATTACATGCTATCTTTCGTGGATTCACGATCCACACATTCTAGACATCAATCATGTCACAAACTGGGGGATACATACGGGGTATTGGTCTGGTGGTTTATAGCGTGCGGCGTGCGTGCAACGCGCCATCACAAGAACGTGTTAGGAAGTCATGGACGGTTAGAGATGAACAGGAGAAGTGGGCAAGATCTGGTCATGTCGCACCGACGCACAACTCCACTACTCCATCACTCCACTTCCTCCACTTCCCACGAGAGACGTGAATAAGGCTCAATGACTTGTATAAATAGGTTCTCCGCCCTATTTCAAACAACAACACAAGTCCAGACGAGACAGAAAACCAAGTGTTAATACAAAACGTATTCCAACACCCAGAGCTTGCTTGCATCAATCACAAGCCTGCTCACCTTCTGTTACAAGTCATAAGCAAGCCAACACCTTCTTCGCTTCCCTCCCTAAGATCAACCCTATCTCATTCACTTTGTGACCGAAACAAGTCTGGAACGGCCATTTCATGGTTGAGGCCGGACTTGCACAGATTGATCTCTCGAATCTACAAGTACTCACCGCGCAGTGCATTTGTTTAAGGTTTAAATTCATTCCTCATCCACACTCCAAATTACCAAATTCTGCAGGAGTAGTTTTCACCCATAAACAATTGGCGACCACAGTGGGAGATTAATCTCTCGGTTGTGAAATCAATTTCTTCAATACCCAATCTCGTTTGGCTAAGTTCCGAGATGGTTGGTCTTAGGACTTCCCCAAAAATTCAAATCCCGGTCGAAGTTCCTCCAATGAAGATACCCCCTTCCCAACGGTGTATCTCGCTGGCGCAACAGAAGAATCCCAACGATAATCGAGTTAGCTCGGGTACAGGAGATTCACACGAGGAACATGGAGCTAATCAAAGAAGCGGTAAACGACATACTTGATCTCCTCATCAAGATGACGTCATAAATGAGTGTACCGGAGACCTTTACACCGGGGACTGATTCCCCTCAGGTCAACAGTTTCTCGTGGAACCGAGAGACCAAAGTGGACCAGAAGCGGCATCTCTAGTGGAAAGCTTGTGCGAACTCCCGCACCTCTCCAGAATCAACGGCGAGACGTTCGCCGCAATTAATAAAATAGCTTTGGATGTACACCTGGCTCCTTCTCGTCCAGAAATTCTAACTGCGCCGGAAGCATCTGTAAACAATGTTACATTTACAGAAGACGACATGATGGCAGAGGAAGGTCACAACCGGGCCCTACATGTTACCGCGCACATCAAGGGTTCAGAGTTCAGGAGAGCCCTCGTCGACACAGGAGCATCTTCGAACGTAATCACTCTCAAGACTCTCAGGACAGCCAAGGTTAACCCATGCAAGATTGTACAACAGCCTACCACGATGACGGACTTGAAGGAAACTGAGACCAAAGACATACGGGTATGTCAATCTGAACTTATCAGTAGGACCTGTCCGATCAAAAGCAAGGTTCGAAGTCATAGAAAGGGAGCCGGACTACCATATGATACTAGGGAGACCATGGCTTCATGACAACAAGGTTATTCCCTCGACGTATCACCAGTGCCTGAAGACCATGCTAAACGAGAAAGTCATCCGCATTCCCGCATCATTGTCTCCGTATGCACCAATATGCGGAGTGGAGCTGTTCGAGCCAAAAGGTACCACACAGGGAGGATCAGACAAAGTCCTGTGCACCCCACTACCCACGTGGGCTTCAATCAAGGAAGGAGACCGACTTACACCATTGGAGGCCAAACACTACAGCACACGTTCTGTAACGAGGCGTCCATCTCTATCCGGTGAGACTCCAACTCATGCTCACACCAAAAGGGGACGCACTTTCGAGGTGAAACGTGACCAGAAGGGGAGAACAATATACCGGCGCCGTTGTTAGCAATTAGCAGGAGAGACTGGAACCCAGCCTCTCCGCCCAATTGAATGCTGCAAGAATGATGAAACGCAAGATGAGGTACCAGACGCCCCGCAGAAACTACAAGATGGAACCAATTCCACAACTGACGAGCTCGAGACTGTTAACATCGGGAATGAAGAATCTCCCAGGCCGGTCTCTATCAGTTCGACTCTATCCATGCACGAACATACGAGTCTTGTTCAACTACTCAAGGAGTACCAAGATGTGTTTGCTCGGACATACGAGGAAATGCCCGGTCTGGATGAAAAATTGGTCACCCATCACTTACATGTCATACCCGGATCCAAGCCAATCAAGCAATCTCCGAGGCAATTCGGACATGAAGTAGAGGATCAAATCAAGAACGAAATTCGAAGCCGCTAGTCGCTGGCTTCATCGAGCCTATTCATCATCCAACCTGGTTAGCCAATGTGGTCCCAAAGTAAAGAAGAAAACGGACAGATCCGGTCTTTGCGTAGATTTCGAGAGACTTGAACAAGTGCTGCCCCAAGGACGACTTTCCTCTACCTAACATCGACATGTTAGGGGACGCCACCAGCGGACACGGCATGTTCTCCTTCATGGATGGTTATAGCGGATACAATCAGATAAGGATGTATGAGCACGATGCGAGTAAGACGGCTTTCCGATCCCCTCTTGGCAATTTTTATTATACCGTTATGCCATTCGGTTTAAAGAATGTCGGCGCAACGTATCAACGTGCTATGACGGCAATCTTCCACGACATGATGCATAAACAAGTAGAAGACTACGTGGATGATATCGTGGTCAAGTCAAAAGCTCGAGCAGACCACACAAATGTATTGAGGCAAGTGTTTGAGAGGTGTCGAGAATACAAGTTGAAGATGAATCCTTTGAAATGTGCTTTCGGTGTCTCTTCAGGTAAATTTCTGGGATTCCAAGTGACCGCAGAAGGAATAAAGGTAGACCCGTCCAAAACTCAAAGCTATCCTCACAATGCCGCCTCCCGAACCGTGAAAGAACTCCGAGTTTCATGGGCAAGGTGAACTACATTCGACGTTTTATACCCGGGTCTAGCCCAACTTATCGCCTCATTCACCACCTTGTCAAGAAAGGAGCCGCTTTGTTTGGACCGTAACCCAACAGAAGCTTTTCGGAAAATTCAACGAATACTATCATCTCCAACCGTCATGAAGTCTCCGTACAAGGGAAGCCACCGGTCCTCTACACCGCCTTCGGTGACACCGCCGTAGGGGCTTTACTCGCTCGGGAAGACGATGAGGGAATCGAACGTCCCATATACTATTTCAGCCGAATATTGAGAGACGCCGAACTCGGATACCCTGAGAGCGGAAAAAGCGTGTTTAGCCTTAATCCATTCCATTCGAAGTTTAGGCATTACCTCGCTATCTAATAGGGTGATACTCGTGTCTAAATCCGATCCCGCAAAGTTTTTACTTTCAAAGCCGGTCCTGATCGGGAGGACAGGCAAATGGCTTCTCCAAATGTCGAACTAGACATAACGTGTGCATCGCCTAGAGCTATCAAGGGCCAAGCAGTTGCAGACTTTATCGCAAAGCATTTCTGGAGAAGGCACTACGGGACTACATGAAGAACTCCCTGGAGAATTTCCGGACGTCTCTATTCTGGAAGAAGAAGTGTGGCTCTTGTATTTTGTCGGCTCCGCTACCCCTAGCAGTAATACTGGAGGAGCAGGCGTGGTGTTAGTCTCTCCAACCGGAGAAGTATTTTCACATTCATTCAAGTTAGACTTCGAATGCACCAACAACTCCGCAGAATATGAAGCTTTCCTCATAGGGCTTTCAATAGCTAAACAAGCAGGATTCACACGTATGGAGATAAGAGGTGACTCCAAGTTACTGGTGAATCAAATGAATGGAGTATATGCATTGAAAGAAGTAACACTAGCCCCGTACCGATCAGAAGCACAGAGGTTACTAAACTACTTTGCCGATGCAACCATAACCCATGTTGGTCGCAGCAACAACAAACACGCCGATTTCCTAGCAACATTGGCTTCCAAACTGAAGTTTGAAGGGGCGGAAGAAACCCTGACAGTGAAGAGGAGAACCATAGAATCGACGTGGCTACCGCAATACAAAGACACCAAGACCGACGATTGGCAAACTCCGATCATTCGAGAGCTCAACAGCTCACTCTCCCAAGGAAAGGTCGGTCTCAAAACCCTGCAAAACTTCTTCATGCTTCATGGTATGTTTGATTATCGGAATCCAGATGGCTCCCTGTCAAGATGTCTGGGAGGTGACGAAGCACAACTACAGCTGGATCGTATTCACAATGAAATTTGTGGACAATCACTGGTGGTAACGCTTTACCGACGACTTCAACGCCTGGGTTATTACTGTCCAGAGATGGAGGCTCAATCCAGACTACTTCAGAAGTCCTGCTCAAATTGCCAGGCACCACCACACCAATTGGAGATTTTTAATGTGAACCGTTTGGGGACTGGAGAGAACCCTACATTAGCTATCTCCGTGATGGGATAATTCTGCCGGTAGGCCAAAAGGACGCTATTAAGATGAAGCAAAGAGCCAAGCGGTTCATATTCCATGAAGGGATCCCGTATCGTAAGAGCTTCGGGGTTATCGCTACGATGCCCGGCCGGAGAAGAAATCCCAGTCATCTTTGAAGGCAGACACACGAAGGAGAACATCAAGGGAAGAGGAAACTGTTTCTCCAAATACACGAGAAATACTATTGGCCGACCATGGAGGACGATGCAGCCGTTTTTGTTCAAAGCTGTCACAAATGCCAAATCCATGGGAACCTGGTTCATGCGCCTTCTACCCTCTCGCACTCTATAAGCATCCCATGGACGTTTTACACGGGGACTGGACATTATCGGGAAAATCAATCCACCGTCATCGAAGCAGCACGAGTACATCATAACCGCGACGGAATACTTCACCAAATGGGTAGAGGCCATTCCCCTACGAGGAACCACAGGAGCAACAATTGCGGCTTTCATTAAAGAATACATCATTTGTCGTTTTGGCGTGCCCAAGCATATCATCACTGATAATGGCACTCCCTTCGCCAACAAGCAGGTACGGGAATTACTTGAGGAGTATGGCATTAAACAGGTCTTCTCCACCGTCTACTATCCTCAAGGGAACGGGCAAGCCGAGAGTACCAACAAGACATTGATCCGGATCATCAGTCGAACGGTACACGACAATCCTAGGGAATGGCATGATCAGTTGCCAATGGCGTTATGGGCGTACCGTACGTCACCCAGAAGCTCCATTGGGGTTTCGCCGTACTCACTTGTCTACGGAGCGGATGCAATTCTCCCAGCAGAGATCAGAATCCCATCGCCCAGATTGCGGCAAAGAACCGGGATCCATTGGAACGAGGATGAAGTCTCCGACTCTAGAATAGCAGAGTTAGACACTCTGGATTTTAGAAGGAATAAAGCAGAAGAACGCGCTCAGGTGTACAGGAATCGAATTTCCAGGGCATACAACAAAATTGTGAAACCACGCGTTTTCAAAGAAGGAGATTTGGTTTTGAAAACGGCCAAACACATCCAACAAGACATGTCTGCACCAAAATTCTCACCAAAATGGGAAGGTCCCTACGCAGTCACCAAGGCTTACAATACCGGCTACTAAAAGATCATTAAGGTAGACGGAGGCGAGCTGGAAGCAGTTATCAATGGAAAGTGGCTCAAGGCATATCATTCCTGACCACTGTCTACTGTGTCAACAATACAGGCATTTATTTTCATTACATGTTTGAATCATCAATTATATTCAGAGATGTGTCAATGAAAAAACCTATTTCACCAATCAAAAACCAATGCAGTTTATTCCGCAAAGACGTTTAAAAACTTTTGACATGAACGTCATTAACAATAAAGAAATGAAGTTTAGAAGAGGCCGTCTAGAAGATTATAGTTCCTTGAGAGCATCATCTCTAGTCTAGCGTGATATCTTTCTGTTCTTTTCTTCAAGTCCTGCACAGCCTGCTCTACCTTCTCCGATTCTGCAGCCAGAGCCTTCTCCTCTTCCAAAATAGCCTTCGCAGCAGGAACAATATTTACAAGGATACCAGCTCGATCAACCTTGATGATATCAAGACGTTGCCGCAACCAGCCCACGTTGAACTCCAAGGATTCACAGGTAGATACCATATTCTCCCACTTTTCGAGGCTTGATTCAGCAACGTTGCGGATAGAAATACTCTCCATCTCAGCAATCATGGGAAGAAGGCAGTTTACCGTGGTGACCAAAGCAGAGGAACAGTGTCGGACCACGTTTCTGGTTGCGATATGGCCGTACTTCCTCCATAACTTTGTGTACAAAGGCACAAACTCCTTCCGCACCAGGAATCCACCGACATCTCGGTAGCCGGAGGATAAACATTTCATGCGAACATCGAATGAAAGACCTGCATTTGGATATTCATAAGATGAGATACCCAAGTCGGCGTCTTCAAGGTTCAGGGGGTGATTTGAATTTGAAGGAAGAGGATCGGTTAAGTCATCATCATCGATAACCGTGACACATGTTCCAGTAGGGTATCTCTGCAAGAATGAAGGGATTATTTACTTGATCATTACGATGAACAAGCAATGGTTCAGAAAAGGAAAAAGAGACAAACCGGTATGATCTTCTTGACTCAGAGAACACGAGCAGGGGATTGATCATGAAGTTCAGGACGCAGTCGTGCACGTTTAACGGAAGATCCTGGATGGTATGAAGAAGACGATCCACTGTTGTTCAACATGATGAGGAAACGGAGTTTCTGTGGGAAAGCCCTATTGGAAAATCGCAAAAAATGGTTCAAAACCTCTACACCTGCATATATGCTGAGAAAACCCTAAAACGATTACGGTGCCCGATATATGAGGATTCAACATCGACCAAGTCAGGCTTTCTGTTGAACCCTAATCAAGAATCAGAGGAGTACCTGGATACGAGCGATTCAACCAGCAGTGTGCAAGCACCCACGCCTAGGATCCCAACAGAAGAAGAATCCTATCTCTGACTCTAACACCTAAGAAAGCCGGCTCATCAAGGCCTGTGGTCACACACGCATGGAGGATTGCCCACGGCCAGAATCCCTCCAGGTAGACTTACTTTATTTTGTCTCCTTACGTTTGTATATGTCACCATCTCATGCCTACCCCACAATAGTGTAACCATTATGTGCTAGGCGGGGACTTAATGTTGATGGTGGATTTTCGTTTAAGGTTAAATTTGTAAAAACCGGAAAAATCATGCTACCGACATCTTGTAAAAGATAAAGCCATTTATAAGTGTTGGATACTCCTCACTTAATTCACCAAGAATGGAGCATGTAGCAACAATCCCATTCTCGTGAATACATGAAATTCCTCCAGGTTGGAGCATGTGGAAACAATCCCTTCCCGTGAATTTCATATCGCCTTGTATTTCAAAGTATCATTATCGGTGTGGCATGACGACCGAGTGTTACTCTGTAAGAGTAACACGAACCTCCAAGCACTATAATGAAACCATGTACGAAATACCCGTACAGGCTGACTCTCGGTGTGTTATACTAGCCCGATTGAGCCCCTCTCGGTGTGTTATACTAGCCCGATTGAGCATCCGGACTGACCGTGGTCGGTCAGGATATGATCTGATCGCAGTCATCCAACTCCATAAGCATGATTGGGTGACCCCAGATCAATTCCATCACCCCCAAGCAGGTATGGAATACCCACGACCGACCCCGCATGGTCGGTCATTGGCCTAGCTTGCCAAGAAACCGTCCATACCAAGCATTATGGACGGAAAACCCTAAATTAGGGTTTGCGGCATATTACATGTGTCGCAAAACAGTCTCAACCATCCATCTTCGCAGGTATAGATGGAGGGTGTAGATGTAGACTCAAAGGGCCCAGAGCATGTCAACACGATCACCGTGGGCCCGCCTACACACTTGACCAATTGGTCAAGACCAACCATACTTGGTTGCAACAAATTCGTACGCCCAAAGAGAGCATAGCGCACGGCTTTGAAAGCCAAAATTAGGGTTTCAAGCCATCACGCGCGTCCATCTTCTCCGGCACGAATGGAGGGTCACAAATTAGATTAAGCAGGTCCGGTCATACCAGCATAAACACCGTGGGCCCACCTACCTCCTCATGTGATCGGCCAAGGCATACCATGTCTGGCTATCCCAAACCGTCCACCCAAACTTGCGTGGTTACACTTCCCAAATTGCAAACTGATCTCGACCACTCAACTTCACCGGACGATTTGAGTGGCTTAGATCACGTTTTCATGGGATAGTCATGTATAGGTGTGAACACCAGCCTACCACCTACACGCTGGTATGATCGGCCAAGACCGACCAAGATGGGTCGTCTTGAAACGCGTGCCCAAACTAGGGATGTCACGCGGTTTCCAACTCCTTTGCGGCAATGGATTTCTGCCGCAAACCGATCTCAACCACTCAACTTTACCGGTCAAATTGAGTGGCTTAGATCGTGCCTTCATGGGACAGTGAGGTATGGACGTGCACACCGGCATGCTGTCTACACACATGCCCGGTCGGTCCTCTCCAAATCCCTTTCCATGCTCGGTTTCGACCAAGCTTAAGAGTAATGCTTGCGCACCTCTTCAAAAAAACCCTAATATTCATTAACGGTCGCAGATGAGTGTCTCAAAGATCATCTCATCCGTCCAACTTCACCAGCTTGGTTATACAACCCTGGTCAGGAGTTATTTGGTTAGTGAGGCGTCATTACCCATCACTTTACCACACCATAATGCAAGACTCGCATAAAATACACACGATACTTCACAAGTATCGACTTCCGAATAACGCAGCTTATTCAATTCAAGATTACATGCTATCTTTCGTGGATTCACGATCCACACATTCTAGACATCAATCATGTCACAAACCGGGGGATACATACGGGGTATTGGTCTCGGCGGTTTACGGCGTGCGGCGTGCAACGCGCCATCACAAGAACGTGTTAGGAAGTCATGGACGGTTAGAGATGAACAGGAGAAGTGGGCAAGACTGGTCATGTCGTACCGACGCACAACTCCACTACTCCATCACTCCACTTCCTCCACTTCCCACGAGAGACGTGAATAAGGCTCAATGACTTGTATAAATAGGTTCTCCGCCCTATTTCAAACAACAACACAAGTCTAGACGAGACAGAAAACCAAGTGTTAATACAAAACGTATTCCAACACTCAGAGCTTGCTTGCATCAATCACAAGCCTGCTCACCTTTCTGTTACAAGTCATAAGCAAGCCAACACCTTCACAATCTCAACACCTACTTCGCTTCCCTCCCTAAGATCAACCCCATCTCCTTCACTTTGTGACCGAAACAAGTCTGGAACGGCCATTTCTTGGTTTAGGCCGGACTTGCACAGATTGATCTCTCAAATCTACAAGCACTCACCGCGCAGTGCATTTGTTTAAGGTTTAAATTCATTCCTCATCCACACCCCAAATTACCAAATTCTGCATGAGTAGTTTTCACCCATAAACACTCATCTTCATGGGACAGTGAGGTATGGACGTGCACACCGGCATGCTGTCTACACACATGCCCGGTCGGTCCTCTCCAAATCCCTTTCTATGCTCGGTTTCGACCAAGCTGAAGAGTAATGCTTGCGCACCTCTTCAAAAAACCCTAATATTCATTAACGGTCGCAGATGAGTGTCTCAAAGATCATCTCATCCGTCCAACTTCACCAGACTTGGTTATACAACCCCGGTCGGGAGTTATTTGGTTAGTGAGGCGTCATTACCCATCACTTTACCACACCATAATGCAAAGACTGCATAAAATACACACGATACTTCACAAGTATCGACTTCCCGAATAACGCAGTTATTCAATTCAAAGATTACATGCTATCTTTCGTGGATTCACGATCCACACATTCTAGACATCAATCATGTCACAAACCGGGGGATACATATTGGGGTATTGGTCTGGTGGTTTACAGCGTGCGGCGTGCAACGCCATCATCACAAGAACGTGTTAGGAAGTCATGGACGGTTAGAGATGAACAGGAGAAGTGGGCAAGATGGTCATGTCGCACCGACGCACAACTCCACTACTCCATCACTCCACTTCCTCCACTTCCCACGAGAGACGTGAATAAGGCTCAATGACTTGTATAAATAGGTTCTCCGCCCTATTTCAAACAACAACACAAGTCTAGACGAGACAAAAAACCAAGTGTTAATACAAAACGTATTCCAACACTCAGAGCTTGCTTGCATCAATCACAAGCCTGCTCACCTTTCGTTACAAGTCATAAGCAAGCCAACACCTTCACAATCTCAACACCTACTTCGCTTCCTCCCTAAGATCAACCCCATCTCCTTCACTTTGTGACCGAAACAAGTCTGGGAACGGCCATTTCTTGGTTTAGGCCGGACTTGCATGATTGATCTCTCAAATCTACAAGCACTCACCGCGCAGTGCATTTGTTTAAGGTTTAAATTCATTCCTCATCCACACCCCAAATTACCAAATTCTACAGGAGTAGTTTTCACCCATAAACACATGGTTGGCATGCTTTGGCGCGTTTAGTGTGGCTGGCATGATTTGCCATTGGCACAGGGGTGCGGCTAGCATGGTTGGCATGCTTTGGCGCGTTTGGTGTGGCTGGCATGATTTGCCATTGGCACAGAGGGGAATTAGGGTTTGCTCGTTGTAACCCTAATTTGAAAAAATACCCCTATTAATTACTGACTACATGCATTAAATGTTCTAATAAATGTGTCACCGGTGACATTAGGTTATTCGGGGTTTTACGATTTTACCCTTTGTCTAAAAACCACCATCGACAGACCCAATAAAATATTAAAATATTAGTAAGCTACCAAATATTATATGATTAATTCATATGTTGGTTGCTGAATCCATCATAAATTCATTAGTGTTTGAATCGTGCTCAAAGTGATGATTCGTGGAGCATTTATTCAAAACCCTAATTTCAGATCATAGTTGATGAATCGCTGAAAATAGGTCATGAGTGATAGAGGGACCGACCACATGGGATGATGGGCGTCCATGTGGTGCCCGGTGCTCGAGTGAGCATGCACCAGGGTTCTCAGTTTGAGGATTGGTGAAAGAATGATGATTTATTGTTGGTTTCATCATTTACTGAAATATTGTTGGGTTCAGCATTAGGTGATAAAACCTAGGTATGAAAGATGGGGACCGACCAAGAGAGCATGGGACTGTCTCTTGGTGATCACGTGACCAGTTGTTGGCCGTTTGAGCAATCCCCAGGTTGGTTAGAGATAGTTTGGGCCCAATACGAGCAATTGAGCAAATTAGGTCAGAATTATGAAAATGTGTGGGACCGGCTTTGTGCAAGCCCTAAGGATGACTATGGTCGGTCATGAAGGCATGCACGTGTTGCCGTGGTGCCTGTGTCTCCATTTTGAGAGTTTCAGTATTTTCTGATGTGCGTTCGAGCAATGTTGTGAATTTTCAGAAGAGTTTCATCTTGACTGAAATTCTTGATTTTTGTTGGAATGAGCATGTATGCTCAATTGATCAATATTTTGTAAATATTAAAATAAGTGTATTTTAACATTTAAAATTGTCGTGAGAGGCTAGCCGGTCGTGTGTGACTGTTGGCTTTTGGTTTTTCATGATTTGAGCAAAATTTGAGAAGTTATGACGAAATCATGATTTTTGCTCAAACCAAGGAGTTTCATGAATTTAGGAAAATAATAATTATAAAATACTAGGGATTGCAAGGTGTGGGACCGGCCACGTCTAGGACATGGCCGGCCGGCTATGTTGCCCGGTCCCGCACACCTTTCCCTATTTTATAATATTATTTTTCATGAATCCTTGAAGTTATGGAGAATCCTTGGAGTTATGGAGAATCCATGAGTTTTTGTTGAAACAAAGGAGTTTCATGAGATTAGGGAATAATAATTATAAAAGCTAAGGATTGTGAGGTATGGGACTGACCACGACTCGGGCATGGCCGGCCGGCTAGGTTGCCCGGTCCCGCATACCTTTCCTTTATTTATAACATTATTTCATGAATCCATGAAGTTATGGAGGATTCATGAGTTTTTGCAAAAACAAGGAAAGTTGCTAAAACCAAGGAGTTTTCATGAGTTCATGAAATAAGGAAAATAATGGAAGAGGCATGGACCGACCATGGCTAGGGCACGGCCGGCCGGCCGGTGGGCCCGTCCCTAGGCGCCTCTTATTATTTTATTAATATTTATTGTTTTCTCCTGTTTTGCGTAGGATTCCTCATTGTTTCATATTTTTTGGATGCTCGTTCGTGCATCCGGGTGCTCAGTCGTGCATCATTGTCGAATACACTTGCACCATTTTTATGGGGCTTACTCAGTGATGATCCAGATGCCCGGTTATTGAGTATTTATTACTAATTTATGAAATTTAGTGGAGAATAATTCATGAAACCGAGTAATAAAAATGAATAGTTGTTTATTATTAATTCATAGGATCAGCTGTGGATTCGACTACGAATTCAGAATAATAAACCAAGCATTACCATCCTATGGGATCGTGGATGCGACCATAAAATCGGAATAATTAAAATTATCTATCACCATTTCATGAGATCAACTGTGGATTCGATCATGAAATCGGAATAATGAGATAATGCAGTAGTTTATTGCCATTTTATGAGATCAAGCCGTAGATTCGATCATGGAATCAGAGCAATTGTTATTGCCATTCCATGGGATCAGACCGTGGATTCGACCATGGAATATGAGCGATTGTTATTGCCATTCCATGGGATCAGGTCGTGGATTCGACCATCGAATATGAGCAATAATAGATTATTCTGGGAATTCAGTGGTGAATGTCGTGGCAGAATTAAACTATTGCAGAAAATATATTACCCAGTTAAAGTATCACATCTATTCTGAATGGTGCATAGTCAGGGATTCACGGTGTTTTTTACGACCTGAAGGCGTTAGTGCTCTCAATCTACAGAGAACCACCTGAATTTATACACGGTCTCTCCACATAGTCAGGGAACGGTGAGTGTCACCGACGTCCTGATGGCGTCCGCCGCCCAACTATTCTTCTATGTGGAGGTGGGTCTCTCTCCTGCAGTCAGGGAACAGTGAGTGTCACCGACGTCCTGAAGGCGTCCGCCGCCCAACTATTCTTCTATGTGGAGGTGGGTCTCTCTCCTTCAGTCAGGGAACAGTGAGTGTCACCGACGTCCTGAAGGCGTTAGTGCTCTCAATCTATGGAGAACCGCCTGAATCTATACACGGTCTCTCCATATAGTCAGGGAACGTTGAGTGTCACCGACGTCCTGAAGGCGTCTGCCGGCCCAACTATTCTTGTATGTGGAGGTGGGTCTCTCTCCTGCAGTCAGGGAACATTGAGTGTCACCGACGTCCTGAAGGCGTTAAGCTCTCAATCTACGGAGAACCGACCAAATACGTTATTCTGCATGGAGGTCACGATGAAATGCCAGGGATCGAACGCTCAGCTAGTGGAGGCTTTTCGAAAACATATATGGCTTCGTAAAATATGAATCGTTGCATGCCTGAAAGCCGTGTTAAAAACATACCTCATGATTTTACGGTTTTAACATTTGTTTAAAATCCACCATCTACATTAAGTCCCCTGCTTAGTGAGGAACAGTCATGTTCCGTAGTAAGCATTAAATGGTGATTTTCAGTCGAAGAGATCAGTGGTCGAGCTCAGTCTACAAAGGTAGTTTTAGAATCCTCGATTTACCCCAATGATGTCATTTACGAGCAAATGCACAGATGAGGACCCTGATAGCAAGATAGAGTGTCACCTCATATGCGCGGAGAGAGAAGGCACTGCTGATTTGAACGTTCAGAAGCCTAGTTATGGTCGGTTTAGGATTCATGGGCCCAAGTCCAAAAAGGAAACCCATGTTTTATTAGGTTTTGGAAATAAATTTGATATAAAAGGGAAGCAGCCCTAAAATTCTTTTTGTATTTTTATTGACCGACCACTCTTCTCCTCTCCATCACCTCACGAGCAGCAGTTTTTTTTTTTTTTTTTTTTTTTTTTTTTTTTGGTATGTATGAAAATGAGTTTTTCACAAAACCAAAAAATGGTTGCATGCATGCGTAGGATTTTCAGAAAACGTATATAATGCCCGTTTGTTCCATTTAAAAATCCCTAATATGGAAGAGATTCATAAACTTTGAATAAACGTAGCAAAAGTTTTGTTTATTAGGTTTCATGAAAACCATCGTAAGAACGTAGGTTTGTTCGTAAAAGTAATAAATAATAACCCTTAGGGTTAAAGGAATTTTGAAAAGACGTTCTGATGCGTGTCGTAACCACAACAAATTAATTAATACTTTACTACCTAATTAACAAATAATATAGGGTAGTCAAGGTCGATCCCACGAGGAGCACGAGATTCTAGTTGTAAAAATTGTCACAAAAAGGGGGGTGTAAAAAGCAAAAGAAAATAAACAAAGCAATTAAAAGATAAAATTGAAAGCAATAAGAGAGATAAGATCAAGGAATCCTTTTTTTTTTTTTTTTTTTTTTTTTTTTTTTTTTGGTATGTATGTATCGTGATTGATGAGTTTTTCACAAAACCAAAAATCCCATGGTTGCATGCATGCGTAGGATTTTCAGAAAACGTATATATATGCCCGTTTGTTCGTTAGTTGAAGGAACGAGCAAAAATCCCTAATATGGAAGAGATTCATAAACTTTGAATAAACATGGTCTAGTTGTAGCAAAAGTTTTGTTTATTAGGTTTCATGAAAACCCAAGTTTGTTTTCATAAGCGTGAATTTTGCAAATACTTTTAAGAACAGGTTTGTGATAAACCCTTGAATTTCATAAATCCTTGACAATTTATAACTCTTTTACCTTAAAATCCTTGTCGCTTGAAACTTCCTTATATATTTTCCTTTCCCACGGCTTATTAAATACAAATAAGAACAAATATTTCTCTTGTTTTTTCTCTCTTTTCCTCTATCTTTTTTTTCTTTTCTTTTTTTCAATTTTTTTTTTTTTTTTTCACACAAGAGAAAGTAAATACAAAAATTCGTGGGAGAAGTATTTTCTTGATTCTTCACAACTTGTATCGTCTTTGAAATCATAAACTTTCCACCTTTTAACATGAATAAGTCTTCATACTTGAATATAAAATTACCTCATTGCAACATATATGTAAAAACATTTGTATGTTGCTTTACTTGAATTTGAAATTTGCTCTTTTTCTCATTCCGTTGCTTATAAACCTTAAACTTTTCCAACTTTCCTTGTAGATTTTGATGTCGCTCCTTGTTGATGATGAGAGTGTTTCTATGGATCCGTTGTTGTCGAGAGAGAGAGAATGGTGCCAAATCGAACTACAAGAAGGAAGCTTTCATCCATGGACGTCACCTCATGATTGACAAAATTAGCACTCAAATCCACTTTTATTGGTGGGAGGTTGGGTAGCTCACCATTCTACCTTTAATTAACGTACGGTGAGACACACTCAAAAGAACTTTAGTCGATTAAATCCATTATTTAACACTCAAACAAACAAGAAATTAGTTCTCTAACATTTAAAAGTAATAAATAATAACCCTTAGGGTTAAAGGAATTTTGAAAAGAGGTCTTCGTTCATGATGAAAATTTGTTTACGTTCATGATGAAAATTTGTTTACCTTTTTGCCCTTTTGGCTCAAATTGGGTGATTTCTTCTTCTTTTCCTCCGTGTGACTCCATAGTAGCTATAAACTCAAAACATGCGTAAAATACATAATTTACAAGAAAAATGCATAAATGAAAATTTTGACCTTCATGATGAAAATTTGTTTACGAACTTTCAAAATTTTGTTTGAAATATGTAGACTTTTACAAAAATAGAAAAGACCCTCGTTTCGTAGACGAATGCTCGGTTGAGCAAAAAGTTTTTTTTAAAAAAAAAAAAAGGTACGTGAGTTATTCACGTTTTATTAAATATAAATCAAGTTTTGATTTATGAAAAATTGTTGAAAGCAAACAATTTATGAGTTGATGAATTCGTAGTGTATGTATGAGTTTAGTGATTTTATAGTGTATGTACACGTAAAAATCAGCGAATGTTCACATGGAAAGTTATGTGAATTATTCATAGTTTCTTGAGAAGTCAGTGTTGACTCTTGAATAATATGTTTTATGCTCGACTTTGCAGGTTTGAAAGAACGAGCAAGTTTTGGGGTTTTACGTTGTTATCACTAAGTTCGTGAAATCGTAAATAGGTAAGAGTTGAGGATTACCATTTTTGCCATGAATTCAGTATTATCATATCTGTAACCCCGTGCTTCTGGTTCCAGACAATGGTGACTTCCAGTAGCAGCAGTGATTATGATTATGAGTATTCCTCCAGCTCTTCGGACGAGGATTCCAAGGTTCCAGAGATGAAGATTCCTGCAGCAGAATCTTGCGCCAAGAGGGACTATTCTGCAGAAATGAAATGCGACATTCCCCCTAACAACCGTAGAGTAACTCGGGAGGAACTCTTGAAAAGGAAAGCTGAGGATGACATGTTAGCTAATAGTCAACAACGAAGAGATCGAATCCAGCGTCGGATATCAGCAACTGAGGAGAGGCTTCAATCCCGTGCTGAGGGTGTAGCTTCAGACTGGGATGCTTCGGAGGAAGAACCCGTGTGGGTGCCACCAGAGTGCAAAATCAAGCCAGACCAACGTACTAGTGAAATTGAGAAGCTGGTTCAAGCCGACCTTGAGGCTGAGCGCGAAGAGGAAGATTACTGGGATGATTATGAACTTGATATTCATCCAGACTTCATCAATAGCCCTGATAATGATTCTGATGAAGAATTCGAAGAGGATTCCGCGAAAGACGATGATGATGAATCTGATAATTCTGACAAATCTGATGACTCCGACGAGTCTGACTGATCTTGCTCATGAATCTTTCTGAAATTATTTCTTTTCCGTTGAAGTAGATACTTTCTAGTTATTTGAAAGCTTGGCTTGTAAGGATGTTTCTTTAGAGTTTTTTTTTTTTGAACAATAATCCCTTATTGTTTCTTTCACCAAATTTCTTCACGCTGAACAAGATGACCCAAGGTCCATGTAGGCAGTGATGATCCACGAAATATGATCATATGAGCTGGATAGGGAGACACGTGACCTTCTAGGTCATCAATCCATAGCCGCAATGTTGACTATATCTGAACTGTCAGTCCCCAGTATTGTCACGCTTCTCTCATATCTCCGTGTATCTAGTTCGAGATTTAGGTTTTCAGTAGAAACCGCAACTGAATTTATCTCCCGTTATGGGATAAGTATCTATATCTTGACTTTCAACACTTAGGGTTTGATACTTATACAACACATCTTCTTCTGCTGTGCACTATCAGAAGAAATTTTGATCATAATCATATCTCCTATCAACATGTCTGGTAGTAGCGCTTCTTCTCGAAATGGATCTTCGACAAAGTATGAGCCTGGGACGCCCATTCCGGTAAGTATAACGTGTTTTTCATCATTTTTCATGTAATCAGAAATCAATCCTGATCAAAGAAAGTGATCCATTACAGGGCAACCAGGGGAATGAATCCCGTCTGAGACCTAAACGGACTGTCGGGGCTCCTGCGCGTTATAGGTCCGCTCGTGAAGCTGGGACTGGACGCCTGTAAGTTTTCGAATGAAGATCTTTCTTGATCGAGCATTGTCCAGGTTTTCTGAATGTTTCGTCATTGCAGGTTGATGTTCATGTTGTTGTTGAAGCCAGGAAAAAGGAGAATGGAAAGTCCATGGTTGCGGCTAACAGCGATGCATGCGGAGAACTCCGTAGATGCTGATCCTAGGGTTTCTGTTCATGAATACCCAACGGCTGGACTCCCATTCGATACCCCCATGATCAATGTTTGCCCAGATAATCAACTGGTTGGTGGTTTCATCGTCCCCAACTGCTATGCATCTCTTTAATCCAAAATCTGGAGAAGGTACGGGCATATTGCTACTACCGAAGTGTGGAGAGGTTTTCCGCAGACCTTGCTGACCACAATCGCTGGGTTATTGCCCGTCATTGATGAAATGAACAAGATAAGGCTGCAGGATGTCAAGAACGAAAAGTTGCACAGATGGGATGATATGATCTCGAATTTTGAAGTCTTGCGATTCAACATAAGCTGGCTCTGTCGTCGACTCGAGATCATTAAGGTTGATAGGGCGACTGCCATTGCAAATATGATTTCTGCTAGGTCCGCCATCATAGAAGAGGAAAAGGCACTTGCTCTGGAGTCAGCAAGGGTTGAGAAAGCTTTCCAGGATTTGAGAGTGAAGAATGAAAATTTCCAAAAGATGCTTGAAACATCCTTCAGTAAGGATTATTCGTTGTTGGATGGTTTGCTCTGAGTGAGCGTTTGAGAGAAATATTTTTGTGTAGGTTTGAGATTTTATTCTGAATAAAGTAGATGATTAAAATTTTCTGGTGGAATTCATGATTTTCTTTTTGAATTTTGAATTTTGAACGAATGAGCATACTGCATACTCTTTTGGAGAAAATAGAAATTACATTGAGAAATTTAGCGCTTTGATGATCGCTCAAGCATAATACACCTTGAGCCACTTGCAATTGATGATGTTTCCTTCGATTCCTCCATTAACAGCTAAGATTTTGTAATATCCGCTGGATACTGCCTTGATGACTACATAAGGTCCTTCCCATTTAGGAGAGAACTTGGGAGCGGACATGTCTTGCTGGATATGCTTTGCTGTTTTCAGAACCAAATCTCCTACTTGAAATGTTCGAGGTCTTACCAGCTTGTTGTAGGCCTTGGAAACTCTTTGTTTGTAGGTTTCTACGTATTTTTCCACTTTTGCTCTTCTTGAATCGAGCATGTCCAATTCAGCAATTCTTGAATCTGAGACTTCTGCTTCATTCCATTGTACCCCACTAGCAGTTGCAAAACTTGCGGAGGGAACCTTGATTTCGGCTGGGAGAATGGCATCAGCGCCGTAGACGAGAGAGTATGGTGAGGTCCCGATTGAGCTTCTTAGTGCGGTTCGGTAGGCCCACAAAGCCATGGGAAATTCCTCATGCCACGTTCGTGGATTGTCATGAACTGTTCTACTGAGAATCTAGATCAAGGTTTTGTTGATACTCTCTGCCTGCCCGTTTCCTTGGGGATAATATGGTGTGGAGAAAATCTGTTTGATTCTGTATTCCTCGAGCAATTCTGTAACATGTTTGTTGGCGAAAGGAGTTCCATTATCCGTGATGATATGTTTAGGCACGCCGAATCTACATATGATGAACTCTTTGATGGAAGATGCGATCATGACTCCAGTGGTGCTTCGAAGAGGAATAGCTTTGACCCATTTGGTAAAATACTTTGTCGCTGTGATGATGTATTCATGCTGCTTTGAAGATGCCGGATTGATCTTTCCTATGATATCCAGTCCTCAGCTGTAGAAGGGCCATGGACTGCTCACAGAATGTAATGGAAGACAAGGAGTGTGTATGAGGTTACCATGAACTTGGCATTGATGACATCTCCGAACGTAGGCAGCTGCGTCGTCTTCCATGGTTGGCCAATAATATTTCTCATGAATTTGGAGAAATAATTTCTTCTTTCCTTGGTGTTCACCTTCATGCATTTCTTTCAAGACTGTGGGAATTCATGCTCGGCCAAGCATCTCAGGAGATTCCCACCGAAGCTTTTGCGATACAAAATCCCTTCCAAGTAGACAAAACGTTTGGCTCTTTGAATGAGTTTGATCGCACCTTTCTTCTCTGATGGAAGATCGTTGTCACGAAGATATTTTATGTAAGGTTCTCTCCAGTCCCCAGTGTGATGAAGTGTTAGAACCTCCAAGTGATGAGGTGGTGTCTAACAATTTGGATAGGACCCTTGCAACTTTCTTGACTGAGTCCCATGGAGGGCAAATAATACCCGAGTCTCTGAAGTCTTCTGTAAAGCGTGATTACCAGGGTTTGCCCACATACTTCCTCATGTATGCGCTTAAGTCGCTCGTTTGCTTCTTCATCTCCAAGGCATCGTCATAAGGATCCGTATGGATTGCGATAATACAATGCTCCACGTAGTAGAAAAAAGTTCTTCAATTCCTTAAGACTGATTTTCCCGTCTGTAAGAGAACTGCTCAACTCGTGAATGATGGGTGCCCGCCAGTCGTTCGTTTGGGCATCTTCAACTTGAGTAAGGCAATGATACAAAACGTCTCTGTACCATGATGGATTTCTATGACCCTTCAAACTGTAGTTTGGATGCCAGAGTTGCTAGACAATCAGCATGTCTATTATTGGTGCGTCCAGTATGAATGATAGTTGCATCGGAAAAATGAGCTAATAATCGTTGTGCCTCAGCTCTAAATGGGGCGAGTGTTACTTCTTTGAGAGAGTACACACCATTCATTTGATTGACCAGCAACTTTGAGTCTCCTCTGATTTCCAGGTGCTTCGCTCTTGCTTTCTTGGCCAAACACAACCCTAAGAGAAAAGCTTCATATTCCGCCGAATTGTTGGTGCAGTGGAAATCCAACTTAAATGAATGTGAGAAGACTTCACTAGATGGAGAAAATAGCACAATGCCTGCTTCACCAGTATCATTGCTCGGAGTAGCATATCCATCAAAATATAATAGCCATGTTTCTTCTTGAATGATTGAGATTTCTGGAAACTCACCGGGTACTTCTTCATGCAACATCGTGATATCCTCTCCAGGGAAAGCAGCAAGTAAGTCTGCAACTGCTTTTCCTTTGATTGCTTTTGGAGGGACACACGCTATGCCGAACTCTGACATTTGAAGTAGCCATTTTGCTGGTCTTCCAATCAAAGCAGGCTTCGACAGTAAAAACTTTATGGGATCAGCTTTGGCCACCAGCACAACTCTGTTTGATAGAAGATAATGCCTGAATCTCTGAATTGCGTGGACTAATGCTAGGCATGCTCTCTCAGCCTTTGGGTACCGGAGTTGGGCATCCCTCATTGTACGACTGAAGTAATAGATCGGGCGTTCGATGCCTTCTTCATCTTCCTGGGCGAGGAGGGCTCCAATAGCAACATCACTGGAGGTTGTGTAAAGTATTAATGGTCGTCCTTGCACAGGGGACTTCATGACAGCAGGTGATAGTAATATTTGTTGTATTTTTTGGAATGCCTCTTGTTGAACGGTCGTCCACATAAAACTTGTTCCCTTCTTCAGCAGAGGAGTGAATGAAGTAATGAGTTGAGCCAGTCCGGGAATGAAACGCCGAATGTAGTTTACCTTACCCATGAAACTCTGGAGTTCCTTCACAGTTCGTGGATGAGGCATGGTAGTGATGGCTTTTGTTTTGTCTGGATCGACCTTGATTCCTTCTGCAGTGACTAAGAATCCGAGAAACTTTCCGGAAGAAACGCCGAAAGCACATTTCAGAGGATTCATCTTTAGTTTGTATTCTCTGCACCTCTCGAAGACTTGTCTCAGAATGTCCAGGTGGGATGCTCGAGTCCTTGATTTCACCACCACATCATCAACGTAGTCTTCTACTTGCTTGTGCAACATGTCGTGAAATATTGCAGTCATGGCTCGCTGATAAGTGGATCCTGCATTCTTCAGGCCGAAAGGCATTACTGTGTAATGGAAGTTTCCGATGGGAGTTTGTAATGCAGTCTTGTTAGCGTCATGTTCATACATCTTGATTTGGTTGTATCCGTTGTAACTGTCCATGAATGAAAACATGTCGTGACCGCTGGTTGCATCGACGAGCATATCAATGTTTGGCAATGGAAAGTCATCTTTTGGGCAGCACTTGTTCAAGTTCCTGAAATCCACACAACATCGGATCTGACTATTTATCTTCTTGACTGGGACAATGTTCGCCAGCCACGTTGGATGTTGGATGGGTTTGATGAACCCTGCTGTTAGTAATTTCTGGATTTCCACCTTGATTTGTTCCTCAACTTCGTGTCTGAACTGCCTGGATGGCTGTTTGACAGGTTTGGAACCGGGAGTGATGTGCAGATGATGAGTAACCAATTTGTCGTCTAGGCCAGGCATCTCTTCGTACGTCCATGAGAAGATATCTTGATACTCTTTCAACAGGCGTATCAATCCTTCTCGTTCCTCAGGTGAGAGAGCAGAACTGATTAGAATTGGCCTTGGATTTTCATCTGTTCCAATGTTGATATTCTCGAGGTCGTCGGTTGTGGAATCTGTGCCATCTTGCAGCTGTCGCGGTGCATCTTGAATTTCTTCATCGGGCGGTTGCTCACTCTGGCATGATTCTTCAGGGCGGGGCGACTTTTCATCGACCTCCCATGTTAATTGCTAATCCTTACGACGGAGATAAATGACTCTCCCCTCTGCATCATAGTCATTAATAAAGTTGCACTTTTTCTGATTCGTACCTTGACCCTGGCGACGCTTGAGTGGTGTGATGGAAGATTTGATGGATTTAACACCCACTGATGACGGTGTGTCAGTGTTCTCAATTGATTTCCAATTCGGGAGTGGAACACTGCAGATCTTGTTTGGAGGTTCGGGGATGCTTTTTGGAGGTTCCAGGAATTCAACATCATAAACCGGAGCATAAGGAGACACCGAAGCCGGGATGCGGACAATCTTGTTGTTGAACAAAGTTTCATGCATTGATGGTACATTGAAGGAACAACCTTATTGTCATGAAGCCATGGTCTCCCGAGTATCATGTGATAATCCGGGTCTTTCTCAATCACATGAAACTTGACAGTGGATTGAATCGGTCCTACTTTCAGATCCACATAGACATATCCGTACGTGTGACTCTGGCTCCCCTCGAAACCCGTCGTCAATATGGGATGATGAATGATCTTGCTTTGCGGAACTTTGGCCTCTTTGAGAGTCTTCATAGTGACCAAATTGGTAGAAGCGCCTGTATCGATAAGAACTCTCATGAATTTAGAATCCTTAATAAAAGCAGTTACGAACAGGGATCGATTATGTCCTTCATCCTCCATTCGGTCTTCCTCAGTAAAGGTGATGTTGTTGATTGAAAGTTCAGATACCATGGATACTTGTTCAACCACCTGGGATTACGGAATGTCAGATGATATTTTGTTGAGTGCGGCAAACGTGTTCATACGTTGATCCCTAGAGAAGTGTAGGAGTTCACATAGATTTTCAATCAAACTTGTGACTTCCTGACCCACCGGCTTTTCATAAGTGGTGAAGTTGTTGATTCGGGGATGATCACCGGTTGAGGGGTCAGCTACCAATGTTGGAACTTCCTGAGCATGAGCACCTCCCAAGTCAGACATTAGTCTGATGAGGAAGTTCAATATGTTATTCATCGTTTCTTTCATCAGGTCCATGTTCCTTGTATGAACCTCTTGTACTCGTGCCAACTCGATCAAAGTCGGGATTTCTGCATTGACCGTTCCATTGAGTGGAGCGCTGGAATGAGGAACATTTTCATTCGAAATATTCTGACCGAAATTCGAAGTTGTTGAGTTAGATCTAAGACCAACCATTTTGTGAAAATGAGAAATTGCAACCGAGAGATTAATCTCCCACTGTGGTCGCCAATCTGTGGATGGGGAAAACACGGTTTGCTGGTTTTTTTGGGAAATGAAGAGACGAGCGTGTCGAGACTCCTCGAACCGAGCAAACTGCTCAACCTCACATAGATGCACTGCAAAGGGAGTGCTTAGATTCGAGAGATCAATCTGTAGGACTCCGGCCTAAACCAAGTCAATGGCCGTTCCAGAGTCAATTCGGCCGCAAAGAGGGAGATAGGTTGATCTGTAGGAGGGAAGCTGAGCATTGTATGGAATCAATGATGATCAAGGATTGTGGATGTGTTGAAGGTTTCTGCAATAGTTGGTGAACTGTTGAGTTTGAATAAGTTCTGATAGATTGATGAATTCTTGAGAGCAGTTACTCGAGAAATTTTGTGTGGACGATTGTTGATAGATAGTGATCATTCGTTGTTCTCAATCATGGATTCAGAGACTTATTTATATTGTCAGAGTTGTGAACACCTTGATCCCTGTAAGTCTGACGGTTTCATGAGTGGAAGAGTGGGCAAGTGGAATATCGTGATAAAGTCAGTTCCATGTCGTGTGGAGACTTGACGGATCGTGCACCCACTACTTTGCTAACTCCTTCAACCGTTTACACAACTTACGCACATTTCTCGTCGTGGATGAAATCCACGTGTTGTAGGCCATGAGACCAAAACCCTAGTTGTTATCCCCCAATTTGACGTGATTGATGTTTCACGAATCGTGGAGTCTGCATGACAGACGTGTATTTAGTTTGTCAGTTGTTGACTGATTAGACAATGAGTCTAGGTTTTGTTGAATCGAGCATGTTTGACAAATGCTCAGCGATTCATGAGTTAATGTTGCTCGTCTGAGAAAATATTGTAAATTCGATGAGTTGTTGAATATTGATGAGTTACTGAATATATGTGGACTTTTCGAGCAACTGAGCAAGTATTGCTCGATTCGATGAAATATCGATAAATTCTTGAATATTGATAGTTGGATCAATATTCGAGCAATCGAAAGCAAGTATTGCTCAATTCGACGAATTATCGAATATCGAGAATTTGACGAGCAATTGAGCAAGTATTGCTCAATTCGAAAAAAATAATGAATGTTGATGATTTGACGTACAATTGAGCAAGTATCGCTCAATTCGGCAAATTACTGAATGTTGATAATTTGTCGTGCAATTGAGCAAGTATTGCTCAATTCGACAAACTACTGATAAATTACCAAATATTGATAGCTGGATCAATATTTGAGCAATCGAGCAAGTATTGCTCGATTCGACGAAACATTTATTGGTGACGTGACCCAATAAAATATTAAAATATTAGTAAGCTACCAAATATTATATGATTAATTCAGATGTTGGTTGTTGAATCCATCATAAATTCATTAATGTTTGAATCGTGCTCGAGTGATGATTCGTGGAGCATTTATTCAAAACCCTAATTTCGGATCATAGTTGATGAATCACCTGAAAATAGGTCATGAGTGATAGAGAGGACCGACCACATGGGATGATGGGCGTCCATGTGGTGCCGGTGCTCGAGTGAGCATGCACCGGGGTTCTCAGTTTGAGAATTGGTGAAAGAATGATGATTAAATATTGGTTTCATCATTTACTGAAATATTGCTGGGTTCAACATTAGGTGATAAAACCTAGGTATGAAAGATGGGGACCGACCAAGAGAGCATGAGACCGGCTCTTGGTGGTCACATGACCAGTTGTTGGCCGTTTGAGCAATCCCCAGGTTGGTTGGAGATAGTTTGGGCCCAATACGAGCAATTGAGCAAATTAGGTCAGAATTATGAATACGTGTGGGACCGGCTTTGTGCAAGCCCTAAGGATGACTCTGGTCGGTCATGAAGGCATGCACGTGTTGCCGTGGTGCCCGTGTCTCCGTACTGAGAGTTTCAGTATTTTCTGATGTGCATTCGAGTAATGTTGTGAATTTTTAGAAGAGTTTCATCTTGACTGAAATTCTTGATTTTTGTTGGAATGAGCAGGTATGCTCAATTGATCAATATTTTGTAAATATTAAAATAAGTGTATTTTAACATTTAAAATTGTCGTGAGAGGCTAGTCGGTCGTGTGACATGTTGTCTTTTGGTTTTTCATGATTTGAGCAAAATTTGAGAAGTTATGACGAAATCATGATTTTTGCTCAAACCAAGGAGTTTCATGAATTTAGGAAAATAATAACTATAAAAGACTAGGGATTGCAAGGTGTGGGACCGGCCACGGCTAGGGCATGGCCGGCCGGCTATGTTGCCCGGTCCCGCACACCTTTCCCTATTTTATAATATTACTAGGTATCACCCGGGCCTTACGTCCCGGGCTCAACCTCTCTTTTCTGTATTTTTTCTTTTATTTATGGTTATATGTATAAGGTTGTTTATGGGTGAAAACTACTCCTGCAGAATTTGGTAATTTGGGGTGTGGGTGAGGAATGAATTTAAACCTTAAACAAATGCACTGCGCGGTGAGTGCTTGTAGATTCGAGAGATCAATCTGTGCAAGTCCGGCCTAAACCAAGAAATGGCCGTTCCAGACTTGTTTCGGTCACAAAGTGAAGGAGATGGGGTTGATCTTAGGGAGGGAAGCAAAGAAGGTGTTGAGATTGTGAAGATGTTGGCTTGCTTATGACTTGTAATGAGAAAGGTGAGCAGGCTTGTGATTGATGCAAGCAAGCTCTCGGGTGTTGGAATACGTTTTTGTATTAACACTTGGTTTTCTGTCTCGTCTGGACTTGTGTTGTTGTTTGAAATAGGGCGGAGAACCTATTTATACAAGTCATTGAGCCTTATTCACGTCTCTCGTGGGAAGTGGAGAAAGTGGAGTGATGGAGTAGTGGAGTTGTGCGTTGGTGATACACGACCAGCCTTGCCCACTTCTCCTGTTCATCTCTAACCGTCCATGACTTCCTAACACGTTCTTGTGATGGCGCGTTGCACGCTGCACGCTGTAAACCGCCAGACCAATACCCCAGTATGTATCCCCCGGTTTGTGACATGATTGATGTCTGGAATGTGTGGATTGTGGATCCACGAAAGATAGCATGTAATCTTTGAATTGAATAACTGCGTTATTCGGAAGTCGATACTTGTGAAGTATCGTGTGTATTTTATCTGTAGTCTTGCATCATGGTGTGGTAAAGTGATGGGTAATGACGCCTCACTGACCAATTAACTCCTGACCAGGGTTGTATAACCAGGCTGGTGAAGTTGGACGGATGAGATGATCTTTGAGACACTCATCTGCGACCGTTAATGAAATTAGGGTTTTGAAGAGGTGCGCAAGCATCACTCTTCAGCTTGGTCGAAACCAAGCATGGGATACAATTTTGGCCAGGCCGACTATACATGCGTGTAGACGGCATGACGGTGTAGGCGCCTGTACTCCATTCCCTCACGAAAGTATGATCTGGGTCACTCAATTCATCCGGTGAAATCGAGTGGTCGGGATCAATTTGCGATAGAAAACCAATGCCGTAAGGGCCGCTCATCACGCCCTCTTCAGGCGTGCGTCCCAAGACGACCAATCTTGGTCGGACTTGGTCGGTTGGCCTGGCGTGAAGGTGGTAGACTGGTGTTCACGCCTATACCTGAATATCCCATTAAAACGTGATCCGAGCCATCTAAATCGTCAGGCGAAGTTGAGTGGTCGAGATTAGTTTGTGGTTTGGGAGGCGTGGCCATGCTAGTTTGGGCGCACGTTTTGGATTAACCAGGCATGGTATGCCTTGGCCGAACACATGAGGAGGTAGGTGGGCCCACGGTGGTCATCTTTGGTATGACCGGACTGTAATCTAATCTGTGACCCTCCATTCGTGCCGTAGAAGATGGACGCGCGTGATGGCTTGAAACCCTAATTTTGGCTTTCAAAGTCGTGCGCCATGCTCTCTTTGGGCGTACGAATTTGTTGCAACCAAGTATGGTTGGTCTTGACCGATTGGTCAAGTGTGTAGGCGGGCCCACGGTGATCGTGTTGACATGCTCTGGGCCCTTTGAATCTACATCTACACCCTCCATCTATACCTGCGAAGATGGATGGTTGAGACCGCTTTGCAACACATGTAATATGCCGCAAACCCTAATTTAGGGTTTTAGTCCATAATGCTTGGTATGAACGGTTTCTTGGCAAGCTAGGCCAATGACCGACCATGCGGGGTCGGGCCGTGGGTATTCCATACCTGCTTGGGGGTGATGGAATTGATCCGGGGCTATCCAATCATGCTTATGGAGTTGGATGACTGCGATCAGATCATATCCGGACTGATACGGTCAGTCCAGATGCTCAATCGGGCTAGTATAACACACCGAGAGGGGCTCTATCGGGCTAGTATAACACACCGAGAGTCAGCCTGTACGGGTATTTCGTACATGGTTTCATTATAGTGCTTGGAGGTTCGTGTTACTCTGTAAGAGTAACACTCAGTCGTCATGCCACACTGATAATGAGTACTGGAAATACAAGGCTGATATGAAATTCACAGGATGGGATTGTTGCTACATGCTCCAACCTGGAGGAATTTCATGTATTCACAGAATGGGATTATTGCCACATGCTCCATTCTTGGTGAATTAAGTGAGGGAGTATCCAACACTTATAAATGGCTTTATCTTTTACAAGATGTCATCGCATGATATTTTTTTCTGGTTTTTTTACAAATTTAACCTTGAACGAAAATCCACCATCAACAAAGGTTTTCTAGCTTATATTTAAAAGAAAATCGATTTTCATCATCCTTAGTTTTATTGGCCCTTTTCATGATATTTCCTCTACATGGGAAGGGCAAGAGTAGTGATATTTTCTTTCTTATAAGAAGATCGAGCTTTGTGACTGCACCATCAAGTTTGTTGTAAATAATAACTAATACTCAGTAATTTTTAGAGATATATAAGATAAGACGATTTGGGTCTAATTATATTCCATTAAAACAGGTCGGTCGGTGGTGCTGGTAACATTGGCTATTAATTCGTATTTCCCTTTAGAAAAACTCAGTTAACCCAAACACGTTTTACCCTTTTTAGATGTCTCCTTGTCCTTATCTTTGGTAGTATGTGTAACATTTCGTTCGTATTCTGGAACTTGTAAAGAAAGAAAGTTTTACATGTAAACAATGATTCATATTTGAAGGAAAAAAAATGTGCTTTAGTACCAACCGCTTAAAAAGCTACCTGTATCTGAATCTAATTCGCTTTCTAGATTGAAAACTTTTTGGACTGTAGAATTTTTGGAGTTGTTGTTTATGTTGTATTCCTGGATTTGGATGGAAATGTATGGTCCTTGATTCGGTTGAACCAGTGACTTTTATCCCTTATTCATTTGCATTTGGAAATAAATAATATGGTGAGCATGCATTCACCGTACATATTTCATTGTTCCAAGTAATATACATGTTCTTTCGCAATGCATTTCAGCGAATTTTCTGATGTCTTTTCCATCACTATGAATACTGCATTATCTTTGTCATCCTTTACAACCAAATTCAGTTTGTACTTATGTATATTCTAAGGCGTTAGTAAGTCTCCATTTATTTACCATCACATTTGTTTAAAAATGCCGTTAATTCTCACCATGGTATATCATCTTCGAATTAGTTTTTGCACTTGCTACAGCAAGGATCCTCGTCTTCCTCATACTCAACCTTTTTATTACATCTGATACATGATATGTAATACCATTTTCTGTTTTTAACACAGGGTTTTTTGCCTGGTATTTTATGAGAAAGCACTTTAAAATATCATTAAAATGCTTATGTTATCCAGGTATCCTCATTAACATGCCCCGTTTTTTATTATCCAGGTATCCCGTTAATATTTCCCAAATTTTTTTATCTGGTCCCATTAATATATGCTAGATTTTTTTGTCCTCTTCATTGATGATTTCATTAAAAAAAAAAAAAAATCTTGGTGTTATTTTTATTCGATGGTTCCAAAATAATTTAATGGTGACCATCGATTAACTGTGAACATCACCCTCCCATTAAATGAAAGTCAATAACAATCCATTAAATGATGTTGAGCGTTTTTATCTAATAGATTAGAACATATATGCAAGGATCATGTGGGAATACCATCCTTGCAATCCCCAAATAATTATTCGACCGGATATTTTGTAAGCAACTCAAAAGAATGTTGTGTTCCTAAATAAGAACTATGTACGTTATGTATTTAATGGGAGTATAATTACTTTTTGGATGACATAATTATTAAAACTTGGTATATCTTACTATTGATAATTGATAATATTTTGTTGACAACTCTTGACACTTGACACATCATAAATATCAAAATCCCATCATCCATATATTTCTTTAAAACATGGTACAACTCTTATGTCAATCACATACAATAATAAGGTCTTTACCATCATTATGCCAGCAATAAATTGAATATCCAACTTCATCCGAAAACATACGAACAACTTGTATTTTTGGTTAACTTCATTCTTACATTCGGCTAAAAGTATTATTAGGGAGCTAATTCATGGTTAACCTTTTCTCCTTGCTAATTCAGAAGGCTATATAATTCAATAGAAGGCTTAATTTGAATGTCATCTTGGTATATCGTCGATACTTTGTGCTTATTCAACATAAGGCTTGCTAATTCAACAAAGAATAATGTCTAAGTTCTCTTTTAGATTTTCAAAAATAGTTTAGTACATATACAATCTATTTGCTTTAGAAGATAAGACTCTAACATGTTGTTACTTGTTTTTTTTCTAATCATCAAATTTGGTATACAATTCGATTACATACAATTTTTTGGAGCATTTGCACATTGATAATCAATTCTCTTTAACATTTGTATCAATTTTCTTATTTTTAATTAAACTTAATCTAGAATTCATTTATGTATCTACTAATAGCGTTAACAATGTAAAATAATGTGCATGTTTAGATCACATGTATACGTAAGAATCCATAAAAAAATTCACAAACTTACATAGAAAAATGAGATGTTCATCCCCATTTTCAATTGTCATATTTTTACTTCGTACAATCCACATTCACAAATCAGCAAAAACATAATCAATGCCACCACTTTCATCCACACCTATCAACCAACAACATCATAAGAATTGGGATCAACAATATAATCTTGTTCTTTATTCCTTGAATCAAAAAAAATAAATTAAATCTAGTAAAAATAAAATACACTATTTACATTCGAATAAAAATTCAACTTAAAAATAATGAAAAATTAAGGTATCCTAAAAATGTATCCGGGAAAAAAAAAAGAACAACATCCAACAAAATTCATAAGGAGCCCAACAACTTCCTTATATACGGCCCAACTCAACTTTTTATCTTTGTGTGTTGCCTTTTATTTATAAAATTCTAAAACCGAGTCTAGTAAGAATCAATTAAATGTTTACATAAAAATTCAACTCAAGAATAATGAAAAATTTAAGGATCCTAATTATCTGAATAAAAAAATTGATTTTACGATACCCAACTCAAACTTCTCACCTTTGCATGTTTCCTTTTACATATGCATAAGAAATTAGCATCAATATTTAACAGGTGTGTAAAATTTAGCAAAGAAATTGAAAATCACCGTATTCGGTTTTTCAGTTATTTATTAATTTATAAAATATATTTGGACGTTTAATGAAATCCTCATAATATAAATATATTATCACTTCAGCAAGCAATCATAGTTTACGATATTTTAAGAATAATTATACCTATTTTTTAGAATAACATCGCCCTTTGTGGCCTATATATGTAGAAGGACACCTTCAGTTACGTCGATATTAATTAATCAATCCAAAATTATAGGTCGCGTGTTGCCTTCTTAATTACATGACCAAGGATCTAGGATAAATGCAACCTTACACTGCCAGTATATTAGGAGAAGTTTTCCAATCAGAAAAATGTTGGATTCCTAAACAACCAATTATGTGACATGTGTATCCATCAACAGTGCATTTACTTTTTATTTAGATTTTATTTATTTTGTTAGAGAATTTATGTCTCGTGTTTTCATTCCATAAGTGCAGACAGTGGATCTAGTTCAACTGAATAAGGTAGTCAATTGGCCAGGCAAAGGAAATCAACTAAATATAAAACTGAATCACCAACCTTTTTTGTTGTCATATTTCAGTGATTATTGTACTTTATAAGATTTCTAAAGGTTGTTGTTAAATGATACTTGGTACATCTTAGAATATCACAAAGATCAATTTCCCCACGCTTCATATTTCTCTTAACTGTAATTGGATGTGTAACAGTGCATTAACATGTGACAATAGAAGGAAACATCCACATCAGTATGGAAATTAAGCGTTCATGACAATTTCGGTTGGAATGACTAACATATGTATTGTGTATTTTATGTTAATTACAGATTGTTGCTCTTTTCATCACCATGACGGTGATCAATTGGATATCCAACTTTATCAAAAAGCATAATATCAACACGTGTCTTCGGATAATCTTTAATACATTTTCTTCAATCATACAGGGAGGTTTGGTTTCCTGCAACCATCAGGACCATGTACCATACATTTCTTAGTGTTTAAAAGATAATCTTTTTATTTATAAGTTTGGGACAGACAAAATTGTGAACTTGCCCCACCATTCAAATTTATTTAAAATTATTCTGAATTTTAAAATAAGAAGTCATATGTTGTCATCAACGTTTTTGGAATCCAACCGTGTATACATATCCAATGCAACAACTTTACTAACTAAATCTTTCCTTGATTTCTTTCATCAAACATTTTTTTTCCATCTCGAAAAAGGGTTATTAAATTATGATGATCTGAAACATATCAATATGGTAGGTCGTAGCTCACCTCTAATTTCTGATTAATATTGATTCACTCTTATCATCTGAAAGATTTTGTGGTTGATTATTAAAATGTGTAATGGCCATCAAATCATGATAGATATTAAACTATATCCGCCAAAAATTCTTGAAAAAGTTTTTGTACTCTAAAAAATAAGAAAGTACTCATTTGTGACTCGAAAAAATAGGAAATCATAAATTTTAATCTGGACTTTATTTCTTGTTATCTTTGTAACAGTCTCTAGTTATAAATTAATTCAATTTTAGTTTATAAACATGACGTATATTTAAGAGTCTATAATAAAAATATCACAGAGAAAGTGTTTCAACATTATTCAATCATTCTAACTTCGGTGAGATTTTAGGAGTACTACTTTTTAACGTACATCAGAATTAAAGACATATACTGATTGTTAAGTTTTTTGAGCATGGGAGAAAACATATACCTTAGTCGATTCATACCCTATTGTATGATTTTTTATTCATGGTAAAATTATGGTAACTTGTGTTTCATTTACCAACTTTCATGAGGATGTTTTAGGTATCTTATTCCTCTGTAAGTTCAATTAAATATACCTGCCAATTTTAATTATCGAAATTGTGTCAATATTAATTATCGAAATTGTGTCGTCTCCTTGCAATTCGATCATTGCAGCAGAATTATGTACTATTTTAAAGCTACGGGCTAATTGGAGGGCAACTTTAAATTGCGAGAAAAAAAAATTTAGTAAGAACTTTAGGAATTTGTATTTGAAATTGTCTTACGTAGACTAAGATGTATATCCCATTGCTTTTTAAGTACATTGGCGTTCGTAAACAAATGAAAAGCAATTCAAAACAGACGTATTTTGTACATGTTATGTGAAATTAGTTAGACAATATATGTTTGACTGAATTTCTAAATTCTAAGTTCTCGATTCAGGGATATCTGTATGATAAATGGCCCATTTGTAATATAACAAATTAAAAATCTATGATCCATGTAATAGAAAAGGTGAGTACGAATGTCATGATTTTTCAGAAAATGAAAGCTGATATTTATGTTGCATTTCACAATGTCTTTACAATCTCTTACATTCTCATCAATACCTTCACAATATGTATGTTGCACCCAGTTCAATGAAAATTTATTTTCCAGGCGCGTAATCAAGATCAACTATCTTATTATCTTTTCTAACACCTTTGTTGGCCCGAAAACTTTATATAAAAGAAAGGTTTTATGCTTGCATAGTTCAATTATATTTTTCACTCCAAATATTTTTACTCGTGTGCTCCCTTGCCTGTACTTCTCCACCTCTTGAACCATCATTGGCGTATGTTCATTGATTTCTTTCCCTGACCATTTCCAAGTTAATGCACAAAAGATCCCAGCTTTTTGAATTCTTTTTATATACTCTTAATCTTGTAAATCAAGCATCTTCATTTCCTATTCCAATTTTTTGAGTTTTTTTTTTTTTTTTTCCTGTTTTTTGCAAAACTATAGACGAAAAACTATATTTGTTTGCTCTATTTGCGTTGTAAAAATATTATTGCAAGAAAAGAAAATGGGAGTTTGATACGGAAATTAGTGTTTCATGTAATAGCTTAAAAGAAATGTGCATCCACATCCAAACAATGTACTTGCAATAAATTCCACAAAGAAAGGTGGTACATCACCAACACAATCTTGTTGTCTATCTTTATCTTCTCCATCAAGTTTTGGTAGTGAAACCAATATATATGTCACCCCATCAATTATATCTTCATATGTATTTTCTTTCCTTTTAGTTTATATTTATAATATTGTATTTTTTTATCGAGTTGTCTAGAGCTGTGAGTATTTTGGTTGCATTACCATTCAACTTGTACATTTTGTTCCTGTTTGTACGTCTTTGTTTATTCAATTGAATTAAATATTTTGTCCCACTAAACAAAAACAAAGTTTAAATATCGTGTCGCTACGTACAATATTTTTGTAATCACGACATATAATGCTTGAAATCCAATATCTATTTAATGTTTTTCATATTTGATTTTTAATAAAATGCCCCTGGCGGCACCATTTACAAAATATTTAATACTTTAAATGTTTGCATATTCACATCTTAAAAAAAAAATCCTAAGATAAAGGTATCTAAAATATTTTTATCTCAATAGTTTATATTCTTAACTCTGTTACAAAATGCCAATTTGATAGCCAAAACTTTGTAAATTATTCCTGGTGAGTCTCCTTTTTTTTTCTTTTTTCTTTGAGTTTATCCTTTCTATTGAAAAATGTTAACTTCATTGACAAAGCTTCATATAGAGTTTTCCTTTCTCGCCATTGATCTGTTGTATGATTTTCGAATGATAAGTGTTGACAACCAAGTACAACGTATTCACGGTAAAAGGAAGACTATTTTTTGATTAAAAAAAGCTATATGCTGCTTAAAATTATAGCATAATAAATAGCACGATCCCATCTAATCAAGAATGGAGCTTGCTAGTCTAGTATCATGGCTTCGCTACTTAATCATATGGATCCTATCTATTACCTTTCATCCATCAGATTATTAGTGATGTACGCACAATACTAACAGACAGCGAGAGGCCAACACCCCGCTCAACCTTTTCAATTACGGTTTGTATTGTGTGCACATGTTGAATTTATATTCTTTTTCCATTAAATGATACTCCCTCCGTTTTAGAAAAAGTGATACTTTCACTTTTTCAATTTGGCCTATTTTTAGGCAAAAATGAAAAAGTGAAAGTATCACTTTTTCTAAAATGGAGGTAGTATTTCCGTCTATTGAAATGACACTGTCAAATTCATTCGCCCCTCATTCTCCCTTACACACCGTGAGGAGAAATAAGTCTGAATCTCTTTCCCAAATTCTTATAATGGGATTTTGTAATATCCCCTTATCCTAAAGTTTGTGCTAGTTAGCAGTAGTAGCCTTGGTGTTGGGTGGATATACATGTTCCACGGCCCAAAACACAAAGTGCTGGGTGGAAAATCTGGATTTTTTTATTTGGAAAGTTGACTAAAAGTGTATATAGAAAGACTAGGGTTTTAACTAGTTCTTTTTGGGAGACGACAACTTTTTTAGGGATTAAGAACGCACAAGACAGGGATGGAAAATAAGTGAAGGCCTGCGGCGAAAATTTTCTTTTGGCCATTGTTGCATATGAAAGAGATTTGATAAGGGAAATACTTGTAGTCTTGGTGTACCGTTTTCAGCTAACAGGGAGGGGGAATTTTCATCGACAACAGGTAGGTTTTCTAACTTTTATACTCGTCATGATAGGTCTGATAAGTCTAAAAACTTTAGGGGTTTGGCACTTTCTATACATTGAGGGGAGGAAGAATCTACAAGTTTTTATTCTATTTTAGTTTTAGCTTAGATCGATTTATTAGATGTCCGTAAAGATGCTTACGTAGTTATTGATGTGCACTAATAAGATTTGATGCGAGATGCTTGCTTCGAAACATTTCACCATGTTTTAATCAGACCTTAGGCAGTTGTATGAATGAGTTATTGGATTGGAAGTAGTTCCATTTATCCCTTAGTATGCATATATAATGTGTGTAGTTTAGAGGTGTCATGATCTCGTTTGGAAATTAATTAACTAGACCAAACTAAAGAATCCCCATCTTAATTTATTTTCGTTGGCAACCTGTGTACTAAGGTCTAGTTAATTAACCTTTTTCTTATGTGTAAGTATCTAAATGATGAAGGATTAGATGGAACACTCCCAGTACTTTTGAAGCTCTTGTAACCCGTGGGGACTTAGCTAAGGGATGTTATCAGTAAACCACTATCTGAGCTATTTGTCGACAATTGATTTGATGTACCTGTAGGTTTCTTTGTATTTGTAGGTTTGTTTAGCATGACTAAGTGTAGTGTGTGGAATGCCATACGCTCATTTTATTAGGTTAGGTATCAATTAGCCGCCATAGTGCTTGGATAGCTAAAAGAATGTGAGTGGTGTCATTTTTGGTGACTGAAAATCATTGGTGTGGTCGGTCGTGTTATCATCGTTCGAGTGAGGTTGAACGGTGTGGTTATTTTTTTGTTTGCATCGCCTATTAGTTGGCTCGATACCCATAAATTGTTACGACGATGACCGAGAAGTTGCCTAAAAAGATATGGATCTATTATCTTTGAATGGGTTCGACAACACCATGTTTTCTGGCGCATGGTAGGAAAACTTGGTGGACTATGCAAAGGCTGATATAGTTTATTGCACGGTTAGGCTAAGAAACTAGAGAGGGGCTGTCAACAAAGTAGTAGAAGACCAGGGGATGGGCAACTCTTATGAATTTGTTAAATCACTTAATTGTTTTATCGTGCATCGACGGTATGGATTTCTCCTTAGTCTACATTACTTGTTAAGCTACCGTCGTCTCCATGACGATTTAAAGCGCATAAATTGCTTTTACCTCCTTTCAATGTTTATGAATTCTTTAAGGCTTGTTAGATCGTCTATAAAGGATATAAGGGTGTGAAAGCCTACTGTTAGTTGGGGTCTGAACCAACTTACTATTTTTTTCAGGAAATCGTGACCGTGGAGCAACCTAGCTTGTAAATTTCATTTCTCTTCCATAAAGCTACCTCTTCATTATTTTAAGGTGCTTAGACAAATGTTTTATTAGTTTCTGTTGAGATCAGATTTTTGTTCTTTTTAATGAATTCTTAGTTTCTAGTTTTGGGTCCGACCTGCGTGTCGAAGAATATTATTTTGTTTTAAAGATTTATGAAACCTTACAACTTCTATCAGTTTATTAAATGAAATTCATTTATTGTTGTCATTGTGCTCCATGCAATAGCCCGATCTCCATTTGTTGGCTTGACGGTTTGAGTGTGTAAAGTGATCCATGTGTTTGTCACACTTGGGATTTTAGGGCGGCCGACTGATGGTTATTTTCAATGATGTTGTAGTAAAAAGGGTTGTCGTTCACTCGGACTTGACGAGATTGATTTTAAGTTTTTAAAAATAAAGAAAATATATACAAAATATTGTCACAGGATGAAGAGACACTGAGACGCAGGATTTCACTACTTTTCATATTGTTGTGATTCAGTCATTAACTCTAGACAATATAGCTCAAGCAAAAGAAGTTGTGACTCTAATTCTTTGCCAAAATTAGATTTCATAAAACATTATATGTAAGTCGTAAGCATGACGCATCAAAAGTAATTTAAACTAAGCATGCGACATCAGACAAAATAACAAATAATTAATAGAAATCATAAAACAATTAAATCTATGCAAAAAGTCATATAAAGAATTAATTCATTTACCACAATCATGAAAAGTTGCTTCCTCGTCGTCCCGGTGATGGGTTCTAGCTCATCATGGTGTAAACACGCTCAAAAATCATTATTAATGCTCAAAAATGGTTTACAAATGATGAACAAGGGAGAAAAGATGAAAAGCCTGATTTGTATGATTATAATTGTTACAAACAGATCATTACGAGAGAACGATACGTGTAAAGTGTTGCTGTTGCGGAAATTTTAAGTCTGCGCATACGTATTACGACCCACGGATGCGAGTCGCTAACGCTGTTGAAGAACGAGCATTGCAGGGCTGGCTGCATTCTTCGTGTTCTTGACTCATGCAAGCGGCGAGAAAACAATTCTCTCGCAACTCGATTTTCTTCACTCTCCACTCTATCTTTTGGCCCCAAACTCTCCATACATTCTCTGATAGACCCCAGCAGCATATTTATACCCAACAGAACCGTAATCAATGCTTGAAATCTTCCCATCAAGGGATTATTCTCGGGAATATTTTTTTCTTTATTCTTACCAAGTTTATCTTGGCCACGCGATTGTAAGCTGCCAACTTCCCTATTTTTAGTTCCTACACGCTTATGATACCTTTAAACACACTCCCAACACAGACATACATGTCTTAACCTTTCTGACTCGTGAAAATCACCTCCAGGCCCACACACATACATTTTCTTCGTTTGGATTATGCGGCCAAATTTAGTCGAACCAAATACATACACCAAGTCCGTTAAGCCAAAACAGACCATCCCAAGAAGTTTGACCATTGAATCGCTCTAAAACTCCTCCAAAAATCCGAACAAAAATCTGCCGTGATGTGAATATTTTCCCGCCAAAACCAAAATTTGAAATGAAGAAGATGAAGTGCCCGATCCAAAACAGGGGCGCCTTTATCACTAGGGTGCTGGGGGTGCCCTTATCCAAATTGAGGGTGCCTTTAGTACTTTTCTCCTGGGGTCCAAATAGCACTTTTCGAGCAACTTTTTCCGCATAAGTGTAATTCTCCAATAACACCTAAACAAACATAAAAACACCAAAATTAGTACAAAAATCGAGACCAACAATAGAGACACTGAGGACAAATTAGACACAAAAATGTGTCTATCA
The DNA here is from genome assembly GCA_023531295.1 of Papaver armeniacum. Classification (NCBI taxonomy): domain Eukaryota; kingdom Viridiplantae; phylum Streptophyta; class Magnoliopsida; order Ranunculales; family Papaveraceae; genus Papaver; species Papaver armeniacum. Next base: position 247,836 of record JAJJWW010006781.1, read on the forward strand.
AACACCCCCAAACTTATTATTTGCTAGTCCCGAGCAAATTTATTCTCGAAAATAAAATTCATTTGAACCCCTAGGTGGCCCTAGTGGCGGAGTGTTGTCTCGGAGGGTTTACCGAGGTGTACCCACAAAACCTTTACTCCAGGACCCTAGCTATCTCGCGGAACCTTGGAAAGCACTAAAGAATCTCCTTGGTTGGCATACTTATTGACTACAGGAGGAAGTACCCCGATGCGAAATTCCAATTGTTGTACACGAGTTTGCACTCAAGCATACTAAAATTCATATAAAGTGACAGAGCTCTACTCAGATAGTCGCACTATGGACATCAATACCCCGAGTCAAAACTAATCACATGGATAGATCAAGAAGATGGATATAGAGAAAAAACATAGATGGTTTTGATGTTTATTAAGTGAATAGTGTTTCCCATATCTGTCTGAAGGCCTCGCCAAAATGAACCTATCCTAATGGTCGAGATACCGGTCGACTAATATCAACACACTTTGGCATATACAAGGGAACCGGTGGTCGATAATCCTAACTCTAGGTCAACACAACTGGCATATACAAGGGTTCCAGGTGGTCGACTTTATTGAATTTATTAGGTTGGTAGATGGTCTGGTCTCACTTTCTCTTTTTTTTTTTTTTTTTTTTTTTTTTTTTTTTTTTTGTATCTCAATCATTTTTTTTTTTTTTTTTTTTTTTTTGTATCTCAATCACTCTATTTCACTCTAGCATTGGTAACAACTTGATTCGTGGGCCACACCTAATCACTTAGAGAAACATAGTTTAAAAACAAACAAAATAAAAACAAAAGTGAAAAGGACTCAACGAGATATGGTGAAACTATCATGTTATTTCTAACACCTGAGCTCTGTGCTTTTATGAATAGACTCTTTAGATGTTTCCATCTAATCAGATTGGTTCCTCAACTCCTACAACCAAGATGTTTCCATCCACTTAGATTGGTTAGTGCCGACCTTAATAAACATAAATTTCTAGGCTCTGGAGTTTATTTATTGCAACTAAAAAGTTTCTCCCATACCCCCAAACTTAAATCTAACATTGTCCTCAATGTTCTAAAGATGAAATTAAAAGTATGAACAATGAGAAACTTTTACCACTTGAAGAGAAGAGTAAGGAAAGATATTACCGTGTTGCATGAGCATGGGTTACCTCCCAAGAAGTGCTAAGTTTAAAGTCTTGACCAGGACATTGGAAGAGATTAGTCACCTCGAATAATCATAAAGCGGAAATTTAGGAATAAGCTGCGGGTCATCTAGATCAAAAAGTACTAACCACAAGAAGAGGAGACTGCAACAGACCAGGAAGATATCCAACACACCCTTATCTATTTTTAAGATCACTACATCTAGCTGTGGTTCGGGTTCAGGCTTTATAAAAGGGTCTAGATAACATATTTTCATGGGTTGCGTTTCCTCATGAGTTAGATCCGAATGTTCAGGTTCTAGAGTATGGAAATACTCAAATAAAAACTTAGAAGCACATAATAATAACCTGAATAATTGAGGATCCTCTAAGTCAATCAGTTTTGACTTACACAGCCGACCACAATAAGATTGGTGGTCTTCCTTAAGCAAATGTGTCGACCCTAATATCCTAAAGTAATTAGGTTTAGTCTTAAAACTTAATAATTGACACATCTGAAACTTATACGTTCCCACGATTGGTTGAAAAATATTTGGTGGGAAAACAAAGTCAATTTTGGTATCATAGCCTGGGTTAACCACATCAACCAGAGGATGGGTTTTTAACAACTGAACTTCTTTATGGACACAACTAGGTTCAGGAAAAAGTGTATGAAGATAGTCTTGTAAAATGGTTGAGGCACGGATGTCCAGTCCTAAGTGAGGGGACTTTTCGAGAGTTAAAGGTAATGCACTAGGAGAGTGATAATCACCCCCAAACTTAGAGTTTTCAGTGTCTCTAGATAGACTAGTCACAATTTCCCTAATTTCTAGAACATCAGAATCCTGAAAATGGTCAATTGATTCTAAGTTATTATCAGGTAATGCATCCTTACTCATCTCTACGAGTTTATCGTCTTCTAAGACTAGTGTTTCTAAATCACTAGACTCTAAAACAGTATTCTCAGGGTAAACTCTTTCCTCTAAACCATCATCACAATCATATAAAGGATTATCAGCGAAAGTTTCTAGTAGAGGCCCGTTAACTAAGGTGTTAATCATAATTACTTCCTCTGATTCACTTATAGGCACATCAAATAATGGATTATCCAGCATATTGCAGGCTAAAGGATCATGAACTACATCGTCTAAAACGGTGGCATCTCTAGTCAAATCCTCGTCCTTTCGAATAGGTGAATAATTATTAAAATTATTGGGATTTGAGCCAGAAATAGTACTATCATTATAAAGTTCAATCGGAGTAGCAAGTTCCTGATCACTATGCCTATTTATTTCAAATTCTTCATCAACACTATCCTCATCATAATCATTATTATAATAACATGAAAATGGTTGAACCTCATCTAAATTAGTGTTACCGAATCTAACCTCGTCATCATGATTATAAATATCTTCATTTTCATGGGTATTATTGGAAACACTGTATTGGGAATTAAGATTATTTCGAGCAAGTTTTTCGACAATCCTATTTGTACTTTCAGTAAATTGCTTAAGAGTCTCTTCTAAAGACATCCTAGTTGACTGCTCTAGGGACTCATCTGGAATATTTAAGGTTTCCTTCACAAATAAGGAATGACTCTTGAAAGCCTCTTCTAGAGAAATAGATGAATTGTTTTGCTCATAAGACCGATATACGTGTGGATAGTAATTGGGCTCACCATGGTGTGACCCATAACCTTCAAAAGGTTGGCATTCCCAACCACTATTCACACTATGGTCATAGTAGTAATGTCCATATTGTTCAGTTGGATATTCGTTGTATTGGCTATACCAGTTTGACATCCTAACTGCAAGGGAATTCTACACAAACACAAACAAGGCTGACTCGACCACAGCAAACCTGCGATTTCTAGCAAACAAAAAGCATGATGGCTCCACTTAGATTGTTTTCTAGACCAGACTTCTAATCCTTCGAAAGGGAATTCGTTACAATTTAAGCAAACCCCTCGGATCAATCCGAGTCAAAGTAAGTTGAATCAAGGCGAGGAAGCTCGGTGGAGCTTTGATACCCAAGGCCTTACCGCTATTACAAGGCGGCGCGATCACGCATTCAACTTCACAGAGACCATCATGAACTTCAAAGTATGCTAAAAGAGTAACCAATATTTCTCGGAAGACTTTCCTACTAAGCTCGTTACCCTATCGGTCTCGTTCTATTCAAAATTTTAGGCTTAGGTTCGTGTTTGGTTTCGTTTTCCTAAGGCGGGCAAGAAGAGAACGGTGATGAAATCGAACTCTTATCTTGTATGGCCAGTCCTTGCCCTTTACTAGGAATTTAAAGCGCCGTTTTCAATACCTCAACATATATGCACACGAAATCATCCAAGTAAACCCACCGACGGGGATTCGCGGGTGTTTAGAATTCTTACCTCCCGTTCCGGACGGGGATGAACCGTTGAAGTCGACTCGGGCCACGACTCCTATGTCATGTACGAACCCGAGGGGCCGAGGTGATATCGTAATCACCGTCCTTCCCTGTGCGAGTTTAAATTTAAATAACCCTTCCTTAGGGTTTAAAAAAAATGTCCAACGGTCCAAAATAAAGTCCAAAATTAAGAAGTCCAAAAAAATAAAAATTACAAAGATAATTACCTAATTACGAGTTTCTAAAAATAAATAAAAATAATTACACTATATACAAAGTTTTCTTCTTCACTTCGTTATGATCTCTCTTTTCTTTCCTATTTTGGCTTTGCTTTTATTTTCAGCACTTTCTCTTTTTCTTTCGCTCCACTCCAAATCAAAGCAAACAGAAATACCAAACCGCGTAAAAAGAACAAAAATAATAATAAAAAAATAAAACCTAAAAACAAATCTATACACAAGTCCGCGTCGGCGCGCCAAAAATTGATGGTTATTTTCAATGATGTTGTAGTAAAAGGGTTGTCGTTCACTCGGACTTGACGAGATTGATTTTAAGTTTTTAAAAATAAAGAAAATATATACAAAATATTGTCACGGGATGAAGAGACACGAGACGCGAGGATTTCACTACTTTTCATATTGTTGTGATTCAGTCATTAACTCTAGACAATATAGCTCAAGCAAAAGAAGTTGTGACTCTAATTCTTTGCCAAAATTAGATTTCATAAAACATTATATGTAAGTCGTAAGCATGACGCATCAAAAGTAATTTAAACTAAGCATGCGACATCGAGACAAAATAACAAATAATTAATATAAATCATAAAACAATTAAATCTATGCAAAAAGTCATATAAAGAATTAATTCATTTACCACAATCATGAAAAGTTGCTTCCTCCGTCGCCCCAGGTGATGGGTTCTAGCTCATCATGGTGTAAACACGCTCAAAAATCATTATTAATGCTCAAAAATGGTTTACAAATGATGAACAAGGGAGAAAAGATGAAAAGCTTTGATTTGTAATGATTATAATTGTTACAAACAGATTATTCTGAGAACGATACGTGTAAAGTGTTGTCATTGCGGAAATTTTAAGTACGCATTCAGTATTACGACCCACGAGATGCGAGTCGCTAACGCTGTTGAAGAACGACTGCTGCAGGGCATGCATTCTTCGTGTTCTTGACTCATGCGCAGCGAGAAAACAATTCTCTTCAACTCGATTTTTCTTCACTCTCCACTCTATCTTTTGGCCCCAAACTCTCCATACCTTCTCCGATCGACCCAAAGAAACATATTTATACCCATGAGAACCGTAATCAATGCTTGAAATCTTCCCATCAAGGGATTATTCTCGGGAATATTTTTTCTTTATTCTTACCAAGTTTATCTTGGCCACGCGATTGTAAGCTGCCAACTTCCCTATTTTTAGTTCCTACACGCTTATGATACCTTTAAACACACTCCCAACACAGACATACATGTCTTAACCTTTCTGACTCGTGAAAATCACCTCCCGACCACACACACTACTGTTTTCTTCGTTTGGATTATGGCCAAATTTAGTCGAACCAAATACATACACCAAGTCTGTTAAGCCAAAACAGACCATCCCAAGAAGTTTCAGCCATTGAATCGCTCTAAAACTCCTCCAAAAATCCGAACAAAAATCTGCCTGTGATGTGAATATTTTCCCGCCAAAACCAAAATTTGAAATGAAGAAGATGAAGTGCCCCGATCCAAAACAGGGGCGCCTTTATCAGCTGGGGTGCCTGGGGTGCCCTTATCCAAATTGAGGGTGCCTTTAGTACTTTTCTCCTGGGTCCAAATAGCACTTTTCGAGCAACTTTTTCCGCATAAGTGTAATTCTCCAATAACACCTAAACAAACATAAAAACACCAAAATTAGTACAAAAATCGAGACCAACAATAGAGACACTGAGGACAAATTAGACACAAAAATGTGTCTATCACCGACCTAGAATTCGAAGTGGGGCGTGACAAAATGGTATCAGAGCATGGTCACGTAGGTCCTTGGGAGCGGGATTTAGGGTCTTGTTTGATCACGTAGGCACAATTTTATGAGCACTTTGTTGTTTGCATTGTATGAAATTGTGTGATGATTGTTTATGGGTTTACATTATTTTAAGTTTGATAATGATAAGAGAATAATCCTTAATGTGAATGATGTAGGCTTTCTTCCGCTTATCTCTTTAAAGTTTGATCTAATGAGTCTAGCAAGGTTCCCTAGTTTTGTTTGCAAAAGAATAATGAGAGAAGGATTTAAAGGGACTGCTTTGTGATAAAATTAGTTAGTTTTCATTATTATTGAAATGGGTTGTTGTAAGTGATTTTATGTACTCGATGCTTTACTGTAGTGTCAAGTCTCTTTGGTGTGATTAACTTTGTAATGTGTACCCAAGGTTACTAGTCCAGTCTTGTGACCGTATGGCTAGGCTAATAAAGCTCATTTTTCCTACTGTATAGAACATATGCTTAGGACTACCCATTATGGGATGAGGAAGATTGACTACCCATGTTTGTTATGAAGTCTTTAAGTTCTGGATTTTGAGTGTTCAGGATTATAGATGTGATTTTTAGTTGCACTGTATGTTTTGGTGGAACCATATAGAGGTGGGCTGTGATCTTCAGTGCACGAGTCACTATTTTTTTATTTTTTTTTATTTTTTTTTTATTTTATGATGTTGAATACTACAACTACTTTCCATTAATAGTGCGTTCCGTGTTCAGTAGTAGGACTTGCAGTATTGTTAAATGTGATGAGCTATGTAACTTGAGTGCGATTAATAGAGACTAATTGTGGTACAGAGAGGCTATTATCGATGGATAGGAATTCCGGCGTCGTTATTTATTTTATTTTTTTTAATTTTTTTTATTGAATGCTACTGTTTGGCGTTAGCATGTATAATTTTGTGTGTTGTTTCCTTGGGAATGCTAGGTGATGATGAATAGTATTTCTTGTTTGTTTGTTGCCCGTAGTTGGCTCGATTCCCATTGTTTGTTAAGGCGATGACCGCGGGGTCGCCTAGAAGATATGGATCTATTATCTTAAAATGGGAACGACAACACTTAGCTCTCCGGCACACGGTAGGAGAGTTTTGTGGACTGCACTAGGGCTGATAAGGTAGTGTTATGTGACAGTGATAGTATCATTTGAGTGTTCAAATTGTTTTGCGCTTGCCTGTAGTTGGCTCGACTCCCATAAGTTTGGCGATGACCTAGGGGTCGCCTAAAAGATATGGCTCTATTATCTTTGATTGGGATCGACAACACCTAGTTCTCCGGCGCACGGTAGGAGGATTAAGTGGACTACTAAAGGGTTGTTACGGTAATAGTATGTGAAAGTAGTAAATAGTGTTATTTGTTGCTTCCGTTTGTATGTGGTTGGCTCGAATTCCATAAGTTATAATATGATGACCGACGGGTCGCATATATATTGCTATGCATGGGGACCTGCGATGACCAAGGGGTCGCATTTGTATTGCTTAGCTGGTTGAAAACTTTGGAAATGTCGATGCAAACGTTTGGTATGCTAATGCGCGGTTAGCTAACCACTTGGACCATAATGCGGCAACAGTAAACATAGACTAATTCCGTGGACGGAATCCTTTTTCCTAGGGGGGGAGATTGTAATATCCCCTTATCCTAAAGTTTGTGCTAGTTAGCAGTAGTAGCCTTGGTGTTGGGTGGATATACATGTTCCACGGCCCAAAACGGCAAAGTGCTGGGTGGAAAATCTGGATTTTTTTATTTGGAAAGTTGACTAAAAGTGTATATAGAAAGACTAGGGTTTTAACTAGTTCTTTTTGGGAGACGACAACTTTTTTAGGATTAAGAACGCACAAGACAGGGATGGAAAATAAGTGAAGGCCTGCGGCGAAAATTTTCTTTTGGCCATTGTTGCATATGAAAGAGATTTGATAAGGGAAATACTTGTAGTCTTGGTGTACCGTTTTCAGCTAACAGGGAGGGGGAATTTTCATCGACAACAGGTAGGTTTTCTAACTTTTATACTCGTTATGATAGGTCTGATAAGTCTAAAAACTTTAGGGGTTTGGCACTTTCTATACATTGAGGGGAGGAAGAATCTACAAGTTTTTATTCTATTTTCGTTTTAGCTTAGATCGATTTATTAGATGTCTGTAAAGATGCTTCTGTAGTTATTGATGTGCACTAATAAGATTTGATGCAGATGCTTGCTTTCGAAACATTTCACCATGTTTTAATCAGACCTTAGGCAGTTGTATGAATGAGTTATTGGATTGGAAGTAGTTCCATTTATCCCTTAGTATGCATATATAATGTGTGTAGTTTAGAGGTGTCATGATCTCGTTTGGAAATTAATTAACTGGACCAAACTAAAGAATCCCCATCTTAATTTATTTTCGTTGGCAACCTGTGTACTAAGGTCTAGTTAATTAACCTTTTTCTTATGTGTAAGTATCTAAATGATGAAGGATTAGATGGAACACTCCCAGTACTTTTGAAGCTCTTGTAACCCGTGGGGACTTAGCTAAGGGATGTTATCAGTAAACCACTATCTGAGTTATTTGTCGACAATTGATTTGATGTACACCGTAGGTTTCTTTGTATTTGTAGGTTTGTTTAGCATGACTAAGTGTAGTGTGTGGAATGCCATACGCTCATTTTATTAGGTTAGGTATCAATTAGCCGCCATAGTGCTTGGATAGCTAAAAGAATGTGAGTGGTGTCTGTTTTTGGTGACTGAAAATCATTGGTGTGGTCAGTCGTGTTATCACCGTTCAGTGAGGTTGAACGGTGTGGTTATTTTTTTTGTTTGCATCGCCTATTAGTTGGCTCGATACCCATAAATTGTTACGACGATGACCGAGAAGTTGCCTAAAAAGATATGGATCTATTATCTTTGAATGGGTTCGACAACACCATGTTTTCTGGCGCATGGTAGGAAAACTTGGTGGACTATGCAAAGGCTGATATAGTTTATTGCACGGTTAGGCTAAGAAACTAGAGAGGGGCTGTCAACAAAGTAGTAGGAGACCAGGGGATGGGCAACTCTTATGAATTTGTTAAATCACTTAATTGTTTTATCGTGCATCGACGGTATGGATTTCTCCTTAGTCTACATTACTTGTTAAGCTACCGTCGTCTCCATGACGATTTAAAGCGCATAAATTGCTTTTACCTCCTTTCAATGTTTATGAATTCTTTAAGGCTTGTTGAATCGTCTATAAAGGATATAAGGGTGTGAAAGCCTACTGTTAGTTGGGGTCTGACCCAACTTACTATTTTTTTCAGAAATCGTGACCGTGGAGCAACCTAGCTTGTAAATTTCATTTCTCTTCCATAAAGCTACCTCTTCATTATTTTAAGGTGCTTAGACAAATGTTTTATTAGTTTCTGTTGAGATCAGATTTTTGTTCTTTTTAATGAATTCTTAGTTTCTAGTTTTGGGTCCGACCTGCGTGTCGAAGAATATTATTTTGTTTTAAAGATTTATGAAACCTTACAACTTCTATCAGTTTTATTAAATGAAATTCATTTATTGTTGTCATTGTGCTCCATGCAATAGCCCGATCTCCATTTGTTGGCTTGACGGTTTGAGTGTGTAAAGTGATCCATGTGTTTGTCACACTTGGGATTTTAGGGCGGCCGACCTAGAATTCGAAGTGGGGCGTGACAGATTTTATCCTAAAATTTCAAAATCATCTCTATACACACCGTGAGGAGTTCGAATATATATACACGATAACACTATTTGGTTTTGGTTTCAAGTATTTCTCTAATCTATTCAGTTATCTAAATAAACTACTTTTAATTCATCATATAATAGACTTATACACGGATTAGAAAATTTATTCTCACACACCACATAGACACGTTCTTTGGTTACTCTTATCTGTATTTAAGCATCTTAAATTTGTTGTGCTTACTTAACTCTATCGTAGCAAAGATGATAAATATTATCTGATAGCTATCCAGTTATATACAACGACTATATGGAAGACTTTAATGGTTGCAGTAGTAGCAAAAGAAAAAAAAGAGTAAGTGGTTGAGGTCACCATTTTAAAAATAAAACTTGCAAACTCTACAAAAACTCTATGTGGCAGGAACATAGTTAAAATTTTAGGCCATACTTCTAAGTGAAACTGGGTCATTATCTTTATGTGTAAGGAACTATGCCAGTGAGTTGTGACAGCAAAAAGCTTAGACGTATATACAACAACCAAAAAAATTGTTGAAAGTACCGCAGCTCCACAATAAGCATCACAACCTCAATGTTTATGCAGCAATTCTGTAGAGGGTTTGAGTCAAATCAGACTGTTTACACTTTGCAAAAAAATCATATCCAAAACATTAAACAACGTAAAAAACAGGCAGTTGTTAGCTTACCTAATAACAAAGTAATGAAGGTGAATCAAATCCCAAAAAAAAAAGTGAATCCATTTTGCAAGTTCTTATTTATTTTATGGTAAATTACAATAACTTTTTCCCTTACTTAAGGCATTTTAGCCTCCTCTTTAGTGCAGGATAAACCTTGTAATCATGAGAATTCTGGGATTTTTTTTTATAAGGTGATCGAAAACCGTGAATGAAAGTATTTCAGGAACAAAAAAAACTTTATGTAAAATTCAATAGAAGCTTCAAAGCCAATGACTAAAAAGGATCTCTCGCAACCTTATTAAAACACAACAAATACATTCTTATGGTGATGGGAATCATATGGATTATTTGCTTCCAAAAACCCGAACAACCAAAGAATTTCAGACTCCAAATGAGAATTAATAACAACTTGCTTAAGAAGCATTAAGATTAGAAATGGTCGGGAAATTCTACATCCTATTTGAGATTCTCGGTGGTTGAATAGTCAGATATGAGTTTGATTATTAAAACACAATGAAGTATCCAATGACAATTGGAAATATAGTTTCAGAATATGCATAACTGAAGATGCTAATGAAGATTACATCTATTGAGCAAGTATTTTTGGGTGCTGAAGAACCATAGAAACCTTTGAAGATGAAGATGAATACTAATCATATGTAGGGCTGGAAGACTCTTAAATTGAAAACACTCGAATTTCTTTGAAGTGTAAAATCTGTTTTTTTTTTCCTGATAAGTGTATCTGAAGATGAAAGAGAACAAAGTACCTGGCAAGACAAATTTGGTTTCGCAATTAAAAATGAATTAATTTGAAATTCTCCAGTCTCTGACATACCCCTTCCTCCAATTTGAAGTGAAAATTGGCTTTACAAAAAAAAGCAAAAACTCATCATCCCTAGCTTTCTCAACTCTTTCAATCTTGTTCCCTCTCTGTAGATTGAAGGGAAAGCGTAGTGACGTGCTGGTGTTTATAACTTATAAGTAGATAGAGCCTTGTGAGAGAGCCATCAAGTCTGTAGAAAATGATAATTTCTAGTAGTATAGAAGCATCAAAGGGAATTAAAATCAAAGGGAATTAAAATGAACACATTCCAATTACCGATTCTTCATTCTCTTAAGAAAAACTGTTTACCCAACCACAATTCTAAATCATCTAATTTCAGCAAGTTGGAATATTTATGGTGTTGATGGAGCAATTTGATATACTGAGTGTTTAGGAAAATAATTGGGTGAATTTGTGAGATACCCACAAAAAAAGAGAGCTATCCACGAAGAACGGATCAACCAAAAGCAATAAGACTATAAGAACTACAACAGTATGACAGTAAACACAACCTGGCGTGATTCGAACACGCAACCTTCTAACATGGAGTCAGACGCGCTACCATTGCGCCGCAGATTCATATTCGTGCACATAAATCATGGCTTAGTTTAGGTAGTGAGGGATTTCGATAAGGTCCAACCATGGTGGATACTCTTTTAAAAAAAGACTTAAAATAAATGACCGGTAGGATTTGTCCAACCAAGAAAGACATGAGAAAGATTCTTTCTCTTTCAATTCGGCTTTCTTCTGCCTTCTGGATACATAGAGTATACATGCACTATATATGGAACTGAGATAGTAAAACTCTGTGAACTTATATGATGCAGCTTTCTAAATATAGAAATGATAAAATTGATCTATTGACTTACAACCGAGGATCCTTGGCTACAGTTCAAATTTCGTGAAGAATGTTTTGTGAAAGTAAAGTAATAGATGCACATGTGCATCAGCGTCTACTACCTTTAAATGGTGAAGTAAAAATATAAATTTACCCTTCACAGTTAAACAGTGAAAACAAGTTGATTAAAGAAGTGTTATCTAACATGTAGGACACATCTGGTTCACATCCTTGATCAATATTTCATGCCCCTCATCAGCAGTATAATCGCAAGTACTATAAAATCCTTACCAAAAATATGTTTGCACAAATGACTACTTTAGCAACTAAGAAGAGTTAAGGAACAAAAACCTAACCAAGGTATCCATATCCTAGAGCAATAGACCCACGGAAGGAAACAAATAACATGTCTGCTTGAGCGAACTTCATGTGCATTTTCTCGAAAATATCTTTCAATGAGACCAGGATTAATTGCAAGTAATTCACCTGGTTCCAGCATCTCCCAAAAATTGAATCTTAATTCCAAAAAAAAAAGAGGCTCGGCAAAACAAAGAAAAGATTACATAAACGCAAAAAAAATACCTCTGAGAAAAGATAAGAATTGACGAAGATTGTAGAATGAAATATTTTGCATGATGACTATTTTTGTTCGGGAGGAACCAATATTGATCATCGGTATATGAGGTTCCACTCAGCTGCAGATCACCAAAGCCAAACTACAGAAGGCGAGTGAGTGCTAAGAGTGGATTTAAGATTTTTGAGGGATTTATTTGCCATAGAGGTTATACTCAATCACGTCTGAATCCCTGGCCATGTTGGATTATCTTTTCACACTTAGTTAATAGTAAAAAAAATGGTACACCACTACCTGTACATGGAGATAAAGAAAGAAAATCAGACATATTAAGCATATTGAGCATGCTAAGTTAGCGAATTAAATTTTTCTTCTTGATTTAATACCTCAAATCCTTGTTTATTGATTACGATGGAGTGATAATCAATTAAGTAGCCAGTAATAACCAAGTTAATCAATTAAGTAGCCAGAAATAACCAAGTTAAACTTAGGTAAAACTCTATGGGTTAATATTAAGAATTTTTTAACAAAAATCTTGTTATCTCTACGGCAACAACTGAAATCTGAGAAAGATAGGGAAGTTACTTGGATACTGGAGAAACAAACTTGCACAATATAACAAATTCAATTACGAACAATAAGAGAAAAAGACAAATACATTTGTTCCCCTACAGACTTAAATGAACTGTTTGAGCACCTATTAAGGTCACTGTTATCCAAATACAGATAATAACCTAAACGACACTATTTTACTTGAAGTGAAAGTCCAAAGCACAACCTAAGTAATTAAGTTAACGAATAGCAGAGTCAGGGATCGGTTACCTAACTTTCTTGTTTCTGGTTCTTTTCTTTCATTTAAAAATTATGCAATCCTATTACTGTCATAATGGAGCTGGAGAACCTTCCCTTAATATTTTTGCATGAACACCTGCGATGAAAAGGTTTTTATTTGATTTCTTGGTCTAGGATCTAAGAGAAACTCTGCGTCGGAAATATCAATCAGATGTCTACTACTTTCATCCAAAAAAAAAAATGTCTACTACAGGGTAAAGTATGCTCTGCACTTGTTCACCACCTGGTGCAAAAACAAATAGATAGCCAAGATGTAAATGTGTTTTCACCAATATTCTAATTAATCTGTTAACTTACATATTCTAATTTTTTTTCTTTGGTAAGCCTAATTTCCTTAACGTGGTATTGGCATGTTCACCGCCATAGGAGTTTTGTATATGTTGCATACGGTGTGCCATATAAGACTATGATTAATGGGCGTCATGTTTCGCCAACAACTTTGAATGTATAACAACATTAGCTTACAAAGACATTGATCCGAAACCATCATAGTAAGATAATGGATGATAACCTAAGCTAATATAAATTTCTTATGATTCTTATCCAAGAAGAGGAGATTGCTTCGCCCTTTTTTTCCTTCCCCGTGACTTATACTTAGAGAAAATTTGTTGTTGAACTGTGTGTAAGATAGATAATAACTATGTTGTCATGGGCGTAAGGCGCCGCGTGGCGTCGGGGGTAAAATCCCGAGCCGCAGCGAGGCGCGGCGAAGCCGCGGCGTAGAACAATAATTCCCACATAGGTTTATGTTCTTGACATAACTGATAATTAGCTTAGGATTTTCTATATTAGCTTGTAAATCTTAATGAAAAAGATTTGCAAAAATTTGGAAAGATTTTTTCCCCTTCACTATTGTCAAGTAATTAACAAAAACAGCTAGAAATGATGTGTTTCTTAACATAATTAGATTAGGGTTTTAAAATATTAATGTATGACTTAATGAAAAAGATTTTCAAAAGATTTTGGCTATATTTTTTTCCTTTTTTGGCATAAAAATGCCACTTTGGCGCCCAACAAACTGGCGCCTTGGCCTGAGCGCCTAGAAAGGCGACGCCTGGGCACCACTTTTTAAAGTGGCATCTTCTTACCCACTGCGTGGCGTCCAAGTGCAGAATAAGGCCACTTTGGCGCCTCGGCGGCGCCTAGGCGACGCCTTTGACAACATAGGATAATAATTCTATGACGCAGTTAAGAGAATTTCTGGTGCTGACCCACTTCTGTCACTATGCACATCGAAATAATATCATCGCAAAGTAAAGTCATTATTAATCTTGCAAATTAAAGTCATTAGTAACCATGCGTGTATAACATTCAATTTTCTCTCACATTGGTATCTAAGGGTATGTCAAAGTTGCCTATTGGTAATAGTAAATGCAAGTTTAAAATCTGGTATTCTTAAAAATGTCTCGATTCAAAACCATTCAAAGGCCATAGTTAAAACCACAAAACTCACCCTTGCACAACCAATTCACCCGACGCTTCGCAATTCTAACAGATTTATCAAAAGTATCAGTTTAAATTAAAACAAAAGTAGATAACACTTCAGAAAATAAAGGGAACTCCAATACAATGAAAATAAGTATACACAATTAGCTGTGCACGTACCATTCATTTCAAGCTCATGTGCTTCCTACTGGATATTCAGACCATCAAAGAATTTCCACGGCTTTGTACCATGTTACATCGATACGCAATTTTTAGAAAATCTTCAAGACTTAGCTATTGTAAAGAAAGCAGCAAAGAGGAAATCACTGATAAGTTTTACTAAGGATAACTACGCATATCTTGGATAGTCGGCATATCTTGTATAATTTTTCAAATGTCCAACATATGTTAAAGTTCAAAGCAGGGAATTCAATGTGCAAAAATTTCTCCTGTGCCTACCATTTGCAACTCTAATAAAATGAAACGCTCAGGGAACAGGTCAGTGGAGAAATTGCACTTAAAACATGACTAATTATTTTTAGAGGCTAGTATGTGGAGCATATTAAAAGTATTCCTTCAGAAGCATGTGATACTAAAAACAAAATCATCTTTGTAGATTAATGATTACTTAGGTTAGGTGGGAGAGATCTTAGAGACTACAACGAAGTGATAAGAATAGATTGAAGGATGTGGTTACCAACAGATATAGAGATGCTCAGAATCGACACATATGACATAGATTTAAACAAACAACGGAAGGGCATAGTTCTTAATCCATTCACAATTGCTTGGGAATCATTTAAGATGATAATAATAATAATATATAAAATAAAAGTCATTCCACAGTGATGCAGGAGAGGTTTCCCCATGCTCATTAGAGTCAAACATGATTAAGCCCCTCGGTGACAGATTTCCAATATAAAAGACCTTTCTATCGGTCATGTCATTTGGGAGTATGGTCTCCCTTCAGTTCATAGGAACAGGCTGTGACGAATCATAGCAAAAAGAATATATACAAAAAGAAATACCAACCTTCCCATCTCCATGACTACCAAAGCAATGAATCGTAACAGCCATCTCCTCATTGGACCATGAAAAATCATGTTCGATTTGCCGCTCCCTTCCCCGCTTCTGTAATATCAACGGGAGAATACCTTGAGTACCCAATCCAGTACATTCAATATCAGTATATCTAGATGCCAATAAATTGTTAATGGTTTATAAAAATGCTAATTAATAACAACTATAAAATTTAACTGTTCCAAATTACTCTTATCATTTAACCATAAAAGGATCTCATCATGAGAAGAGGACCACCGAAATCTGAACTACCACTAACAGTTTATAAATATGCCATAATCTTTTGCCAACCAAAGATTATGTTCTCCAGGGAACCCCTGGGAGTTTATAAAATTTGCATCAAGCTTCGATAATTTTAAATCCAGTAAGGAAAACAAAGATTAACAACTCATCATCAGCAAGATCATTAGGAGTAATGACAACAATATTAGGAATAACAACGGAAAACTAATAAGTGAGAAAATACTCTTGAAATTAATCAATATCAACAGAAAACAGCATGAACAGCAGAAAGAGACAGATTTAAAAAAAAAAAAATCACTAAGTCATCATAAGCTAAATTTCCTCTGAGAACCCAATCTAATTTTTAAGAAAATTAGAGATTTATAAATCTAGGATTTCCACATGTTCACCTTGTTCTCCTCTGCATCGTCTTTGTAAATCAACTTTGCAATTTCCTGCAAACCTAAATCAGCATGCATGAATCAAAAAGGGGAAAAAGAAAACATTATATTAAAAATCTAGGGTTCCCACATGTTTACCTCTCCTTTCCTCTGCGTTGTCTTTTCGATTAAAGTAAACATAAATCGAATAAACAAAAACAGCTTTGTAAATCAATCATCCTTCATTAATCAAAAAGAGAATAATAGAATAAAGTCAGATTCAAAACAGATGATTTAAATCAGTAGAGGAAAGAGAAAGTTTGTAGGCAAAGTTGTACCAAGGAATGTTGATAAAACCAATGAGTTTTCATGAGTTCATGAAATACAAAAAATAAGGAAAATTATGGAAGAGGCATGGACCGACCATGGCTAGGGCACGGCCGTCCGGACGGTGGGCCCGGCCCTGGGCGCCTCTTATTATTTTATTAATATTTATTGTTTTCTCTTATTTTGCGTACGATTCCTCATTGTTTCATATTTTTTGGATGCTCGTTCGTGCATCCGGGTGCTCAGTGGTGCATCATTGTCGAATACACTTGCACCATTTTTGTGGGGCTTACTCAGTGATGATCCAGATGCCCGGTTATTGAGTATTTATTACTAATTTATGAAATCAGTGGAGAATAATTCATGAAATCGAGTAATAAAAATGAATAGTTGATTATTAATTCATAGGATCAGCTGTGGATTCGACTACGAATTCAGAATAATAAAGCAAGCATTACCATCCTATGGGATCGTGGATATGACCATAAAATCGGAGTAATTAAAATTATTTATCACCATTTCATGAGATCAACTGTGGATTCGATCATGAAATCGGAATAATGAGATAATGTAGTAGTTTATTGCCATTCTCAGGTGATTACTTAGGATTGGTTACACTAATTAATCAAACATAAGTCAGGCATTGTGATTAGTTATACCAATATACATAACAAAGTTATGATCGGTTCTACTATCTCATGCATATTGGTAATCCAAAGATATGCAATGAATAACAATACCAATAAGCCTAGCGATTTCCCTTTCGATTCATAAAACAAGTTTATGAATGTACTTCCTTTAAACAAATGTAAAACATTGATTCCTAGGTTGAAATCTTCACCTTTACCCATTCTCATATTCATAACAGCATTCATAAAATTATGTCGATGTCATATCAACAAAGTTCAAAAGATAAGTTATACTTCGTAGTCTCCTTAATACTATGATTATATGATCATGTCTCACTACTAGAGTAAAATATTCATTCACAGCTTCACAGTTATGTTTTCAATATAACACGACTTGAAAGATACGTTAGGAATAAAACAGTTCAAGTCAATATTACTAACCTCAAGAGGAAGGATGATGTCGTTGTTGTAGCTCGTTACTTCTCACGTTCTTCAGGTCTTCGAGTAATACTTGTATGTCTCACATTCCTAGACTTTCTAGTCTAACCTATACGAAGTTGTCTCTAGTACATAATCAAGCGAGTCTTAGATGAGTTTTGATTCACTAAAATATGACAACCAAACTTGACATACCAACGCTTGGATGGTTCAACCGAGCTATGCTCTAACAATATCTAAATGAAGGTATATTTCATTTGTGTGTAACAAGCTAAGACCATATAACGGTGAAGAGATATTGCTTTGGTTTTAAGCAAACTTTGATTGAATCTTAAATCAGGTTTTCATTTAATGGTGAATATTGATTTCTTTGTTACTAAGCTAACTTAGAATGCAAACCCTGATTTGAAAGACTATATAAGGGAGAACACTAGCAACAGGAAAACCTAATCCCGACACTTTCATGTGTCCTAGTTGCGTACTAGACTTGATTCTCCTTTAACCTAGGTTTTTTCCAAAACCATTATAGGTTAACGACTTGAAGACTTCATTTGGGATTCGTGATGCCAGACCCAACTATTTTCTCTGTAGTTGCGTGTTCTGATCTTACTTGTACTATCGTATTGAGTACTATATTCTCTAAGATTTGCTCGAGATTTATCTCCGATAGGTAAGATATAAAAAGTAATCACAAAGATCTTCGTCTTATTCTTTGTGATTCCACAATAACTTCTTCTACTACCATATAGTTAAGTTATTGTGAGGTGATTGATATTTCTAGGATGTTCTTCGGGAATATACGACCGGATTATCAATTGGTTCATGTTCACCTTGATTTATCAAAAAAACAGAACAAAAACTTCATAGGTATTTCTGTGGGAGACAGATTTATCTATCAGAATAGACTTTTCTGTGGGAGACAAATTTGTTTATAAAATCTTCGACTTTGGGTCGTAGCAACTCTTAGTTGTGGGTGAGATCATCTAAGGGAATCAAGTGCGTAGAGTCCTGTTGGGATTCAGAGACGTAAGGAACACGACTGTACCTTAATCGGTGTGAGACTTGGTTAGGGATCAACTACATTCCAGTCTGAAGTTAACTTGTAGTATGCTAGTGTCTGTAGCGGCTTAATACAGTGTGGTGTTCAAATATGTACTAGGTCCCGGGGTTTTTCGGCATTTGTGGTTTCCTCGTTAACAAAACTTTTGGTGTCTGTGTTATTTCTCTTCCGCATTATATTTGTTTATATAATTGAAATATCACAGGTTGTGCGTAGTTCAATCAATTGTTCAATATGACCTTTGGTCTTTGAGTATAAATTGATTGACACTTGGACATTGGTCTTTGGTACCGTCCAATTTATTTCTGTTAGAGCACTGCTCGGTCGAACTCGCAAACGTTGATATCTCAAGCTTGTTTGTCAAGTTTAGTTTCCAAAACTATAAGTCTTGATTTCTGGTTTACTTATAGTTAAATCTCATATTAGGATAGAATGTCTAGTTGAGCTTTAGAATTCACGGCGTTCATCGATTGAAGACGAAGCACTACTAAGGGGAGCTTGTGGAACTTCATCAACAAAAGGTATGGGGAGACTTGAACTCATCTATCACTCAAAAGTCTATATGAGACAAAAGTCGTGTAGCTATGTAGACTTCGATTATACACATTTGATATTTCGAGCTAACTTTAACTCACTTATATATTTCTCAAAATATGTGTTGGTAAGCTTTCGCTTTACCCAAGTTCCTCTTATATTCTTGACGAAAGTCAAAAGATGATCATGTGAGAATCGCCTGGTAACATCTTATATGATTTGTGTGAGACAGTGATTTGGTGTAGACTCGGAATGTTTCGTATTGATCATTTGATCACTTGAAAATTGCTTTGAGGCTAACAGTTTGTGTGAGACATCTATTCATGTCTTCTAATAATGTTTCAATGATTGAAATGGGAGTTTAGAACTATTAGCAATTAATTGGATATAACACAGTATGCGTACTTGTATGCTAACTGTTGCAAGTTATTCCAAGTCCGGGAACCATAGTATGCATACCCGTATGCGTACTGGTTGGTTATTTGAAGTCCGAGAACTTAGTATTCATACCCATATACGTACCGGCGTAAGTTCATGTCCGGGAATTCAACTGAGTTTGATGGTGTACGACAGTATGCGTACATGTTCGCATACTGGCGAACCCAGACCGAATCCGGCCACTTAGGTATGCGAACCCGTTTGCATACTTGAGTAGGTTATGTTCTAAAATCGGTTTGTTCATGAACTAATACATTTATAAATTAAGGAATGCAATCTTTTGCAAACCATGGATATAATGTTCATGAATTGATTCGAGTGAATCAAAATCGATTTTGCTTCAATTGTGTCTTGTATACTTCTATGAGAATATAAACAATTGAAAAACTCTATAACTAGTTTCATTTGAGTCATTTGAACTAGTTGTGTTAAGATGAACAAGGTTGATATGAAAGTGTTCATATGGCTAACTTCAGTTAACTATTGTTGAGCCAACAAGGAGTACATGGTTAGGTACGGTTACTCGTATCTAAATGAAGTCACTTTTCATTTGTGTGTAACAAGCTAAATTCGATCTAACGGTTGAAGATATTAGCTTAAGTCTAATCAGGTTTTCATATGACTTTGAATATTGAATGCTTTGTTACCAAGGTAACATCGATTGCAAACTCTGATTTGAAGACTATATTAGGGAGAATTCTAGCAACTGGGAAATATAATCCCCACATCTCCTGTGTGATACTAGGTCCCGGGGTTTTTCTGTCCACCCGAGGTTAAATAAAGTGATATAGTTCTACTACTATCCTTTTACTGCACTATGTTGATTTGTTTTGCAGTGTGCGAACCTTGATGGTTGAACGTTGTAAAAAATCCCACTTTCGTTCTGTAGGTCGCGGTTCATGAATGCTTTGTTACTAAGCTAACATTGATTGCAAACCCTGATTTGAAAGACTATATAAGGGAGAATTCTAGCAACTGGGAAACCTAATCCCCACACCTCCTGTGTGATACTAGTTGTATTAGCTAGAGTCGATTCTCCTTTAACCTTAGGTTTATTCTTAAAAACCGGGTTAACGACTTAAAGACTTCATTGGGATTGTGAAGCCGGACCGATACTACTTTCTCGTAGTTGTGTGATCTGATCATGCTGATTCTATCGTGTTGAGTATAATCGTAACAATTGGCTTGAGATTAATATCTCTGATAGGCAAGATATAAAAGTAGTCACAAACATCTTCGTCTCATCGTTTGTGATTCCACAATATCTTCTTTCGCCGCGTCGATTAGGATTATTATGAGGTGATTGATAATACTAGGCTGTTCTTCGGGAAAATTAGTCTGGGATATCAATTAGTTCCTGTGAAAAGGCGAGGGTACCCAAATATACCTCAAGCTAAAACTTTTCCTACCTATAAGTCCTTTCTCCGAAAGTGATTGTCTATGGACAGAGTCGAGACAATACAACTAATCGGTTCGCACTTCGTGTAATCGTCTATGGATACTAGATTGAGACAATACAACAACAAAGTATGTTTACTTGATACAAAGGTTCGGACTTAACCAAAAACAATAGGATTGCTTATCAAGTAAATAGGAATTAGCGTTTGTGTAATTTACTTTAATTATAATAAAATAATTATAATGCGGAAATATAATGTAAATGACACAGCAAGATTTTGTTAACGAGGAAACCGCAAATGCAGAAAAACCCCGGGACCTTGTCCAGAATTGAATACTCTCAGGATTAATCTGCTACACAAAATTACACCTAACTTCGTATAGTTGAGACCAAGCAACTAAACCTATAGTTCACCTAGTTAAGTATGTATTCCCACTCCTCCAACTTATAAATAAGTCACGTACTTGGAACAATTCCTTTGGTTGGTATTCCAAACAGTAAAGGAACAACAAATCTGTTTGGTATCAACTCTCTTCAACCAAGTGATATGAGTCAAACAAAGGCTCTTCCGTTTATCTTAACATAAACTCATTCGTCAGGTCCTTAGATCTATCTTATGTTCAATTACCGAAGTAATCGTTTAAGATTAAGCCAACAACACTCTATAATCCAAAGAATTGTGTTGATGCCGATCTACTCAATTAATCAATCCAATCTACCACAAGGATAAACCGATTATTAATTGGATCCTCTTTTACCAAAACAAGTATTGTGCACACCAAAGATTATAAAACCCAAGTCAGATCTTCAATATCTTCTTTGTCTTCAAATCTTCTTAAATCTTCAATAAAAACGTGCACACAATCACTTGAATCTCTTGTGATCAATCACGCACAGAACGGAGTTTGTTAACAATGGGTTATCACAAGATCGTCTTTAGAACTAACAACAGTTTAAAGATCCCTGTCGAAACTCTGAACTAGTTTGAGTGAATCTTATATCAGAAGAGAAGATTCTCAAGCATGAACAAACTAGGTGCAATCAGATTTCAACCACCGTTAGCCAATCAAATCAATCGAAAACAAAAGATAAACCGCAATTATCTAGTTTCCCACCAACGGTACACGCTAGAGCTTCTCAATCCCAAAGAAGACTTTAAACTGAGCGGCCGTAAGAGACTTCCCCTAATTAGGTTACTCTCCTCTACGAATAGGCGGCTACACCAGTAACAATAACAAAAGAGGAAGTCTGTTGTTACGAAGGATTAGTTTGCTAGAAAGACAAACTTAAAGTATTTATAGACAATGAAGTTTGGACACCAAGGACCAAAACCAAAAATATTCTCAAGATATTCATTAAAGCACAAATTCGGTTTCCATAATTCCTGGAAATGCTCTGTCCAAAAAAAATGATTGAAATCTCTCGGAAAATCTAATTAGTAAATGCACATTACTAATTCTTATGTTTCCCTACAAAATGAAATTGATAACCTTAATTAAAAGATTCTTAACTTACTTATGTTTCGATCCTGGGATTCTCTTCTCTTAGATATTAAGGAATATCTTTGAACAATTAAAGAAATAAACATTCACATCACATGTTCAAAGTATGTCGACATCCTTACTTTATAAGTTCTCTTTCACACTTACAACCTTGAAACCGATTTTCCACACTTCAAACAAGTTTAGAATTGGTTCATCTGACTTTCAAGAACTATGCGATTGATCAAACAAACATTCAATCACAATCATGGGTTTAACGGTTCTACCAAAACAAGTTTCGGTTCTACCTTCCATGTGAGTACTGTGCATAGTCACACTAGCTTTCCAAAATTCGGTTGACTAGGTACTAGGATCGGTTCCCCACATATATATGGTATCTAACTTATATGTGTTGCACATGTCCATAGGATCGGTTCCCCTTTGCCTAAAAACGTGTTGCACATGTCCCATAGGATCGGTTCCCCTTTCTGCTATAAACCTTGCTGCACCCCATACAAGGATCGGTTCCCCTTTGTGCTGTACTGTACCTCTTACTAAGATCGGTTCCCCTTTCCCATATTTGGTCAGACAGAAAATCACAAACGCGATCATACCATCTCAGGTGATTACTTAAGATCGGTTTCACTAATAAAAGTCATACCAATATATAAGTCAGGCATTTGTGAATAGTTCTACCAAGAACACAAACAAGTTGTGAGCGGTTATACTCAATCACACATATTGGTTGTTCATAAGATATGCAATGAATAACAAAACCAATAACACCTGGCAATTTCCTTTTTGGTTCACAAACAAGTTTATGAATTTACTTCCTTAGAACACATGTAAACATTGTTCCCTATGATGAAATCCTCACCTCATACCCATACATAATCACAATAGCATTAAAATGATTATGGCGATGTCTTATCTACAAAGTTTAATAGTTAAGCAATAAACCTCGTATTGTATTCCTTGATATTATGTCTATCTAGAGTTCAAATATGCTTCGCAGTTTTGTTTTCAATATGCACGACTTGAAAGATACGTTAGGGAATGAAACTGTTCAAGTCAAATATCACTAACCTCAAGTGGAAGGATGATCGTTGTCGTTGTAGCTCCTTGCTTCTTCACATCTTCAAGACTTCGCAATACTTGTAATGTCTCATATCCTAATGCTTTCAAGCTAACCTATACGAAGTTGACTCTAGTACATAATCAAACGACTCTTAACATGAGTTTTGATTCACTAAAATATGACAACCAAACTTGACATACCAACGCTTGGTGGGTTCAACCGATCCATGCTCTAACAATCTCCCCCTTTGTCAAAATTAGTGACAAAACTCTTACATCATATGGATAAACAAATTACAAGAATTCATTACACATACGCTTGATTCCCGAATCCAACATCACAGTAAACTGCTTACATTCAATCCTTGAAAATACCGTTGTTGACATTATAATAGAAAAGCTAATACTCCCCCTAAGGAAGATAGGTATATATTCAATCCGCACGTCTTTTTTATACCAATTCATATGACATGTTACTCCCCCTTAGTCTGTGCTTTCACTCTTTTGCTAGATAAACGTTCAAGCACCACTGTTCTTTTCCTTAGCGATACCAATCAATATAAAATCAATGCCAGTATCACTTGTTTACTCCATATATTTCTCCCCCTTTTTGTCACAAAAAAGACAAAGAAACGAAAAAATAATGGACAACACGAAAAGAATCTTACAAATCTCAAAATAGACTTGCAACCTGTTGAGTTAGGCACGAGGGTTCCACACATCATGTTCTGATAAATCAAAACCGAAACTACAAGTAGTTTTATTTTGATATGTTACCAAGGAAAAAATTGTCCAAAACAATTTTTCCAATTTAGTTTAGCAAACCAAAAATCAACTAAGCACTTTAGTTCCTTTGCCAAACCGATTGTTCAAAAACAACCGCTTAATTCGATAAGACCAAAATAAAGATAACTCTATTTTTCTCATCAGGTTCTAATTATCCATAAACTTAGACCTTTAAATTTTAAACAAGACAAGTACTAGGTTAGTTAACTAGCATTTCTTGTTAACGCATTCGATTATACTTGAATAACCGAAACCTCACTTCGATAAGTCTAACTAAGATCATAATTAACTTAGTTTCTCTTATCCGGAATCGAATTGGACTAAACAACTCATCCCATACACCTTTTATTTCGTTAAGCCATAAATAATTCATACAAACCAACATAAATCAACTTGCATAATTATTCACCTCAACCGGAAGCAATTGAAACAACATAGACATTAAAAGCACCGTAATTGCACCAAAATTTTGTAAGCCTAAACAATTGATACCACACAATAAAGTAAGATAACAATTGTTTTTCTTAACCGGAACCAATTGAATCACACACATCCATACACACATCATGGAATAAATATATAAACTCAGACTTTTCTTAAACAAGAAACAATTAATTAACAAGATTGTTACCTCAAATTTCGTATCCACTTCTCCAATTATGATTGCATCTTCTTCCAGGGAGAATTGATATTGAAATATCATCATGTTGTCATCCTTATGCCAAAACAAAAGAATAAAAACAACCCTCAACCTTTACCAGAGAAAGGTTGAAAACCGGTTTTAACAATTGCAAGCAAAAGTTGAAAACCGTCGAAACACATATGCTTTTATGCTAAACCAAAACCGATTCTACATATTGTGACTTTTTCACGTATTGTTTCTACCAGAACCCCTCATGATCCTTTGAAAAAGCCTACCAACATGGGCTAGAACTTAATCCTGCTAAATCAAAAAGTCACCCAAACCACAAGGGTTCACAATATATATGAGATCGAATATTAAGGTAGTAAAACCGAAATCAAACATCTCATAAATCACTTTGCAATACACCATAATATTCAACATAAACTCAATTATTGCAATTACATCTATCTTGTATAGAATTGAATTGTGAAAGCAACGCAAAAAGAATGAGGTCATTCCGAGTTCGGACGAAGAAGTTACGGGCAAAACAGTTTTACACTTCTTCGTAAGGGGACCTCTCACTAGGATCGGTTCCCTCACCATGACATGGTACTAGGATCGGTTCCCTCACTATGACAGGGTACTAGGATCGGTTCCCAAGAGTTACTTGTGACGGATCACAACAATAAACTGTTTTCGACATAACTTTTGCATACGATGTCCGAATTTAGTGATTTTTGGCTCGTTTTAACCGTAAAAACAAGAGCTACACATATATGATCAGTAGATATCAACATAATAAACTCAAAATTACCGTTTCTATCAAACCTCAAATATAGATAGAGAAGGTATGAGTATATAAGAGAATAAATCTCTTAAAGATGTTAATTAGTCATATAATTACCCGAGAGATCATGTGCTCAGTTTTACGTGCTTCCTCACCCTTCATAAGATTGAGAACAAGGACGAGCATGCACATTCCAACACAACTAGGTTGTGTTGAGTTGATCCTTGTCTTGTTCGTCACGAGTGACTAAGACCGAATCATCATTCTTGACCTCTTGCATGGTTTGTTTTCTCTTGTTCCATCTTTTGTTTTTCTTCTTTGACTTGTGATGAAGAGTGTCATTATCACAATCTTTACTAGTACAAGAGATTTCAGACATAATGTCTTTCTTTAGTCTTTCAAGAAGACTCTTGTAATTATTGTCACCAACAATTAACAGTTGAGAGTCATTCTTGTGACTAACTTTTGGTCCCTTCTTGGCTACGGAGGACTTAGGGACCCATTTAGAGTTGGGTTTTGCAAGAGCAGCCTTCTCCTTCATACCATTAGGATCATTGTCCTTTTGAGTATTTTGCGAAACACCCTTTCTCCAATTTGGAACATCAAATCTTGTCTTTGCATTTACAAAGTTATCTCTCTTTCTATATTCGGGTCTTTTATGAGATGACCTTGTTGAGTAATATGCAAAATTTGAACTATCATTACAATAACGATCTGAGTTCTTATGAGGAGAAAACTTAGCCAATTCGTTTGATACAAAAGAAAGTGCATCTTGCATCTTACGAACTTTGCATCCTCATTGCATGTGTCCTTTATTACCACAATAATAACAATGCTTAGTATAAATATACGAAGTATGAGTTTTGATGTTACCTTTTTGTGGATCTTCTTGCATTGGAGCTCGAAGAGTTTTCTTCTTCTTCTTCTTCTTTTCTTTGTTCAACATTTGCATTCTTGACATTAGCAGAAATGCCTTATTTGATTACTGCTGGTTGAACACTATTCTTAGACTTGACAGACTTCTCTTCTTTACAAGAAATATGAGCATCTTTGTCATCAGTGGAAGCCTTTGATTGAGAAGAATTTATAGCTTTAACAAAGTTTACCTCTTTTCTAATATTTGAAGCATCTATTCCCTTATAGCCCAATCCTCGTGTATCACGATGATTTCTACTTGCTTCTAACATTGAGGTTAACTTGTTTGAGCTTCCATTGGATTTTTTCTGTTCCAAATTTTCTTCTTCCAACATCTTGATTTTATCAAGAGCACCGGCTAGATCAGCCTCAAGGCGTTTTTCTCGTGAGAGATATACACCTTCTTTCTCTTCAAAACTCTTTTGTTGAGAGTTAATCCTTGCATCAGATTCAACAAGTTTGTCTTCCACCAAGTGAATTTTTTCAAGAGCAACATCACGCGCTTTCTCTAACAATTTTGTTTGAGAGAGACTAGCACCGGCTTTTTTTCAAGACCATGTACTTGTCGAGAATTAAACATTGCTTCCGATTCAGCACGTTTCTTTTCCGACAAAAACAGTTCTCTTCGAAGATTTTCGCATTCTAATTTTTTAGAATTTAGATCGTTTGTACGATCTTTAAGCAGATAATCACTGTTTTGGTAACCGATATAATATCCTTGAAAAACCTTCTTCAATTTCTTGTTCTCACGACAAAGAGGAGTCAAAAAACCAAGAAAATACGAAGTTCTCAGTTTTTCATTTTTCAAAGGTTCCAGCAGTTTAGAGTATTCTAAAATATCCTCTTCTACTTCTTGTTCAAAATCTGAGTCATCATCATCGGAAATTTCTTCTAAACTTTCTTGTAGACGTATTTTCCAGTCGTCATCGGTTTCTACATTATTAACAAAATTAACTTGTCTCGTAGAATCTCTAGAGATGATTTCTTCAGATATTGAATCGTAGATGCCATCATCAAGTATTAATTCAAGACGCTTGATGTCTTGCTTTACGTTACCTGAATCATTCATTAGATTCAATTCTTATAGGTTGGATCACACCAAACACAGATTGTTAGATCTTTTCTTGTTTGCCTGCTCTGATACCAATTGAAAAGGCGAGGGTACCCAAATATACCTCAAGCTAAAACTTTTCCTACCTATAAGTCCTTTCTCCGAAAGTGATTGTCTATGGGTGAGTCGAGACAATACAACTAATCGGTTCACACTTCGTGTGATCGTCTATGGATACTAGATCGAGACAATACAACAACGAAGTATGTTTACTTGATACAAAGGTTCGGACTTAACCAAACACAATAGGATTGCTTATCAAGTAAATAGGAATTAATGTTTGTGTAATTTACTTTAATTATAATAAAACAATTATAATGGAAATATAAAGTAAATGATACATCAAGATTTTGTTAACGAGGAAACCGCAAATGCAGAAAAACCCCGGGACCTTGTCCAAAATTGAATACTCTCAGGATTAAGCCGCTACACAAAATTACTCCTAACTTCGTATAGTTGATACCAAGCAACTAAACCTATAGTTCACCTAGTTTCGTCTGTATTCCCACACCTCCAACTTATAAATAAGTCACGTACTTGAAACAATTCCTTTGGTTCGTATTCCAAATAGTAAAGGAACAACAAATCTGTTTGGTATCAACTCTCTTCAACCAAGTGATATGAGTCAAACAAAGCCTCTTCCATTTATCTTAACATAAACTCCTTCGTCATGTCCTTAGATCTATCTTATGTTCAATTACCGAAGTAATCGTTTAAGATTAAGCCAACAACACTCTTAATCCAAAGAATTGTGTTGATGCCGATCTACTCAATTAATCAATCCAATCTACCACAAGGATAAACCGATTATTAATTGGATCGTCTTTTACCAAAACAAGTATTGTGCACACCAAAGATTATAAAACCCAAGTCAGATCTTCAATATCTTCTTAGTCTTCAAATCTTCTTAAATCTTCAATAACAACCTGCACACAATCACTTGAATCTCTTGTGATCAATCACGCACAGAACGGAGTTTGTTAATAATGGATTATCACGAGATCGTCTTTATAACTAACAACAGTCTAAAGATCCCTGTCGAAACTCTGAACTAGTTTGAGTGAATCTTATATCAGAAGAGAAGATTCTCAAGCATAAACAAACTAGGTGCAATCAGATTTCAACCATTGTTAGTCAATCAAATCAATCGAAAACAAAAGATAAACTGCAATTATCTAGTTTCCCACCAACGGTACATGCTAGAGCTTCTCAATCCCAAAGAAGACTTTAAAATGAGCGGCCGTAAGAGATTTCTCCTAATTAGGTTACTCTCCTCTCCGAATAGGCGGCTACACCAGTAACAACAACAAAATAGGAAGTCTGTTGTTACGAAGGATTAGTTTGCTAGGATGACAAACTTCAAGTATTTATAGACAAGGAAGTTTGGACACCAAGGAATTTCCAAAACCGATACTGGTGCTACTCATTCGTTTATTGCTTTTTCATTTGTTTTGTCATTGGGTTTGAAAACTGAATTACTTGATGGGTACCTAGGCGTAACTAGTGTTGTAGGAGGTAGCGCACGTGCTGACCACGTGGCACGAATGTGTGTAGTACGTATAGCTAAGCATGAGTTTTTGATTGACCTTTTTGTGATGAATATGTCTGGTTATGATGTAATCCTGGGTATGGATTGGTTATCTGCTCATCGTGTTGTTTTTGATTGTTTTCAAAAATGTGTGACTTTGCACTCGGGTGAAGGTTCAGTTGTCCACTTTACCGGAACTCGTAGTTTTGCGGCTCCCCTTATTTTGTCGGAAAGACATTTTCGACAGACTCATTCTAGAGGTTTTCTTTATCACTTAGAGATAATAGAAGACTGTAAGCAAGGTTCTGTCTCTACTATAGGTATTCCAGTGGTAGAAGAGTTTGAAGATGTTTTCCCTGAAGAATTACCAGGTTTGCCCCCTAGAAGAGAAATGGACTTCACCATTGAAGTTCAACCTGGTACTTCGCCAATTTCGATGGCTCCTTATCGAATGGCACCAACGGAGTTGAAAGAACTAGACAAACAACTACTCGAGTTGAAAGCTAAGGGTTTTATTCGAGGTAGTATGGGTTATCGTTGATAGACTTACCAAGTCGGCACACTTCTTAGCAATCAAGAAGACTAATACGTTAGCCACGTTAAGCCAGATATATATCCATGAGATAATAAGGTTACACGGTACGCCAGTGTCAATTGTATCTGATAGAGATCCTCGTTTTACCTCTCAGTTCTGGCAGAGTCTACAGAAGGCGTTAGGTAGACGTGTTTCACTTAGTACTGCCTTTCATCCCCAGACCGACGGGCAGTCTGAACGGGTAATTCAGATTGTGGAGGATATGCTACGAGCTTGTGCTTTGGATTTCAAGGGAAGTTGGAGTGATCACTTGCCATTAGTAGAGATTGCTTATAATAATAGCCATCAGGCTAGTATCGGTATGGCACCTTTTGAAGCATTGTATGGACGACCTTGTAGATCTCCAGTGTGTTGGACCGAGATCGACGAACGTAGCATTTTTGGACCTGATTTGGTACGAGAGACGACTGAGAAGGTTCAGTTAATCCGGCAGAGGTTAATGACAGCTCAGAGTCGTCAGAGGAGTTATGCAGACAAGAGACGTCGACCCTTAGAGTTTACTGAGGGTGACTTGGTGTTACTCAAAGTGAGCCCGAAGAGAGGTGTTAAGCGTTTTGGTAAGAAAGGAAAGTTATCACCACGATACATTGGGCCTTTCCAGATTATTAGACGTGTTGGTGCAGCAGCTTATCAGTTGGAGTTACCTCAGCGAATTGGACATGTTCATGACACTTTCCACGTGTCAATGTTACGGAAGTACGAGAGAGATCCTTCTTATGCTATTGACCCTTCACATATTATTGCTTGGGAAGATTTGGAGATCCAAGAGGATGCTACATACGTGGAGCGACCGGTTCAAATTTTGGACTTTAAGGAGAATGTGCTTCGCACTAAGACCATCCCCATGGTTAAGGTGCAGTGGCAGCGTCGCCAGGTTGAGGAAGCGACGTGGGAATTAGAGTCCGAGATGCGGAGCAAATACTCTGAGCTTTTCTAAGGTAACCTATAAATTTCGTGACGAAATTTCATTTAAGGGGATAGGGTTGTAAGGCCCGTCCCAATTTCAAGGGTATTTACGTCTTTTTGTTTATTATCATTAGGGGTAAATTAGTCATTTTATGTTTCAGGGGTATTTTAGTAATTTAAGTGCTTTATATATATATATATATTAATGGGAATGAACATGTGTTCGTGTTATTTAAATTATAAAAATGATAGTGGTAGACATAAAACAAATGGAATAGTAATAGGATACTTTGTTGTCATTTTATTCATTTTAATATTATTTTTATACCTTGTGTTGAACTAGTGCCTTGGTAATTAGTACTGGTTGCCGTTGGGTTGCTGATGACCTAGGCAAGTTTGTTGTGGTAGGATCAGGGAAGTTCTTTCAAAAAAAAAAAAAAAAAATCAGGGAAGAAATGTTTCACGTGTTACGAGAACTAATTACTTGTTAGGCCTTATTTGACACATGAATATTCTAGGTGGAGTTGGCTGTGCGTTTGTGGAAGGTTTCACCGGTTAGATAACTTTTAAGCTAATGTGTTTTGCAAATGTCTCTGCTGTTATCTTCTTTTGTTTATCATCTTGCCACAACTCACATTGTAATTGGTTAATATTTGTCATCTTGCTATGTGTTAAGTTCTCATTGGGTAGTTGATTAGTTTGTTTGTGCAGTAAGTAAATGTAGGTGTAAATAATCCACAGATACAGGTGGAGCAATCCTAGGAGGCGAGACATTAAATGTAAAAGAAGCGTGAAGCACTGAATCCTACCACTCAGCCTTGGCGCGATAAAAGAGATATGAAATGAACCCGTGAAGACAATACGTGTAAAGTAGGGACGTGACAGCCATCAGGTACATCAGCAATAAATGCACTGACTAAGTGGTTGAGAAGATAAGGATGACTCAGTCAGAGTAAGACTCGGCTAAGAGTATCACGGGCGACATCGGCAGCATTCTCCAAAGACACTAACATCGGGTGAAGAGGCGACATGAGGAAACATCACCAAGCTCGGCCTAGTACATTGGCAATAGGCGAGATAAATCATTACTTAACAACTTTAGCACTAAATCATATCATAATTCTCTTTCGACAAGTTATTTATTTGGCATAAGTATAAAAGAGATTATATTGCTCCATCCAACCAAATGAACTTCTTCAACAATGGACTCCATCCGATATATCTCCAAACGGTTTAATAGAGGCGAACAAGAATTTGAGTTGTAAAAAAAAAAAAAAAAAAAAAAAAAAGAAAAAAGGGAGGAGTTACAGAGTATACCTTTAACTCCTCATTTTTCAAAAGATTTGTCACGATCCAAAATGAGAGGTTGTGTGATTTTCAAATCACAAGGGTCATAACTTGAGATCATCCTTCAGGACCATCGTAACCAAGGTGCTTGCTTAAAATCTCGCAGAGCGTTGGATTTGAGAAGTCTTTTTGGCATCATTCACGAGAGAAAAAGAACTTAAAAAGGCCACATCTATCCCCTCCAAATTTTCGCCGTGGAGGAATTTGATCCTTTGTCAAAGGGGTCTCGGGAGAAGAAGAGGTTTCGAGGGAGAAGTGATTGGAGAAATAACGGGGACATTGATAGGGGAGGAGGTATAAGATCGTTTGTATTAGGACAGTTAAGGAACTTGATCTATGAGAGTTGAGGCATAGAAATATTGGTACAAAGTTTTGGAAGAGTTTTATCATCCTCGCGAATGACAAATTAAAATAGCACGAGGCAACAATGTATTATTGATAAAAAATAAATGTTTCTTGAATGCCTTGTCACTGGCAGGATTTCTTTTTGAAGCCATAATTTTGCTCGCGAAGTGAGCTTTGGTTGTGCGGGGATGCGAAGAGTCCAAAGAAAGAAGAGGATTCTTCACGTAAACTTATTTCCTCTCGGTTGGTTCTTGCTAAATAACAATGGCAGTAAAAGAAAATTCATAAAAGTTAATCATACCATTATGATTTCAAATAAAGAAATAATCTCAAATTTGATCAACCACAAAAATCGGCGGATGTGACAAAATTAACAAACCTGGATGCCATGAGAACATGCGAACGATAAATGCGAGCGATGAAGGAGAAGAACACTTACAGCGATGAAGAAGATAAAAGAAAAAGGAAAATTTTTCACAAGGGATGCTCTATAAATAGAGGAGAAAAATGTTATGACCGGATTAGACACGTGTAAACGGTCACTACTAAATCCAAGGCTGACAAAAAGAACTTTAGTAGAATCCAAATATACAACATATTTCTAGTAGGCGAGAATAATCGTGAAATTGTTATTTTTACGCACTCATGAAGGCGAAACAACACTTCGTATATATACTATGAAGAAGCTTGAATGAGGCAAGAACACATGATGGATTCATAAACTTCTTGTATTTATTGGTACTTCTTATACTTCTCAAAGGTGCATAATTCAAGAAACGATACTTTACATATATTTCTCAAAGCTTCGCAAGTACGTACTTTTCGGCCTAGTGTAATTCTGTTTTCTGTGAAAAACATCATTCAATCAATAAAGATCTTTCATCTCTAATGGATTAATTAGGCAAAATCATACACCAAGCTCGGCCTAGTACATCGGGCAGGGCATCAACCAGAGCCGAAGAGAACATCAAAGAAGATACACCATGACATACACTGTAACTCGAATGTATTATCACTTGCGGCTATAAATAGAGGGCTTTGTAGAGAGTTAAAGAGAGGTATTCAGTAAGGGAGAGAGAGCACTAAGAGATTGTAAGTGAGAAAGAGAGAACTTGTGAGCTAGAAACACCCTTGTAACTCCAATTCAAGTAATAAGATCATCAACTCTTCACCCCGTGGACGTAGGTAATCATACCGAACCACGTATATCTTGTGTTCTTGTACATCTCTTGCTTGTTTGCTTCCTTGTGTGTGTGTTTATGTTTCTTGGATGTAGAAGTAGGATTTTCCACATCTACAGTAAATTTGTTTGAAATGGAATCATAGAGCCCCACTATTTTTGTTCGGTCCAAGGATTTGTTGGCGTAGAATTATAGACGGGCTGCACACGTTTTGAGATAGTTAAGGCTAGGGTTTGACTATAATATGGTATAAAGCCATCGTTATTAGTAGATATAAGTTCTTTTCCCTATTATGCTAGTCAGATAAAATATCATAGAAAAAATAATATAGAAAACCTTGCCTCTAGTAGAGTTAGCGGCGGTGAAATGATCTGTGTAGAGATATTTTGTTACATACATCTTATATTTATCGTAAGAAGGAGAAGGAAAACTTTAGTGGTTGACTTGCGGATCGGTGTTTTTGCATCTGTTTTCCTCTAGGATTATTGCTAGCGTTTGAGGTAGGCGCAACACAATCAAAAAAACCTTTTACTATTTAAGTTTCTTTTAATTATTTTATGTTTGCAAGTTTTCATTAATAAATGGATGATAATCGATGTTGTGAGCATGATTATGAATGTTGGGCTTTGGTCCATAGATTGTGATTCTTAAAAACATTTTTGATGGGATACGAGATATCCTTGGGAACGGTTTTGTTTCCCTAAACCCATGTGGGGCTCACTGGGGCGAGCGGATTGATTGATTTGATTGTTTTATGAATGTGGTTTTTCCATGTGTTTATGATGCTGTTAATCATGCTAGTTGTTTTTAAAAGAAATTGAAAATGTTGCTTAAAACGTTTTGTTGCTTCTTTTCCTACTGGGTGTCACAACTCACGTCGTTTCATGACAAAAAATTCCAGATTTTATGGCACCACAAGGAGCTAATGGCGGAAAAGCATAGAGATCGGTTTTGGTGCTTTAATTAGTAGTTTGCATAGGATTTATGGTTGAAAAATTTTAATAAAATATCATCAAACTCTTTTAGATGATTTATTGAGTATTTATTGATTAGTAATTCTTTGGACATTATAGGGTTTGAGATAAAGAAAGCAGCTGCTTTCACTTTTGTCGCGGGAGATCTCAAATGAGTATCAAGACTTTTGGCAAGACCAGAAAGGAACTCGCCCTTTTATACCAAGTATAAGAGCAGATTTCTGGCGATGACTTGTATCTAAGAAGATCTCTTTCTCGAACCGGATTCCGACCTACATCCCCGAATAGCGTAACGAGTAAAAGGGCGAGATCAAGAGGAATAGAGGGCGTAGGCTTAATAGTGAACGCAGACCCCCCCTGAATGAATCAATGACCGCATGAGCCGAGATAAACTATGAAACTTCTTTATTGCGTTGCGAAGACACAGATTTTCTGACTGCATTCTCCATAGGGCGGGAACTGGATAGAAAAGACAGATAAGAGAAAAACCCATCGGGAAAGGCATACCTCAAGGAGCACCAATCTCCCCCGGAAAACATCTATCTGCACGAAGCCAACAAGAGAAATAGTGGAATAAAAGAAAATGAAAGAGTTCATTCGGTACGGTTAGCAGCCCTGTCTCCTTCCTGTTAGTATTGAGGGCTTAGGAACCCAACTCGACCAAAAAAGGGCCGGTCTATGCTTCGTTTTCTGTTCTCGACTTTAGACTAAGGACTTACTTGACTCAGCGGTTAAAGCAGGGCTAGACATCGCTCTACCCATATCAAACCCTTCTTTTGTTCTTATCCCGATGCTAGACCGCCCGAACAAGCCAATCTATGTAACGAAACTGGTTCAAAGTGACCAATCTTTCTACTCCAATCACCGGTTCGAAAGAACCTTCCATTCCTCCTTAAAAGTTCTTTGGTGCTTGCACTGATCTCAAGAGCTCTGCTTCATTCTCGTCAAATGTAGGAACTTGCTCCGATGTTAAGCCTCACTCACGATTCACGCATCATTACACTTGGTAGAGAACCCTATCTAAGATATCAACCGAGGAACTTCCGCTCCGAGAGCACCTAACGAAGAATCACTTTACCAACGCCACTAATAAAGGGCCTTTACTTTCTTTTCTTACCTTGTTTAGCGAGGCCCAAGGGGACTTTCTTTTTTCTAAAAATGAAGGGGAATCAACTCCATTTTCTCGCCGTTCATCATGGCCAACATGGGTTAATTGGGAGGGGCCCGACAGCAGTGGAAGCCCACTTCCGCACTAACAAAGGTAACGGTTTATGCGGTTCACACCGGTTAAGCAGATGAGTGCGATCATGTAAGAATCTTAGTTAGTCTCCACTCTTTGGTCTCCTCCTTTCCGAGACGCTTCTATAAGCGGAAGCCGAGCCAATAATGATAAAGAATTTGCACGTTCGTCACTATTCGATTAAGCTTATCCCCCAATTCTTGGGTGTATTGATGTGTATTTGCCTAGTGTTGGCGCTCGATAAAGACATATGCGCAGACTAAGAACTTTAGCCTCCATCCCGTTACCAACCTTGTCTGGTATCCGCTTCGATTAGACATCTACTTCACTGGATCAGTTCGGAGGTCCGGGTTTCCTCCACCCCCACGTTGCGGTGAAACTTCATCGACGGATCAAAGGCTTATGGGTGTTCCCCAACATTTCGGATCGGCGGGCAAAGTGTGGTAGTAGCAGAGTAATGCCTACTAAGAGTCTCGAAAGCAGCACCTCCTACCACCTAAAAGAAGTAATCCATTTCTACGAGTGTACCTCTCCTAAAAGCGACTCTTGCTGTTGTTGTTGGGACAAAGAGTGAACGCCATCCCACAGAACAAAGAACTTGTGTACCTTCACCCTAAGACCGACTTAAATCAATAAGAGAAAGAAGTCGGGTTTCCGAGATTCCCCATGAGATGGATGAGAAGAGATTTTTAGATACTGAGAATGATCCAAAGATACTTAGGTAGGTTATTCACCTTTACTTTATTTAGGGCAGAGGATGAACGATCGCAGCTAGGTCCCACTTTTGCCTCGTAGTAGAATAGAAGCTAGAAAGTCAATGAGAGAAATGCAGATATCAAACAAAGGCTAGTCTATGCGCCTTCTTTCCTATAGCTTCGCTTAGCGAGACCTTTAGATTCACCAATAAAACTATAGTGTGCTAACGCGAAGGTGCTCATACTATCCGATGCTTGTCCCTTTTCCGCATCATATTCGACGAGCTCGACGATCATAGGGACCCGAATCCACTGAAAGAGCAAGCATCTCACTTGGTCAGCAGGTTCTCAAAGCGAATATGCAGGTTAAGGCCTTGGACACGTGATGGATCGCTAACTTTTCTCGTCGGAGCACCTTGATCCCGCTTCAGCTTAGCTCGAGGACCGGGGCGGGGCAGAGAGAGAAATCCCAACCTACAAGTTATAGAAAGCCGAGTCACCAACTCCATCTCCAAATCTAGCTCTACCAGCGGGAAGGAACTAACCATCGTGTAGGCTATTCTCGAAGCGAAACTACTACTTATTCCCCTTTCGATCCTAGTGCTCTTCTGGTAGTGAGAACCGAACTCTCTTTCCTTCACACCTTTTGCGATCCAGCCAAGAAGAAGATTACAGAATGAAGTTCAGGCATGCGAGTCCTCCAACTACCGCTTCAAAGCAGCGAGTGTAGCATCCCAAGTATACAGCAGCGTGTCGGCCTTTGATCTATCGATGGATT
Organism: Papaver armeniacum; assembly: GCA_023531295.1. Classification (NCBI taxonomy): domain Eukaryota; kingdom Viridiplantae; phylum Streptophyta; class Magnoliopsida; order Ranunculales; family Papaveraceae; genus Papaver; species Papaver armeniacum. The sequence continues at coordinate 285,144 of JAJJWW010006781.1, forward strand.
CTGAAACTTATTTTGTTTCTACACGGGGTCGGGCATCATTAACGATGTGAGTCCTTCTTCCCCGGTTAGCAATCTCCTACACCAGAACGTTCTCAAAAAAAGGTCCTGACGGAACTTATAATAGGCTTAGCAGCTCGAAAGGCTACAAGACCACCGCTAGAGACCCAAACTCCGAACCTTCTATCTTAGATATTCTTACTAAATGAATAAATTAATTATTAAGAGAGCTTCCATTCTATGATGTGAGGATGATACCAATCTGCTATAAACAAATGAATATAACTAACTGAGCGCCAAAAAATCCTTCTAAGTCAAAAGCAAGTAAACTTCTTCCCTAAAGGACATTCTTGGACAGTCGACTCGTTCAGCCATTAATAAGGCTTCAACCGGTGACTTTGGAATAGTTCTCGAAGCGCCCAGCGGCTCATACTAGAAAGACTCGATTAATCATTGGGCAGCAGTGGCGGCAATCCGTTGAGTTCAAGGCTCGATATAGCAAGAAAGCAAAACCTTATTCGAGATTCATTAGCACAAAAATCCCTACTACCCGCCCTGTAATTTTGCTCTCTTAAAAGGAAAAGGGTGCTCAAGACATCATCTCCATTCAGCTGTCGCTTACTCCCTTCCGGATCGACTTGCCTTGGAACTGTTGACTTACTTTCTTCCACTTGTATAACTAGTGCGACACGTGTCATTCCTCTTCCCTGGTCGAGTGACTGCCTACCTCTCTTGAGTTGCTTTGTCCCAGCTGAAAGTCAGATATGGCCAAAGATAAAAGAAGATAAATGGTTCCAACAGGAGACCCTTGGCAACTGATTCCCCTTCCTGCTCCTGTTCAAGTTCCCGTTCTCGTTCTAGTTCCTGCTACCGTTCCAGAGCTTCAGTTCCTGCCGAGTGAAGGTCTGAGCCAGACCATCCAAGAGGCGAATATATCGAAGTTCCAAGGATCTAATTTTAGAATGAATCTCTTCCAACTGGAGCCCTTTTCGGTCCTATTCCTTTTCTTTTTTCGGTTCCCACTCCAAAGTCTTTAATGAGCTATTTTCATAGTCAAGCTCAAATCTAGGATTTTTTCCATACCTTTTTTAGAAAAAGGAGGGTAGCAATTAATGCGAAATCGCTCAACCAATGGGAAGCGATTCTGAAGAAGAAAGAAATGGCAACTTTGTCTTTTGTAACTCCTCTATCGGAGTCTAGCCTTGAATGCTATTAATGAATTCAACCGCAATAGTTCCTCGTACTCGGAAAGTAATAACGAAAATGGCTAACCCAATAGCAGATTCCGCCGCTGCCACCGTTGGAACCAATGAAGCAAATGATTGACCCATCATATCACATCTGAAGAAACGGAGAATACCAAAAAGTTCACATTCACTGCTAGTAACATTGATTCGATTGGCATTGACATTATAGGAATATTTCGTCTATTAAGGAGGATGCCCCGGATACCTGAAATAGAGATGATCATGGAAAAAGTAAAATATTTGATCGGATCCATTTAGGGTACGTGGAATCTAAGAGAAATTCAAAGGAAAAATATGGAGTCAACAAGCAACGGCTCCTACCTATAAAGCCGTTGCGCGTTAGCGCGCGCATCCGTTTTCTTGGACCCTTGTAGAACAAGAAAGAAAGTGGGTAAATGACCTTACTCTAGCAAGTCAGTCAGTGTAGAACACTACCTTAATGCCTTTCACTAAGGCGGGGACAGATTCGAACTGTAGCCTTCTGGTCATGAGCCCGATGAGTTGACCAATTCCTCTACCCCGCTAAAGCACCGGATGGAGAGGGATTCGAACCCCGGTCTTACTATGCAAGACTTCGGTTTTCAAGACCGAATCTTTCAACCGCTCAGACATCCATCCAAGGAATTGACTCTTGCAGATAAATCTTTATAGTTGGGATCTTCCCCTGTCCCTTTTCTTGATGGGCGAATGACGGGGATTGAACCCGCGGATCATGGATTCACAATCCACCGCCTTGAACCACTTGGCTACATCCGCCCCGTAACTCCTAAACTTTAGCGCGTCCCAAGTGCAGGAGGAGAAATTCATTGATCGATTAAATTGGATCTTAGGTCGAGACCGACGGGGCTCAACCCGCAACTTCCGCCTTGACAGGCGGTGCTCGACCAATTAAACTACAATCCCAGGATGGGTCTTTCTCTCTTCGAGCCGTTAGTCTCTCTCGCTCGTGGCATTGAGTTCCCATCTCGATCTCCGAAAGCTAATGAGTACCTATCTATGAAATGACTCCAGATAGCGAGCGATCACTCAAGAATGAAACCGCCGGCTGGGGATGAGTACCTATCCCTTACGGGAATCGAACCCGTGTCTTCGACATGAAAAGACGATGTCCTAAACCACTGGACGAAAGGGACAAAAATGCTTCAGCTCGCGTCTACGTTTGGGTATAGCGGGACTTGAACCTGCGACCATTAGGTTAAAAGCCCAATGCTCTACCAACTGAGCTATACACCTGGTAAAGGATCGGTATAGGCTTAGTAGGGCTTGAACCTACAATATTACCGTTATGAGCAAACTTCCTTATCGGTTACCCAGTATAGGATAATAACGCTTTGGCAACTAAACTTGACAACGAGCTTGAGATAATAACACTTGCGAGTTCGACCGAGCAGTGCTCTAAAAACAACAATCAAAGTGTGATTACTTGATAATAGGTTCGGACTTAACCAAACTCTATATGATCACTATCAAGTAAAGCGGAGTTAATGTTTGTGTAATTTACTTTAAATTATAATAACAACAATTATAATTGCGGAAAGGAAAAGTAAATGACACAGCAAGATTTTATTGACGAGGAAATAGCAAATGCAGAAAAACCCCGGGACCTATTCCAGAATTGAATACTCTCATAATTAAGCCGCTATACAAAATCTAAACCAACTTCGAATAGTTGAGACCAAGTAACTAGCCCTAGTTCACTTAGTTTCTTCAGTATCCATGTACTTCCGACTTCGATGAGTGCAAGCACTGGAACAGTTCCTTTAGATTGTATTCCAAACAGTAAAGGAACAAGAAATTAGTTTAGTAACAACTATATTGATTCTTTAGATAAAGATATCTCAAGTCATACGCAAAGGCTCTTCCGTTTAATCTAATTAACTCCTTTGCCTGGTTAGATCAATCTATCCACTAACTACCGAAGCAGTCAAGTTTAGATTTGCAATCAATCAATATAGATTCCAACAAGAAACTATAAGGTGATGCCGACATCACGCAACTAATCAATCGAATAAATCCGATTCTAGTTGGATCCCAGCCGATCAAGGTTTGTGCAACACAAAGATATGAGAAACCAATAAGAAATCTTCCTCGTCTTCAAATGTTCTTTAATATTCAATTAAAACCTCCACGCACAGAATGGAGTCTTTAACAATGGATTATCACAAGATGTATTTAGATCTACAAACATTTATAAAGATCTCGTCGATACTTCGATCTAGTTTGAGTGAATCTTATATCAGAAGAGAAGATTCGAAAGAATAAACAAACTAGGTGCAATCAAAGTTCAACAACCGTTTTTCAATCAAATCAATCGAAAATTGATAAATTAAAATTATCTAGTTTCCCACCAACGGTACTCGTAGAGCTTCTAGAGCCCACAGAAGTCTTTAAACGAACGGTCGTAAGAGATTTCTCCTAATTATGGTGCATTCCTCTCCGGATAGACGGCTCCACCAGAAACAACAAAAACATGAAGTTTGCGTAGCTCTTAGGATAGTTTGCTAGAAATATAAACTTAGGTATTTATAGACCAAGGATGTTTGGACACCAAGGAATTTCTAAAACCGAAAGTATTCTCAAGATATGCAATAAAGGCCCATTTGGTTTTCATAATTCCAGTAAATGCTTTGTCCAATATTTCCCGAAATCTCTCAATAGAAAATCTCCAATTAGTAAATGCACATTACTAATTTTTATTCTCTAGAGATATGCATTTAATTTCTGGTAATTAAAGCATATAAAACTAACAACCTTAATTAAAAGATTCTTAATTTATTTCGGAACAAGATCTCCTTGAGTACTTAAGAAATATCTTTGAACAATAAAAGATAAGAGTTATTGTTCGTGTTCAAAGTATGTTGACATCTTTTCTTTGTATATCATCTTTCATATTTACAATTTTGGAATCGATTATACCACACTTCCAAACAAGTTTAGAATTGGTTCATCTGTATTCCAAGACAACTATGTGATTAATCAAATATCAAATCACATTCATGGGTTCAATCGGTTCTACCAATCACTGGGATCGATTATGCCTTAATATGGAAACACTTGTGATCGGTCACACAAGTTACCCGGACCAGTTACATCAGTTACCAGGATTGGTTACATCAATTACCAGGATCAGTTACCATATACACATGGTATTGCTTGTGATCGGTCACACCAGTCATTAGGATCAGTTACACCAATTACAAGGATCGATTACACAACTCTATTGTGATCGGTCTCACCAATTATTAGGATCGGTCACACCAATTACAAAAATCGATCATACCATCTCAGGTGATTACTTAGGATCGGTTACACTAATTAATCAAACATAAGTTAGGCATTGTGATTAGTTATACCAAGATACATAACAAAGTTATGATCGGTTCTACCATCTCATGCATAATGGTAATCCAAAGATATGCAATGAATAACAAAACCAATAAGCCTAGCGATTTCCCTTTCGATTCATAAAACAAGTTTATGAATATACTTCCTTTAAACAAATGTAAAACATTGATCCTAGGTTGAAATCTTCACCTTTGCCCATTCTCATATTCATAACAGCATTCATAAGATTATGTCGATGTCATATCAACAAAGTTCAAAAGATAAGCGTTATACTTCGTAGTCTCTTTAATACTATGATTATATGATCATGTCTCACTACTAGAGTAAAATATTCATTCACAGCTTCGCAGTTATGTTTTCAATATAACACGACTAGAAAGATACGTTAGGAATGAAACAATTCAAGTCAATAATACTAACCTCAAGAGGAAGGATGATGTCGTTGTTGTAGCTCGTTACTTCTCACGTTCTTCAGGTCTTCGAGTAATACTTGTATGTCTCACATTCCTAGACTTTCTAGTTTAACCTATACGAAGTTGTGTCTAGTACATAATCAAGCAAGTCTTAGATGAGTTTTGATTCACTAAAATATGACAACCAAACTTGACATACCAACGCTTGGCTGGTTCAACCGAGCTATGCTCTAACAATATCTAAATGAAGGTAGATTTCATTTGTGTGTAACAAGCTAAGACCATCTAACGGTGAAGAGATATTGCTTTGGTTTTAAGCAAACTTGGATTGACTCTTAAATCAGGTTTTCATTTAACGGTGAATATTGATTTCTTTGTTACTAAGCTAACTTAGAATGCAAACCCTGATTTGAAGACTATATAAGGGAGAACACTAGCAACAGGAAAACCTAATCCCGACACTTTCCTGTGTCCTAGTTGCGTACTAGACTCGATTCTCCTTTGACCTAGGTTTTTTCCAAAACCATTATAGGTTAACGACTTGAAGACTTCATTTGGGATTCGTGAAGCCAGACCCAACTATTTTCTCTGTATTTGCAAGTTCTGATCTTACTTGTACTATCGTATTGAGTACTACATTCTCTAAGATTTGCTCGAGATTTATCTCTGATAAGTAAGATATAAAAAGTAATCACAGAGCTCTTCGTCTCATTCTTTGTGATTCCACAATAACTTCTTCTACTACCATATAGTTAAGTTATTGTGAGGTGATTGATATTTCTAGGTGTTTATGGGTGAAAACTACTCCTGCAGAATTTGGTAATTTGGGGTGTGGATGAGGAATGAATTTAAACCTTTAAACAAATGTACTGCGCGGTGAGTGCTTGTAGATTCGAGAGATCAATCTGTGCAAGTCCAGCCTAAACCAAGAAATGGTCGTTCCATACTTGTTTCGGTCACAAAGTGAAGGAGATGGGGTTGATCTTAGGGAGGGAAGAGAAGAAGGTGTTGAGATTGTGAAGGTGTTGGCTTGCTTATGACTTGTAACAGAAAGGTGAGCAGGCTTGCGGTTGATGCAAGCAGGCTCTGGGTGTTTGAATACGATTTGTATTAACACTTGGTTTTTTTGTCTCGTCTGAACTTGTGTTGTTGTTTGAAATAGGGCGGAGAACCTATTTATACAAGTCATTGAGCCTCATTCACGTCTCTCGTGGGAAGTGGAGGAAGTGGAGTGATGGAGTAGTGGAGTTGTGCGTCGACCAGTCTTGCCCACTTCTCCTGTTCATCTCTAACCGTCCATGACTTCCTGACACGTTCTTGTGATGGCGCGTTGCACGCTGCACGCTGTAAACCGCCAGACCAATACCCCAGTATGTATCCCCAGTTTGTGACATGATTGATGTCTGGAATGTGTGGATCGTGGATCCACGAAAGATAGCATGTAATGCTGAATTGAATAACTGTGTTATTCAGAAGTCGATACTTGTGAAGTATCGTGTGTATTTTATGTGTATCGCATTATGGTGTGGTAAAGTGATGGGTAATGACGCCTCACTAACCAAATAACTCTTGACCAGGGTTGTATAACCAAGCTGGTGAAGTTGGACGGATGAGATGATCTTTGAGACACTCATCTCGCGACCGTTAATGAATATTAGGTTTTTTGAAGAGGAGCGCAAGCATGACTCTTGACTTGGTCGAAACCAAGCATGGAAAGGGGTTTGGAGAGGACCGACCGGGCATGTGTGTAGACAAAGATGCCGGTGTGCACGTCCATACCTCACTGTCCCATGAAGGCGCGATCTAAGCCACTCAATTTAACCTGTAAAGTTGAGTGGTTGAGATCGATTTTGCAATAGGAGTTTGATGCCGCGCGCCATACTCTTTTCCGGCGTGTTTTTCAAGATGACCTAACTTGGTCGGTCTTGGTCGATGGGTTTGACGGGAAGATGGCAGGCTGGTGATCATGCCTATACCTGACTATCCCATGAAAACGTGATCTAAGCCATTCAAATCATCCGGTGAAGTTGAGTGGTCGAGATCGGCTTTGCAATTTGGGAAGTGTAACCACGCATGTTTGGGCGGGGCGTTTTGGATTAGCTGGGCATGATATGCCTTGGCCGACCGCATGAGGAGGTAGATGGGCCCACGGTGTTCATGCTGGTATGACCGGCCTTTGCTTAATCTAATCTATGACCCTCCATTCGTACCGGAGAAGATGGACGCGCGTGATGGCTTGAACCCTAATTTTGGTTTTCAAAGCCGTGCGCCTCCTCTTGTTTGGGTGACGATTTTGTCACGGCCAAACATTGTTGGTCTTGACCGATTGGTCAAGTGTGTAGGCGGGCCCACGGTGATCGTGTTGACATGCTCGGGCCCTTTGAGTCTACATCTACACCCTCCATCTATACCGCGAAGATGGATGGTCGAGATTGTTTTGCGACACATGTAATATGCCGCAAACCCTAATTTAGGTTTTCCGTCCATAATGCTTGGTATGAACGGTTTTTGGCAAAGCTAGGCCAATGACCGACCATGCGGGTCGGCCGTGGGTATTCCATACCGCTTGGGGGTGATGGAATTGATCCGGGGTCATCCAATCATGCTTATGGAGTTGGATGACCGCAATCAGATCATATCCAGATCGATACGGTCAGTCAGGATGCTCAATCGGGCTAGTATAACACACCGAGAGGGGCTCAATCGGGCTAGTATAACACACCGAGAGGGCTCGGGCTAGTATAACACACCGAGAATCGCACTGTACGGGTATTTCGTACATGGTTTCATTATAGTGCTTGGAGGTTCGTGTTATTCTCGTAAGAGTAACACTACCGTCATGCCACAATCGATAATGAGTACTGGAAATACAAGGCTGATATGAAATTCACAGGAAGGGATTGTTGCCACATGCTCCAACCTGGAGGAATTTCATGTATTCACAGAATGGGATTGTTGCTACATGCTCCATTCTTGGTGAATTTAAGTGAGGGAGTATCCAACACTTATAAATGGCTATATCTTTTACAAGATGTCAGCGCATGATTTTTATGGTTTTTACAAATTTAACCTTAAACAAAAATCCACCATCAACATTAAGTCCCCTGCCTAGCACATAATGGTTACACTATTGTGTGGTAGGCATGAGATGGTGACAGTTAAAGATAAAACTTATGAGGCAAAGTTAGATGTTACCAGGAGAGACGGGTTATCCTGTCCTTGGAGTATGTTACGTTTAAAAGGCATATAGGAGAGCGTTCCCCTAGTATGATGTCGGTCTTGCCTGCTTCGATCGACCTTTCTATGCCTCGCTTCGGTCGAGGGCCCGCTCCATGCTTGCTCCGCTCGATCGTGGGGTTATGCCTAATCGAATGACCGCCGTGCTCGCTTCGTTGGTGGGGCTATCTGCGCCCGCTTGATCGAATGTGGGCTTGAATTTCGCGAACATGATTCCCATGACATGAGAGAACCGTGTTGTGCAAATAAATGTGGTCCCGCCATATATGCTTGATTGAACGTGGGTCCCATATCGTATGCTGATCAATGTCATCTTTATACCAGCCTCATGCCCTTGACCAACACTGGTCTTGAAACTTGAGCAATACCGGACTCGTCACTTGATCAATACCGGACTTGAAGCTTGAGCAATACCGGACTTGTAACTTGAGTGATACCGGACTTGTAACTTGAGTGATACCGGACTTGAAACTTATACCGGACTTGAAACTTGTACCGGACTGAAACTTGCACCTGACTTGAAATCAATACCATACTGAAACTTGCACCTGACTTGAAATCAATACAGATGAAACTTGCACCGACTTGAAATCAATACAGACTGAAACTTGCACGGACTTGAAAACTAATACGGTCTTGAAATTGTACCGAATTTGAGCCGGACCGGTTTTGTGTGCTCCGATGTGAGTTGTGTCTTGCCGTGTGTGACTACATCTCTCATGTGCTTTCATACAAGTTCTAACTCCTGCCTTTTATTTCATTGTGGAAGAAAAGAATCCCCGTTGAGATGTCTTCTGGAGATAATGCTGGTACCAAGTCAGGAAGTGTTGGCAGCTTCAAGGATATGCCGAACATTGATGATGAGTTGTTCACCGCGCCCTTCCAACTATATGAAAATATCCGTTCCACAGAATAGCCCTCCTCCTATCGACTTCAGGGTTTTTCATGCTCCGCTGGGTCCTCATGAAGGATGGATGAGACGTATGTTGAGCAATGAGTACATCAAAGATAACTTGACCAGAGCGCAGATTGTTGATGTAGCTTGAGTGTTGAAACGACTTGAGAGGATGTTAAAGTGGCTTCTGGTGCGAACGTTGAGGTGGATCCTGGAGAGGGTGTTGAAGTAGGATTATGGTTAAAAGGGGTCCCGGAGAGAGCATTGAGGCGGCTCTTGAATAGACCATTGAAGAAGCTTCTGCTAGAGGGAGTGTTGAAGTGTTTCCCTCTTCAGTTCAATTTACCCTTGCGAATTCCATGTTTCTTGACTGACCACATCTCTCATGTTGAAGAATTCCTTGACTGACGGTGAAGGAACTTCATGCTCGAGCCTCAGTCCCCAAGTGTGGTTCGTTATCTTCTTGAGGTCGCTCCCTTGAGGTATCGGCTCCAAAGTGGAAGATTACCGTCATAGAACGTTGATACGTTGCACCGGTATTCCTTAAACCAAATGGCAGTATGGTATAATAAAATTTTCCGAGAGGAGTTCGAAAAGATATCTTACTTGCATCATGCTCGTACATTCTTTATCTGGTTGTAGCCGCTGCATCCATCCATGGAGGAGAACATGCTGTGTCCACTGTTTGCATCTGATCTATCCATTTTCCTCGTGTCTGAACTGCAACTGTTTAACCGACTTGGATCCAGGTATGACATGTAGATGATGGATGACCAATTTTCATCTAAATCCGGCATTTCTTCATATCTCCAAGCGAACATGTCGATACTCTTTGAGAAGTTCCACGAGCTTCGTGCGTTTATCCGTACACAAGGTTGAGTGATGGAGATAGGCCTAGGAGATTCCTCAACGATTTCAATCTCATCGGTTGTGGAGTTGGTGCCCTCTTGCAGCTGTTGTGGAGTATCTAGCACTTGTTGTTGTGGTTCGTTCTTCGTCGTAGCATTCCGTTGGGTGGAGAGACCGGGCAGCAGATCCCCCGCTAATTGATAATGGCAAGATTATCGATACCGTTTTCCTTTTCGGTCACGACTCGCCACAAAAGTGCGTTCCCTCTTCGTGTGAACGTGGGTCGTGGCTTTACAGGATGGAGAAGAATGCTTCTTAAGCAAAGATGCATTGTGGTTTTTAGCTCTCAATGATGCAAGCCGGTCTTCTTCCTGAATTGACGCCCACGTGGGGAGTGGGATGCAACGAACTTGTTCGATTCTTTCAATGGAGCTCCTCCCGTATGTGCTGGTTTGGTTTCCCTTGAAGTCCGTCACTGTGGTAGGATTCCGTACGACCTTGCCTGGGAGAACCTTGGATGTCCTGAGAGTCTTGATAGTAATCACATTCGAAGACGCTCCTGTGTAGATAAGGGCGTATTGAACTCGAATCCTTGATGCGTGCGGTGACATGTAGGTCACGACCGTGACCTTCCTCTGGTTGATTGCAGCAAAACGTCTCCGCGCGCTGATTCTTCGAGAGGTGTGAAAGTTTGCATAAACTTTCCACTAGAGAAACCGCTTCCCGATCCACCGGCCTCTGGTTCATAGTGAAACTATTGACTTGAGGAAGATCGTTGCGAGGATCAGTCCCCAGTGTAGGAGCCTCCACGACAGGACCGCTTATATCTGATGTCGCTTCTTTGATCAGGTCCATGTAGGTCCGTGCCATTGAAGTACCTTCTCCGGTGCGTTGAATTCATTCCTTGTTGGCTCCAGGGGCTGTTGCGGGTCATGTGGAAATCGATCGATTAATGTCTTAAGAAAAGTGAGTACCTCTTTCCGAGTTACGGCCATATCCGTTTGAGTCTTGACAAGAACTTCCTGCTTTTCCATCAAGTCTGCAATGGTAATGGGAGATGGTCCTCCTCTCGCCCCTCCGGTTCCTCGTCCTGATGAAGGAGTGGAAGTTGTTGCTCGGTGACTACCGGAGGTGTTACACTTGATGAGATGCCGGGACTTGCACTGCCTCCGGCTCTGGTGATGGGAGGTGTTGTAATATCACCGCTGAGTGATCAAATTGAACGTTCCCATCCTCTCGTACTCACGTGTTCCTTGATTGATCTCTCCTTCCTCAAGCATTTCTTCACGGCTTCGACAAGGGTCTTGAGATATAAATCTTCCAGCAGGGATCCGTAAGCTGCAGGCTCCATTTCTTTATTCGGTAGACGTTGTAGTACTCCGGACAAGTCCTCTCCTCTGTGGAGTTGCCTCGGTTCTTCATTGTTGACTGGACCATGTTGTTCATCTTTCCCGAGTCACCCGTGGTTACGCGCTCTTTTGCCTCTCCACCGGTAAAGGTGTGACTCGACTAAGGATTCAAGCATTTCTTGCACCGCTTGAGTAGATGCCTGCCGATCCTTCTTGTAATTGTGCTTTGCTATGTCATTCAAAAGGCGAAATGTCTCGCTCGTCTTCCGGTGATACCAGCCTTGATTTGCCAAGACATCCTCAAAGATTCTATCTACACTTCCCATGGTATCTCGAACCGCCCGTGGTTTCTCGATGAGGATGCATCGTGAGCCGAAAACCGAAGAATTGAGAATTCAATTTTTTGCAACCGATAGATCAACCTCCCACCGTGGTCGCCAATTGTTTATGGGTGAAAACTACTCCTGTAGAATTTGGTAATTTGGGGTGTGGATGAGGAATGAATTTAAACCTTTAAACAAATGCACTGCGCATGCGGTGAGTGCTTGTAGATTCGAGAGATCAATCTGCAAGTCCAGCCCTAAACCAAGAAATGGCCGTTCCGGACTTGTTTCGGTCACAAAGTGAAGGAGATGGGGTTGATCTTAGGGAGGGAAGCGAAGAAGGTGTTGAGATTGTGAAGGTGTTGGCTTGCTTATGACTTGTAAGAAAGGTGAGCAGGCTTGCGGTTGATGCAAGAGTGCTCGGGGTGTTTGAATACGATTTGTATTAACACTTGGTTTTTCTGTCTCGTCCGAACTTGTGTTGTTGTTTGAAATAGGGCGGAGAACCTATTTATACAAGTCATTGAGCCTCATTCACGTCTCTCGTGGGAAGTGGAGGAAGTGGAGTGATGGAGTAGTGGAGTTGTGCGTCGACCCCGTCTTGCCCACTTTTCCCTGTTCATCTCTAACCGTCCATGACTTCCCGACACGTTCTTGTGATGGCGCGTTGCACGCCGCACGCCGTAAACCGCCAGACCAATACCCCAAGTATGTATCCCCGGTTTGTGACATGATTGATAAAACGGAATGTGTGGATCGTGGATCCACGAAAGATAGCATGTAATGCTGAATTGAATAACTGTGTTATTCAGAAGTCGATACTTGTGAAGTATCGTGTGTATTTTATGTGTCATCGCATTATGGTGTGGTAAAGTGATGGGAAATGACGCCTCACTAACCAAATAACTCTTGACCAGGGTTGTATAACCAAGCTGGTGAAGTTGGACGGATGAGATGATCTTTGAGACACTCATCTGCGACCGTTAATGAATATTAGGTTTTTTGAAGAGGAGCGCAAGCATGACTCTTCAGCTTGGTCGAAACCAAGCATGGAAAGGGGTTTGGAGAGGACCGACCGGGCATGTGTGTAGACAAAGCATTCCGGTGTGCACGTCCATACCTCACTGTCCCATGAAGGCGCGATCTAAGCCACTCAATTTGACCGGTAAAGTTGAGTGGTTGAGATCGATTTTGCAATAGGAGTTTGATGTCGCGCGCCATACTCTTTTCCGGCGTGTTTTTCAAGACGACCTAACTTGGTCGGTCTTGGTCGATGGGTTTGACGGGAAGATGGCAGGTTGGTGATCATGCCTATACCTGACTATCCCATGAAAACGTGATCTAAGCCATTCAAATCATCCGGTGAAGTTGAGTGGTCGAGATCAGTTTGCAATTTGGGAAGTGTAACCACGCATGTTTGGGCGGGCGTTTTGGATTAGCCAGGCATGATATGCCTTGGCCGACCGCATGAGGAGGTAGATGGGCCCACGGTGGTCATGCTGGTATGACCGGCCTTTGCTTAATCTAATCTGTGACCCTCCATTCGTACCGGAGAAGATGGACGCGCGTGATGGCTTGAACCCTAATTTTGGTTTTCAAAGCCATGCGCCTCCTCTTGTTTGGGTGACGATTTTGTCACGGCCAAACATTGTTGGTCTTGACCGATTGGTCAAGTGTGTAGGCGGGCCCACGGTGATCGTGTTGACATGCTCTGGGCCCTTTGAGTCTACATCTACACCCTCCATCTATACCTGCGAAGATGGATGGTTGAGACATTTTGCGACACATGTAATATGCCGCAAACCCTAATTTAGGTTTTCCGTCCATAATGCTTGGTATGAACGTTTTTTGGCAGGCTAGGCCAATGACCGACCATGCGGGGTCGGGCCGTGGGTATTCCATACCGCTTGGGGGTGATGGAATTGATGCGGGGTCATCCAATCATGCTTATGGAGTTGGATGACTGCGATCAGATCATATCCGTACTGATACTGGTCAGGATGCTCAATCGGTCTAGTATAACACACCGAGAGGGGCTCAATCGGGCTAGTATAACACACCGAGAGGGCTCGGGCTAGTATAACACACCGAGAATCACTGTCAGCACGGGTATTTCAGTACATGGTTTCATTATAGTGCTTGGAGGTTCGTGTTATTCGTAAGAGAGTAACACTCGGTCGTCATGCCACACCGATAATGAGTACTCGGAAATACAAGGCTGATATGAAATTCACAGGAAGGGATTGTTGCCACATGCTCCAACCTGGAGGAATTTCATGTATTCACAGAATGGGATTGTTGCTACATGCTCCATTCTTGGTGAATTTAAGTGAGGAAGTATCCAACACTTATAAATGGCTTTATCTTTTACAAGATGTCAGCGCATGATTTTTATGGTTTTTACAAATTTAACCTTAAACAAAAATCCACCATCAACACTAGGATGTTCTTCGGAAATATACGACCGGATTATCAATTGGTTCATGTTCACCTTGATTTATCAAAAAACAGAACAAAAACTTCATAGGTATTTTTGTGGGAGACAAATTTATCTTTCAGAATAGACTTTTCTGTGGGAGACAAATTTGTTTATAAAGTCTTCGACTTTGGGTCGTAGCAACTCTTAGTTGTGGGTGAGATGGGAATCAAGTGCGTAGAGTCCTGCTGGGATTCAGAGACGTAAGGAAGGCGACTGTACCTTAATCTGTGTGAGACTTGGTTAGGGCTCAACTACATTCCAATCTGAAGTTAACTTGTAGTATGCTAGTGTCTGTAGCGGCTTTATACAGTGTGGTGTTCAAATCTATACTAGGTCCCGGGGTTTTTCTGTATTTGTGGTTTCCTCGTTAACAAAAATTCTGGTGTTTGTGTTATTTCTCCTCCGCATTATATTTGTTTATATAATTGAAATATCACAGGTTGTGCGTAGTTCAATCAATTGGTTAATACGACCTTTGGTCTTTGAATATAAATTGATTGACACTTGGACATTGGTCTTTGGTACCGTCCAAGTTATTTCTATTAGAGTACTGCTCGGTCGAACTCGCAAACGTTGATATCTCAAGCTTTTTTGTCAAGCTTAGTTTCCAAAACTATAAGTCTTGATTTCTGGTTTACTTATAGCTAAATCTCATATTAGGATAGAATGTCTAGTTGAGCTTTAGAATTCACGGCGTTCATCGATTGAAGACGAAGCACTACTAAGGGGAGCTTGTGGAACTTCATTAACAAAAGGTATGGGGAGCCTTGAACTCATCTATCACTCAAAAGTCTATCTACTCTATCTCCTATTTGAGACAAAAGTCGTGTAGCTATGTAGACTTCGATTATACACATTTGATATTTCGAGCTAAGTTTAACTCGCTTATATATTTCTCGAAATATGTGTTGGTAAGCTTTCGCTTTAACCAAGTTCCTCTTATATTCTTGACGAAATACAAAAGATGATCATGTGAGAATCGCCTGGTAACATCTTATATGATTTGTGTGAGACAGTGATTTGGTGTAGACTCGGAATGTTTCGTATTGATCATTTGATCACTTGAAAATTGCTTTGAGGCTAACAGTTTGTGTGAGACATCTATTCCTGTCTTCTAATAATGTTTCAATGATTGAAATGGGAGTTTAGAACTATTAGCAATTAATTGGATGTAACACAGTATGCGTACTTGTATGCTAACTGTTGCAAGTTATTCCAAGTCCGGGAACCATATTATGCACACCCGTATGCGTACTGGTTGGTTATTTGAAGTCCGAGAACTTAGTATTCATACCCATATGCGTACAGGCGTAAGTTCATGTCCGGGAATTCAACTGAGTTTGGTGGTGTACGACAGTATGCGTACATGTTCACATACTGGCGAACCCAGACCGAATCCGGCCACTTAGGTATGCGTACATGTTTGCATACTTGAGTAGGTTATGTTCTAAAATCGGTTTGTTCATGAACTAATACATTTATAAATTAAGGAATGCAATCTTTTGCAAACCGTGGCTATAATGTTCATGAATTGATTCGAGTGAATCAAAATCGATTTTGCTTCAATTGTGTCTTGTATACTTCTATGAGAATATAAACAATTGAAAAACTCTATAACTAGTTTCATTTGAGTCATTTGAACTAGTTGTGTTAAGATGAACAAGGTTGATATGAAAGTGTTCATATGGCTAACTTCAGGTAACTATTGTTGAGCCAACAAGGAGTACATGGTTAGGTAAGGTTACTCTTATCTAAATGAAGTCACTTTTCATTTGTGTGTAACAAGCTAAATTCGATCTAACGGTTGAAGATATTAGCTTGAGTCTAATCAGATTTTCATCTGACGGTGAATATTGAATGCTTTGTTACCAAGGTAACATTGATTGCAAACCATGATTTGAAGACTATATTAGGGGGAACACTAGCAACTGGGAAATATAATCCCCACATCTCATGTGTGATACTAGGTCCCGAGGTTTTTCTATCCACTTGAGGTTAAATAAAGTGATATATTTCTACTACTATCCTTGTACAACACTATGTTGATTTGTTTCGCAGTGTGTGAACTTTGATGGTTGAACGTTGTAAAAAATCCCCCTTTCCTTATGTAGGTTGCAGTTCATGAATGGGTCCAAGCCCATCAATTGGTATATAAGAGTTGTGGTACACGTAACCTTCTTCTTCATTCTCTTGTCCGCGTACGTGAATAGTTCTAGGGATCATGTATCATCTCCATTAAGAACATCTTTGGAGGTCCAATGGAGGCAAAAGGTTTTACTAATCTTCAAGAAGCATATCAAGTTTCTCCCTTCTCCTTGTTCTCTCATTTTTAGATCTTATGGGGAATTTCAAGGTTTCAAAGAAGGTTTCAAAAAACTTGGATTCATCTTCTTCTAGCATGATTATACCTAAAAATAAAGATTTTGTTCGAATTAAATTTATCAATGATTCTAGTAGTAAGATCTTTGAAAGGATTTCTTCTAGTGGTTTCATTCTATAAAAGAAATTGGATATGGTTAGTGGTCATAAAGAAGATTGGGTTTGTTTTGAAAATTTTAATCTTGAAAACATTTTTAACGGTCTTAGTGAAGGATTTGACACTCTTACAAGAATCTTCTATGCTAACATCCATGATGTTGATCTTGATGACATGGAATTAAAGACCATGATAAATAGAGAAAGTGAAAATGCGGGGGTCTAACAACCACACCCAACAATTCGTTTGGCAATCTGAGAGGACTTACTCCAATATCCTTTTTAGAGAATCAACTAGACAGTCAGACTCAATCTAGAGTAAAGTATATCAAAGATCTTAATATCTCTAACTCTTAATTCAATCCGCAATCAACAAATAAAAATCTGCGAGCCCGATTGAATACAAGAGAAATCACTTGAACGGTACCAAAGACCAATGTTCAAGGATCAATCAATTTCAATCAACAACCAAAGGTTGGATTTCCCAATTGATTGATTCAACGCACAACCTGTGATATTTCAATTATATAATAAAATATAATGAGGAAAAGAAATAACACAGACACCAGAATTTTTGTTAACGAGGAAACCGCAAATTCAGAAAAACCCCGGGACCTAGTCCAGATTGAACACACACTGTATTAAGTCGCTACAAACACTAGCCTACTACAAACTAACTTCGGCCTGGACTGTATTTGAACCCCAATCAATCTCACACTGATCCAAGGTACAGTTGCGCTCCTTACGTCTCTGATCCCAGCAGGATACTACGCACTTGATTCCCTTAGCTGATCTCACCCACAACTAAGAGTTGCTACGACCCAAAGTTGAAGACTTTAATAAACAAATTTGTATCACACAGAAAAGTCTATGGTAATAGATAAATCTGTCTCCCACAGAAATACCTACGATTTTTTGTTTCGTCTTTTGATAAATCAAGGTGAACATGAACCAATTGATAACCCAGACTTATATTCCCGAAGAACAGCCTAGAATTATTAATCACCTCACAATAATCTTAATCGACTAGCGAAAAAAGATATTGCGGAATCACAAACGATGAGACGAAGGTGTTTGTGACTTCTTTTAATCTTGCCTATCGGAGAAATCAATCTCAAGTCAATCTTACGATTGTACTTAGTACGATAGAAACAACAAGATCAGATCACGCAACTACAAAGAAAATAGTTGGGTCTAGCTTCACAATCCCAATGAAGTCTTCAAGTCGTTAACCTACAGGGTCTCGGTAGAAACCTAAGGTTAAAGGAGAATCGACTCTAGCTTATATAACTAGTATCACACATAAGGTGTGGGGATTAGGTTTCCCAGTTTCTAGAGTTCTCCTTTATATAGCCTTTCAAATCAGGGTTTGCAATCTAAATTACCTTGGTAACAAAGCATTCAATATTCACTGTTAGATGAAAACCTTATTAGATTCAAGCTTATATCTTTCAACCGTTAGATCGAAACTTAGCTTGTTACACACAAATAAAATGCACGTTTATTTAGGTTTGTGTAACCGCACCCAAACATGTACACTTACTTGGTTCAACAGTAGTTAACCAAATGGTTAGCCATATGAGCACTTTCATATCAACCATATTCTTCTTTACCATAACTAGTTCAAATGACTCAAATGAACTAGTTAGAGAGTTGTTCAATTGCTTAGATCTTATATAAGTATACCAGACACAATCGAAGCAAAAACGTTTTGATTCACTCGAATCGATTCATGAACTTTATAGCCACGGTTTGCAAATATGCATTCCTTAGTTTATATAAGTTTAAGTCCACGAATAATCGTTTTTAGAAAATAACCAACTTAAGTTCGCATACTGGTACGCGGACTTAAGTACCCGGAATAAGTTTGTTTTTAGTTTACAAACTCCAACAGAAATTCACGGTTGTGAACTTCCGACAGTGCGCGTACTGGTACGCGGACTTTAGTTCCGGTTTTCCTGAGCAGCAAAGTACGCATACTTTGGTTCAAGGAATAAGGATTCACACACGTATGAGTTATCACACAATGTTTATATCCAACCATGGTTATATATTCTAAACTCTCATTTCAATCATTTAAACATTCTTAGAGGACGTTATATAGTTGTTGTTCACAAACCATTTTTCGTCAAAGCAATTTTCAAGTAATTGAAACATAATATGACTTTCGTCACTAGTAAAGATGAACTTGGCTAAAGCGAAAGCTTACCAACACATATTTCGAGAAATAGATAAGCAAGATAAACTCGGCTCGAAATAGCAAATGTGTATAATCAAAGTCTATATAGCAATACGACTTTTGTCTCAAGATAGGAGATAGAGTAGATAGACTTTTGGGTGATAGATAAGTTCAAGTCTCCACATACCTTTTAGTCGATGAAGTTCCACCAGTTCCTGAGTAGTTCTTCGTCTTTGTATGATGATCTCCATGGAGTCTAGAGCTCAACTACACTTTCTATCCTAGTCCGAGACTTAGGTATGAGTAGACTAGAAATCAAGACTTATAGTTTTGATCACTAATATTGACAAACATGCTTGAGATAGCAATGCATGAGAGTTCGACCGAGCAGTGCTCTAACACTAGCGAAACAAGATATTGTGGAATCACAAACGATGAGACGAAGGTGTTTGTGATTACTTTTCTATCTTGCCTATCGGAGATATAAATCTCGAGTCAATTATTCCAATTGTACTCAACACGATAGAAACATCAAGATCAGATCACACAACTACAAAGATAATGGTTGGGTCTGGCTTCACAATCCCAATGAAGTCTTCAAGTTGTTAACCTACAGGGTCTCGAGAAGAAACCTAAAGATAAAGGAGCATCGACTCTGGTTATGCAACTAGTAGCACACAGGAGGTGTGCGGATTAGGTTTCCCAGTTGCTAGAGTTCTCCTTTATATAGTTTTCAAATCAGGGTCTGCAATCCAAGTTACCTTGGTAACAAAGCATTCAATATTCACCGTTAAATGAAAAACCCAATTCAACCAAGCTAATATCTTTCAACCGTTAGATCGAACTTAGCTTGTTACACACAAATGAAATGTACCCTCATTTAGGTTTATGTAACGTACCTAAATGTGTACACCATGTTGGTTCACAAATAGTTAACCGAGGTTAGCCATATGATTACTCTCATATCAACCTTATTCATCTTATCCATAACTAGTTCAAATGACTCAAATGAAACTAGTTAAAGAGTTGTTCAATTGCTATATTCTCGTAGAATTATATAAGAACACAATTGAAGCAAAATCGGTTTGATTCACTCGAATCAATACATGAACATTATAGCCACGGTTTGCAAATATTGCATTCCTTATTGATAAATGTTTATGTACAACCGATTTTAGAAAGTAACACACTTAAGTATGCGTACAGGTATGCGTACTTAAGTAACCGGATTTGAGTTTGTTTTAGTTTTCAAACTCAGCATAAATTCGCGGACGTGAACTTTCCGCTAGTATGCATACGGGTATACGTACTTTAGGCAACCAGATGAGTTTGGTTTTTTATTTCAAACTCAGCAAAAATTCACGGACGTGAACTTCCACCAGAATGCGTAGGTGTACGCATACTTACCCAGTCTCCTACAACCATTTTGTATACACACAAGTATGCATACTTTAGGTTCCCGGTTTTGGACTTATACACTAATATGCGAACACACTATGCTTATATCCAAAGATGGTTACAAGATTCTAAACTCTTTATTTCAATCATTGAAACATTCTTAGAGGATGACAATAACCGCTTTCACACACTATTAGCATCAAAGCAATTTTCAAGATATTGAAATAATCATTATTGAAACATTCCAAGCCTACATCAAATGATTGTATCACACAAACCATGTAAGATGTTACTCGGCAATTTTCTCATGATATAAGATGAACTCGGTCGAATCGAAAGCTTACCAACACATATTTCGAGAAATATGTAAGCGAGATATACTCAGCTCGAAATCTCAAATGTGTATAGAGAAAACTATATCGTAACACGACTTATGTCTCAATATAGGAGATAGTAGAAATAGACTTTCCAAGTGATAGATGAGTTCAAGTCTCCACATACCTTTTGTCGAAGAAGTTCCACAAGATCCCCTTAGTAGTTCTTCGTCTTCAAATTATGAACTCCGTGAAAACTAATATCAACTACAGAATCTATGTCCTAGTCCGAGACATCTATAAATAGGCTAGAAATCAAGACTTATAGTTTTGATCACTAACATTGACAAACATGCTTGAGATAGCAACGCATGCGAGTTCGACCGAGCAGTGCTCTAACAAAAAGGATTGTTGTTAATAGAGAAAAAAGACCAAGAGATTACCTAAATTACTTTGCGTAATTTTCGCCTTCCTAGACCAAGAGAAGAAAGACCATCATATGAAACCATTTCTATTGGTCTTTGTGGCAAGAGTGTTGATTGGATTGAAGGGAAATTTCATACTAATTATCTTAGTCTTGCTTTGATGTCTTTCGGAAAACTTTGTATCTCTAATATTTGTCCCTCCACAATTGAAAACTCTCGGTGGAGTCGTGAGTTTGCGGAGTTAGTCTATTTCCTTGAATTGGGGTTCTCGAAGTCTTGATATTTGCGGATTCATCATTCTTCAAATGATTTCAATGACGTCATCCAACAAGAAGTTAGGCTTTACTTGCTTAATTGACCAAATTTGTTGAGCATACTCTATTGCTCCTATTGGCAACTCTATTGGAACTCCCAAACTTGTTCGTCCTTGTACTTTCAAATGTATGAAGGAGAATGCTTGCAAAAGACAAAGATGTGATTTCCTTGACGGTTCCTGTGATCCTACCACCTTGAGTCTTCTTCATCAAATTCACAAGGGTGGGTGTAAGATCAATTCTAAGGTAAAATATGTGCAAAAACAATTACGTGTGGTTGCTACTAAGTTTCCCGAAATCAAGGAAGATATGGATAATGTTCAAGCCTCTTGGATGGTTTC
Organism: Papaver armeniacum; assembly: GCA_023531295.1. Lineage (NCBI taxonomy): Eukaryota > Viridiplantae > Streptophyta > Magnoliopsida > Ranunculales > Papaveraceae > Papaver > Papaver armeniacum. Next base: position 306,724 of record JAJJWW010006781.1, read on the forward strand.
CGATGATAGAGATGATGATTAAATTCTTTATCCCTTGATTTTTGTTATTGTCTAGGAAACTTCTTATGAGAATTTATTCTTGTGTTTTAAGAACGATAACTAGGGTTTGGAATAACAACTATTTTGAGTACACATAGCTATTGCCGACGATTTTCATCTTGCAATGTTTTTAGATTTATTTATTTAAATTCTAAACTTTATTTGGAAGATGATTTTGCAGTATTAATCTTTATTGGTTTTATATAATGTAAATAATGTTATGGGATATGTGCGTTTGCATCCATGAACTATGATTGTCCCATATATGTGAAAAGTTAAGTCTATTATATCTCATTATTATGCAAATATTGATGGAAAATAAAATGAACTTTTGATGACAAAGATTAAGTCTATGATATCATTATGCAAATATTGATGAAAATAGAATGAATCTTTGAATATTCCGCAGTATTGATCTTTCCATGATCCACTTCTATGTGAATGTACTGTGCGGTAAGTTCTCTTATTATGAGCATTTTTGATTAAATTAATCATGGGGTTCTCTTGTGGTTAATTTAATTGAGTTTTTCTGGATACAAACTCATCTTTAATGTAATTTGATAATGTCCAAAGAAATCCTTATTTGCTTGTAAAAGGAAGGTCGTTCTTGTTGTTCTTTTGGGAATGACATTTTATGGGGGGAGAGTTCTTAATTGAACTTGTGCTTAATTGCCAGATTTTTGTGGGGAGTGTGGCTGTGGAATATTGAGTTATCTTGTATCTTTATAAACTCCTTGATGAATACACTAAGTTTCGACTATTTGAAATCATCGAAACAAAGTTGATATGTTTTCTTTTAGTCATAAAGTATCTCTATGAGAATTTCATTATGATCCCGCTAGTTTTCGTACTTTTGCCAATTTACATTAACAAAAAGGGGGAGAATTATTGTGTAGTTCACACTACAAATACATATGGTTTACGGATCATTAGGTAAGGGGGAGTGGTTTTCATTGTGAGATGAAGTATTGACAAAGGGGAAGTGATACATATCACCATATTATTGTTGTCAAAGTTATGATGCAATTGGACTTTGATGCGGTGTAATAATACTATGACACAGTATAACAATGATTGAGAGCTAGTGTTTTTTTCATTGTTATGGCTACGGATCTTCAACAACCATGATGCTAAGTTGAACACGTTCAGAATCACTAGAGTACTTGGAAGTGACGAAGATTTCAAGTAATGTTGATGAACCAAGGAAATGAAGAATTTGGATGAGAAGCTACAAAGTTTATTTATTTTGTAATCCATATGTATTGATAGTTTTGTCACTAAATTTGACAAAGGGGGAGATTGTTAGAGCACTGCTCGGTCGATTTTTGTAATTTGTGTAACCGATCCTAAGTAATTTGTGTTTGATTAATTTGTGTAACCGATCCTAAGTAATCACCTGAGATGGTATGATCGATTTTTGTAATTGGTGTGACCGATCCTAGTAATTGGTGTGACCGATCACAATAGAGTTGTGTAATCGATCCTTGTAATTGGTGTAACTGATAAGTGCATAATTCATATGATTTTAGTGTCCATTCCATACTTGTTTTAACTATTATTCTTGCATTTATTCGTATTATTACTATTGTTTTCTCTTATTTGCCTGTAATAGGTGAATCATACAAAATGGGGCTACAAACTGCTGAAAAGAGCTAAGAATATAAGTATTCCAAGTATCCAAGTGCCCAAGTCCAAGAGAAGTGGAAAAAGTGCGATGAAAAGAAGCAAAACGCTCAAAATCAAGAGAAGGGCCAAAGACCGATCTTAACTCATTCAAATTAAATATTTCTCATCATCTTCTTGAAGATAATTGAAAGATTAAAAGAATGCAAAAAGAATGAGGTCATTACGAGTTCGGATGAAGAAGTTGTGGCCAAAACGAGTTTTTATTGAATACCAAAGACAGTAAAGTATGCAAACGGGTACGCATACTTTAATTCCGAAAATTTCTGCTGGAATTTGAAGTTCGCATACCTGTACGCATACATAACTAGTAGGAAAACGTGTATTCATACCTTGGAAGGCCTAAGGTCACGTTTGGGGTCGTTATTTCGTATTTTCGGGTTGGGTTCTTGAACCGAACTAAATACTTGATGGCCAAGCAATGTAAACCTATAAAAAGGTATTAGGTCATGTAAAATCAATCATCTCATATTATACTTTTGTTCTTCATTAATATTTTAGGGTTTACCCCTTTAGGGGGGAAACCAGGTAATTGTGTAATCATGAGTAGTTAAATCCTTTGTTGATTAAGGATGAATTCAATGTTCTAAGCGTGAAGCTTTATTAATAATACAAATCTATTGAGAGTTTTTATCACCATCGTTTGTCTTTACCATATCTAGGGTTTATGAGTGATTCTTATATTGATTTGGGATGCATACTAGAATAGTTTATTGATCGTTCTATTGCTAGTAGAAGTTATGAGATAAGTAATCGTCGATTAACTCTATACACAAGTAGAAATCGCGAGACCTTACAGAGGGATTCCGTGGAGCAATCGTGTGTGAAGACAACACCAGCAAGTAAACCTTGATCTAAGAGTTTAACTACTGGGATCAACCTAAATTCACAAAGCTTAAGGCGTTCGATTGGATTACACCTTGAGTGATCTACTAATTGGTGGTTCGTTGGACATAATTGCAGTCGAGAACTTCCGTATCCAGTGATTGAAGGAGTTTTGGGGATAACACTGATCTAGATGTTATTCTACGTTTGGTGATGAATGATTCTTATGAACAATAGATAAGTATTTTAATCCTGTTAACGCTTGGTAACAGCGAAGGATTCCTTAATCATCTCCTTTCTTCTTTATTGTCTTTATATTTATCTCATAACCAAAACCCCCTTTGCTATTTACATTTATCTTGTTGATCAAATAACCTATCAATTACACAACTCTTTGTGGGAACGATCTCTTACTATTGCTATATTACCAGTTAATAGTGGGAAATATATTTATTAATTTGTTGCATTAACGACACGCATCAGTAACCGGTCCTGTTAATTGGTGTAACCGATCCTGTTAATTGGTGTAACCGATCCTAGTGACTGGTGTGACCGATCACAAGCAATACCATGTGTATAAGGTAACCGATCCTGGTAATTGATGTAACCGATCCTGGTAATTGATGTAACCGATCCTGGTAACTTGTATGACCAATCACAAGTGCTCCATATTAAGGTATAACCGATCCCAATGATTGGTAGAACCGATTGAACCCATGAATGTGATTTGATATTTGATCAATCACGTAGTTGTCTTGGAATACAGATGAACCAATTCTAAACTTGTTTAGGAAGTGTGGTATAATCGATTCCAAGATTGAAAATATGAAAGATGATTTACAAAGAAAAGATGTCAACATACTTTGAACACGAATAATAACTCTTATGTTTTATTGTTCAAAGATATTCCTTAATTACTCAAGGAGATCCTGTTCCGAAACAAATTAAGAATCTTTTAATTAAGGTTATTAGTTTTATATGCTTTAATTACCAGCAATTAAATGCATATCTTTAGAGAATAAAAAATTAGTAATGTGCATTTACTAATTGGAGATTTTCTATTGAGAGATTTCGGAAAATATTGGACAAAGCATTTCCAGGAATTATGAAAACCGATTTGGGCATTTATTGCATATCTTGAGAATATTCGGTTTTGAAAATTCCTTGGTGTCCAAACATCCTTGGTCTATAAATACCTAAGTTTGCATTTCTAGCAAACTATCCTAAGAGCCAGGCAAACTTCATCTTTTTGTTGTTTCTGGTAGAGCCGTTTATCCGGAGAGGAAAGTACCCTAATTAGGCAAAATCTCTTATGACCGCTCGTTTAAAGACGTTTGTGGGATCAAGAAGCTATGCGAGTAGCATTGGTGGAAAACTAGATAATTGCAGTTTATTAGTTTTCGATTGATTTTATTGACTAACGGTTGTTGAACTTTGATTGCAATTATTTTGTTTATTCTTGAGAATCTTCTCTTCTGATATTTTTTTTTTTGATGCAAAGATAAAATTGTATAAGTTTGAAACTTGTCTGACAAAATAACAGACTCTAAAACTGTAGGAATTTGGCTTAACCAAATACCTGACACACCCTCTTTACGGGCATACTTAGCTAATTCATCCGCACACTTATTTTCTAATCTATTTGTGTACGTACATATCCAAATTTCGAAATTAAAAAGACCAGACTTGATATCTTCAGCAATGCCTCTATACTCCCATGGAACAGAAAGTTCTTTGCCATTGATAATTGTTACTAGAGGTTGATAATCAATCTCTAAAACTATCTTCTTAAAGCCAAGAGAATGTGCCCACTCTACAGCCTCCAAAGCAGCTAGACACTCCATGAATTCTGAGCCTGGGACTTTATCAAGAATCTACTGACTTGAAGCTAAGTGAGTACCTGCATCATCACGAATTATTAGACCATATCCCCCATTCTTAATTACAGAACAGTAAGAAGCATCACAATTTATTTTAAAAAAACCAGCAGGAGGTAGTAACCACTTATGCACGGGTGTATTAGTTATTTGTTTATTAGGGTTACTGGTAACCCTAGCTGCACCGTTGAGAAACTTCTGAATTTTGTCAGTGAGAGATTGTAATGTACAGTTTTTATTTCCAAAAACCAGGTCACATCTTCACTTCCAGATATGCCAAGCAATAGTAGCCATCTTACTTACTACATCCTCATCATTCACAAACCAGCTAATAATCCATTCTTTGATATTAGAAAACTGCCCATCTCTGCATCTATATCCGATAATGTTAAACCAGATCGCTCTAGCGAAGGGGCAATACAGCAGCAGGTGTAAACTATCTTCTTTCATATTTTTGCATCTTTGACACTTAGTATCTTCTTGTCTGTAATTCCTATTCAATCTTTCATTGGATGGGAGGATATCCTTCATACACTTCCAGATGAATAATTTTATCCTTGGGATAGCATTTATTTCCCAAATTTGTCTCCAAATAGAAGAACGATAAGCTTGAGATTGATCCACTCCCTGATGATATTTTTGATTATACAAAGCATAATAAGATGACTTTACTGTGAAAATCCCATTCTTTGTAAGTGTCCATACTAGCTTATCTTTACAACTTCTCGGAATTCTCATGTTGAGAATAAGAGATGCAGTATTGCTGTCGAAGAGATTCCGAATAATATCAGTCTTCCAACATTTGTTGGTGCAGTCAATGAGATCAGAAACATAAGTAATTTCCTGATGGTTTGTAGCTGAAGAGGAAGGGAATGGAACTCCATCTAGACCAACTACCCATCTGTCTTTCCAAACTAAATTTTTTTGACCATCTCCCAAAGACCAAAAACTATACCTTCTTATGAACTCAAATTCGCTGCTTATGCTTTTCCAACTCCAAGTAGAGTCTTTCTTCTTCTGAAAATGAAGCGGAGAAGTATTTTTGAAGTATTTCGCCTACATAGATAGAGTCCACACTATTTCCTCAGCAGTGCATAATCTCCAGGCCGTTTTAGCCAAGAGAGCATGGTTAAAACAGTGAAGATCTCTGAAATTTAGACCCCCATCAGCATATGTTCCGCACATACCTTTAAAATAAGTTAGAAAAACTCCTTTTTTAGGGGGTTTATTCCACCAGAATCTAAGTTGAAGGGAGTTCATTGTCTTGATAGTATCTTCAGGCAGCTTGAAAGATTGCATTTGATGAAGAGGGATAGTGTTTAAAACATGTTTCACCATAACAGATCTTCCTGCTTGTGAATCCATCTTTCCATTCCATTTAGATAACATGTGATTCATATTATCAATAAGATGGTTAAACTTTACCTTCTTTTTCTTGCCTAAGAAAAGTGGTACTCCCAAATATCTTTCATTATCATCCATAGGCTTGACTTGTAGCATATCAATGATATCCTTACATTTCCTTGGACTTAGATTTTTACTAAAAGATATACTCGATTTCTGATAGTTCAACAGTTGGCCAGAGGATGAAGAAAAGATACTTAAGATGTGTTGCAGCTGGTTTATATTCGCTTGATTTGCTTGCACAAAGATTAGACAATCATCGGCGAATAATAAATGACTTATCTGTGGTGCTCTTTGCGCTATCTTATTCCTTTAATCTTCTTAGAAGCTTCAGCAGCTGCCATAGCGCGAGAAAAAACTTCCATTGCTATGATGAATAAATAAGGTGAAATCGGGTCACCTTGACGAATACTCCTAGAAAGATGGAATGAAGAACAGGGAGACCCATTAAGTAAGACAGAGATTTCTGTTGTACTAATGCATTGAAGTATTAATGAACACCACTGCTCACTAAAACCCATCTTCTTCATAACTGCCATTAAGAAGTCCCACTCAAGCCTATCAAAGGCTTTCGACATGTCTAGCTTTAAAGCTAGATGACCAACTCCTTTTTTCTTTCTTTTCAGAGTGTGCATAATCTCATGAGCAAGAGAGATATTATCTGAGATTAATCTTCCCGGAACATATGCTGACTGGAGAGGAGATATAACTTTGTTTAGAATGGTTTTCAATCTTCTATCTAGGAGCTTAGAAATTAACTTGTAAGAAGTATTGTTTAGAGCAATAGGTCTATAATCTGAAGGAGAAGAGGGTGACTTGACCTTTGGAACCAGATCGAAGTATCGACGGGATCTTTAGAACTGTTTGTAGATCTAAAGACATCTTGTGGTAATCCATTGTTAACAGACTACGTTCTGTGCATGATTGATCACAAGAGATTCAATTAGTGTTGTGTTGGTTTTAATTGAAGATTAAAGAAGATTTCTTATTTGGTTTTCATATCTTTGGGTGTGCACAAACCTTGATCGGCTAGGATCTAACTAGAATCGAATTTATTCGATTGATTAGTTGCTTGAGATCGGCATCACCTTATGGTTTCTTGTTGGAATCTATATTGATTGATTGCAAATCTAAACTTGGCTACTTCGGTAGTTATTAGATAGATTGATCTAACCATGCAAATGATTTTATTAGATTAAACGGAAGAGCCTTTGCATATGACTTGAGATATCTTTATCTTAAAAAATCAATAGAGTTGTTTACCAAACAGATTTGTTGTTCCTTTACTGTTTGGAATACGATCCAAAGGAATTGTTCCAGTGCGTGCACTCGTCGAATTCGGAAGCCCAGGGATACTAAAGAAACTAAGTGAACTAGGGTTAGTTGCTTGGTCTCAACTATACGAAGTTGGTTTAGATTTTGTATTGCGGTTTAATTCTGAGAGTATTCAATTCTGGACTAGGTCCCGGGGTTTTTATGCATTTGCGGTTTCCTCGTTAACAAAATATTAATGTGTCTTTTATTTTTCTATTTCCGCAATTATAATTGTTTATTATAATTAGAAGTAAAATACACAAACGTTAACTCCACTTTACTTGATAGTGATCCTATAGTATTTGGTTAAGTCCAAACCTATTATAAGTAATCACACTTTGATTGTTGTATTGTCTCGATCTCGTATCCATAGATGATCACACAAAGTGTGAATACCAATTTTTCGTATTGTCTCGACTTTTTCCATAGACAATCACTTTCGGTAAGAGGACTTACATGTGGTTAAATTAAATATTGTGGCGTATTTGGGTACCCTCGTCTTTTCAAAGGAAGTTTTAGATCCTGCACTAAATCATTTATTTGATAACCACTTTCTGCATTCTTAAAGGTGTTTTGAACTGCGTTGATAAGTTACGTCGTGCTTTTATTTAGAAGGATAGGGATGGGGAGAAGCATATACATCCTGTTAGTTGGGATCATGTATGTAAACCCACTTGAATGGGTGGTGATAAGCACGTATGTGCTACATTTTATACCCATGTTTATATTAATTAGGACTTGATATTTTGGCTAACAACATTGTTTTGAGTCATTTATAGGAAATACAAGCAAATTCAGATATCGGGAAATAAATGGTTAAATTAGTATTTATATTGGCGTTTGTGGCTCACGACACCCGAATGAGACATTTAAATTAATTGTGCTTGCTGTGGTTTTGTGCGCATGAGGATGATGGCACTAAAGACGTAAGTCCACGTGGAATTCCGTAATGACTTTTCATCTGGCTTGCTTTTAAAGTTATAAAATAAGGAAAGAAGAATCGAAGTGGTCTGCTCTATTTGCACTACCAAACAGAAGACTAAGTGACGCAGGGAAGAAAACAAGTAGTGATCCATGCTTAATCAAACGGGACTTGAAAGACTTTATTGTTCCTTTGTGCTGGCTGCCAATGCTGTGCTTGCCAATTTAGCGAACATAATAGTTGGGTAGGCCATATGGGCTCGAGTTCATATACAGATAGTTGGACTAATTTTTCATCGAGTCCAGGGAACAAACGGAAGACGAAGGTTTTTTAATATAAGAGAAGGAGGTTGTGAGTTATTATTCTGGGCTGGAGTTCCGACGACAAGAGGTTACGGCTACTGTTTGGGTACTGAGAGTAGGTTCCGTCTGGAGGAGATTGCTGTGACGGCCATTGGAGGAACAAAAAACAAGAGGGGAAGAAGACGACTATTACCGGGTGACGACGGTGATATCGGTTTATTATCTCTTACTCTTTTAACTTATTAAGCATAGACCATTATGAAATAAATTGGAATTGATTTGGTGTTAGGCTATGCGAATTGAATTGTTGAAATCCAATATTTATTGTTTATTGATTTTATAAAGAACTAGCTTGAAACCCGTCCTACGCACCGGGTACGATAGGAATCGTCACCCACTTGGTGAGGCGGGGCTTCGCCCCGCACCCGTCTTAAAAGGAATACCAATTAACAGTTGCAATGTATAATGAAAATTACATTTATTATTTAGTAGTCTAACAATTGGAACCAAATTTACTAATTATATACTTTTAAAATGTTGGAGATTAAGAAATCATCTTAAAAAAGTATACTTTGAAATCAATTAGTATATCATGATATTGGCAACATCTGCGATCTAGATAATTGGAAAATTTGCATTTGAAGTCTGCCATTCAAAGTAGCACTTCAACTACGCTTAGTCTTGCTAAATTTTAGAATGTCCATATAACATCTCTTCGTTAATCAATTTTTTCAACTTAAAGTAAATAAACAAAGTCATAACAATATTCTACCTCAAAACACCAGTACCAATGGCATCTAGTTGGGCCGCATCTCGTTTTTACTTCACCTGCTATATACTCCCTACTTTTCTTAGGTACGATATCATATACTTGCATTAAAAATCCAGCGGCCAACTCATCCTCCATCTCCAACTCCCTGTAGTTAGATGAAAAATTGCACTCGCCATATCGTTGTATCAGTACCTATTATTACAGACAAAAAAATAATAATATTAATATAAAATAGATTGCCAACCCTAGATACTGAAAATCATATGAAGTGCATCCCGTCGAAGATGGTATAATCAATAAAATGTACTATTATATCTTTCTTCAGAATTTATATACTCTTGTTAAGAATCAAGTGCTAACTTAAGTGCTCCTCGACGATCCAACTCCCTGTTCTTAAATGATAAAATACGATATTAATATAAAATAGATTGTCAACTTCAAATAGTGCAAAGCGTATGATGTGCTTCCCGTCAAAGAAGATGTAATCAAGAAAATGGACTGATATATCTTTCTTTTTTTTTTTTCAGAATTCACATATATACTTGCATTAAGAATAAAGCGATCAATTCAACTGATCTTCCAAGCTCTAACTCCTGTAGTTGAATGAAAAAAATACGATATTAATATAAAATAGATTGTCAACTTAAAATACCGCAAAGCATATGAAGTGCTTCCGTCAAAAACGATGTAATCAATAAAATGCGGTGATATATCTTTTTCGTAAATTAAGCATGTTTTATAACTGCCAGTTTGAGGCCTTTCTTGACTTCCTTGCTGCCAAAGACACCCTACACTAATGCAAGTAATGTTGTGCAATAGGAAAAAAGCAAAAAACGCAAATCCTACCAAAATAAATAGAAAATCAAAGAATCTAATATCAGATAAATTTAATGAATAAGAAACTAAACGAAGCCTAAATGACCTGAATACAATCTCAAATGATAAAAAATTCTTATACCGTAGCATAATTGACTTGAACCTTTCATTGTTACATCTCGGTCTTTAGCAATTTGTTTACTCTCTTCTTCCAAGGGTATATAGAGCCATCTAACATCTTTTATAGTGCTTCTTTTACACACTTTTTTTTTCTTTAGATAAGCCCCACATTCAAGTTTCTAGAAAGATCTTCTTACACTTGAGTACAACGGTTCAAAAAAATATTAGCTGAAAAATTAGGTTATGTATGTACCCATAGATCTTTTAGGAGATTTAGCAGATAAATTCATTACAAAATATTATTTTTCCACTGTTCATCGTCTAGAATAATCTTTCTTGTTATATAAAAGAGTTAGTTAATTGCGGAGAAATCTTATAACTCTACAGTGCCAGTTAGTAAGCTCATTTACTTAGTCTAAGGTGTGATGCGACCGTAAGAAAAAAATGGTTTCTAAAGATATCTTTGTTCGAAAACAATAATCAATTCTTTAAATAAACTAAGATAAATAGGTCTAAGTAATCTCAAAAATAAAATTAAACTAAACTCTAGATATTAAAGCATAAAACCAGATAAAACCCTAAAATAAATAGGTATAACTAATCTAAAATAAAACCAGTAATCAATTCTTTAAATATACTCTATATATAAAATATAAAAATAAAAATTAATTAAATTGTTATGAATGATACAGAGTTTTAAGCTGGTAGCCGAGCGACAAGCTGAGCACCAACTCCTTTTTGAATTGCGACACCCAATCTATGAAAAATAAAACTACCTAGACCACTACCAGCGTCATGACTGACTAAACAATTCTTCAGACGCTTGAAAAAACAAATAATATCCTCACTAAGTTCCCCTAAGGTAGTAAAAGCTAAAACACCCAAACCATAACCATGCGAGGTACACTCATCCAAATATTTAGAGCGTTTACGCGAAATTGCTCTAGAGATAGCCCGGCCTCGGGACGAAAGAACGAACACCATCACCAAGTAAAGGGTGAAACCCCGTGACATCCATACATACATCTTGGCCATTTTCCCAATTGAGAACAAGAATATCCGCCTGGGACGTAAATCCTTGTTACTATCTCGTCATAAGACCCAAATTCACCTCCTTGCGTGCATGAACACCGACTTTGTAACAAATATTCGCAATTACATCACGTACTAAGTCATGGCGGAATTTTAGTCCAACCTCGTTAGCACAGTGAAGCGCGTGATCACCAAAAATATCCATGGACCTATTGCAACATGAGCATAAACCGCCTTCAACAAATAAAGGGATACCAAGACGATAGCAAACCACTGCTCTAAACTGTCTGGGGCCAAGACATTGATCTAAACCACTGATCGGAACAGCCAAAAGGTAATCTTGAGCATGTTTGATCCGGTTACATTGCCAAAGAATGGAATCTCTTACGAGATAAAGTAAATTGGTCAGGGATTTGCTTCTTGATTGCATCAAAATAAGTGACTGCCAGGGAGTGCATAGAAGAGGGGGCAGTGTTATCGACGCAAAAAGTGGAAGGCAAACCACATACCTGAATGAATTTCTGAAGAGCCAATTGGTAGGCGACCCCATAGTCGCTGGTGAAAGAATTACCAAGAATCGCCTTCCGCACCGAAGCAGTCTGACTCTGAGAAGCAAGATAGCAATAAGTGCAAGTGTCAGCCATGGTATATATGCCAAGCCCGCCGTCCTTGATAGGAAGAGTAGCCAGTATCTGTTGCAAAGGCCCAAAACCAGGACCATCTCCGGTGATTAAAAGCCTTAAATATTGTAGCAAGTGGTCATCAAAGAGGTCAGAGGCCCGTTGAAGAGCTTCCGGATTAGTAGTGCGCATAGAAAAATATAATCTTGATACCCCGACACAGTTTCGGAGTAACAACATCTCACTTTGGGGATCCCTGAGTTTTTTGATAGCAGACATGAGCTGAATAGTTTTATTCACCCGATTCACCGCCATGTCACTCATGAAATCCAAATCTAAGCTCACAGGTCCACCCAAAAGCTTAACACCCTTGCTAGGCCTACCAATATCAGGGGGAAAAACACCCACCTCCAGACTTCGTGGATCAACTGTAGGCCAGAAAACCTCAGTTTTCTTTATATTGAGATGGAGACCTCTGCTCGGACCCTCGGTTTCAATAATACTCAAAGCCTTGGAAACCTCCAAAGTGTCACCAATGATAGTACCATCATCCAGGTACCATGCATGCAAATCAAGCTTACAACGAGAAGCAATGGACTTCACAAGAGGGTGAAGTGTCAGGGCAAACAAAAGGGGACCGAGAGGATCACCTTGTTGAATACCGAGTGCAGAAGACAAGATGTATTGATCGTAGTAAAGATTAGCATGCCTGGCATAACAAAATTCAACCCAACGAGAAATACCTGGACAATGAAGCCGGACCTCCTTAAGAAGATAAGACCTACTCACCATGTTGAAAGCATTCGAAAAATCAATAAGCAACATTGACATGTTATCTGAAAGACCCTTAAACTCCAGTAAACCGTTGACTGCATGAAGTATGCTTTCCCCTCCCACCGGAACTCCAACGCCAAATTGATAATCCCCCAAATACGACTGAATGTCTTTGCCTACTGAAAAGGCAGCCACCTTAGAGACCAAACGACGCCAAATAGTACCAACTGCAATTGGTCTAAGGCCACCCCCGGGTTTGAGCAAAGGTGTAAGTGGCGCACTAGCAATAAGCTCTCCTAAGACTTTAGGACACTTACCTGCCAGCCAAAGGTTGACAACCCCAGTAATCGAAGCCACCAACTCGTCAGCAACAGCCGCAGCTGCTCCACTCAAAGCGTCGACTAAATGCTGAGCACGCAAACCGTCTCGACCACAAGAAGTACCTCTAGGAAAACTCTTAATGGCCCCAAAGACAGCCCTCGAGTCAACCGTTATGGAGTCACCAATTGCAATGTCATCCGGAATAGCGGGCGGTGGAGCTGTAGGGTGTTTAGCTTGCAATTCAGACAAGGTGCTCTCATCGCGAGGTGCCAAACCATTGGAAGACAAGACACGGATCGCAGCTGCAAAATGCCCATGGCCTATCTTCTTCCGACAAGCGCTCAAATTAGCCATCTGTGGCTCCTTTTCCTTGTCCTTCTTGGCGGAAAATTGTTGGCATGGTTGGCGAAGACACTTAGAGATCAAGGTTAAACAGCCCATAGGTTCCTTCCATGTGAGCAGAGCTTGTTGAATGGATGTCACTTGAAGTCGTTTCCTGCTGGAGGACTTCTTATCAACAGACCGGGTGGGTCTAAACAAGGATAATGTGCAAATAGGAAGCAGCAAGAGACTGATCCAAGCAGACATGTCAGCCAGCCTATATAGCACACTATCGAGACAGGACTTCAAGGCTCGAGAGAAACCTAACCTGCACTGGTATGGGATGCTAGAAACCGTGGTAAAGCGGCGCTGGAAAACGGCGTTGAGGAGTTCCGGCGACAAAGAAGAAAACATGTCAGGTACTGGCTTTCGGGGAGCAACAGACTCGACGGAATCAGATGAAGCAAAACCCACGGCAGAATCGGCTGAAGCAACAACATCATTGTGCCCAATCTCAGGCCTGTCAAAGCCCTCAGCTGAAGCAACACGGACAGTTGAAACACCAGCAGTATCATGCACAAACTCAGGCCTGTCAAAGCCTTCAGCAGATGGTGCAGCACGATCAATGCTCCTAGCTACAGGTTCACAGACACCAACAGTGTCAAGCACAACAACAGCATTCTCAGGCTTGTCAATGCCGTGTAAGAGGAAGCTTGCAGAGGCGCCAGGTCCAGCAATGGCATCATGACGAGCTCCTTCAATCCCTTTACACGAGGTTCTCCAGGCATGTATAGACATACAGCAACTACATAACCATTGTCGAGACTGCTGAAGAAAATTCTCCCAAGCAATGAAGACCCGTAAATCGTTGGAGATGATAGTTCTGCAAGCAAACCTGTTATCCATTGATGAGAAGTGTCTCAGAGATTAATAAACTAAACTCTAGAACTCTAGATATTAAAGCATAAATAGGCCTAAGTAATCTCAAAAATAAAATAAAACTAAACTCTAGATATTAAAGCATAAAACCAGATTAAACCCTCACATACTAAAAACAAATATAACATGTTCAACACTGCTAGCCTTGATAACTCGTGAAAGTATCTAAAAAAATTAATTTCGTCCATTAATTCAAAACATTTAATCATGAACATTAAACAAAATAAATATTTAACTAATTAAGTAAATAATGTTATCTAGAAGCTACTAATTAACAAACATGATACCTAAACACCAACCAACATGATACCTAAACATCAGGTACTATGGGAATTGGCTCCTATTTGGTGAGGCAGGGCTTTGCCACGCACCCGTCCCAGAAGAGGTTCCAATTAACAACTGTATGTGAAACCACCCATTCTGATTTACTATATTAACAGTTGGAACCAAATTCACCAATTAAATAGTGTTTAAAGTTTTGTAGATTAATAAACCCTCTTAAAGAAAATATTCATGTAAAATTATCCAACTTTTGAAATCAGTAAGTAGCTCATGAAATTGCCAGTATCAATACTCTAAAAATAATTGATAAGGATAGATTTGAAGTCTACTAATCCAGTAGCACTACAACGATACTTAGTCTTGCTATATTTTAGAATAAACATTTCTTGCTTAATCAATTTTTGCTACTTAAAAGTAAGGAAACAAAGTCCTAATAATATTCTACCTCAAAACTCCAATAATGGCTTCCAGTTCGGTCAAATATTGTTTATCATATACTTGTATTAAGATTCAAACCGCCAACTCTACTGCTCCTCTAGGGCTCCATTTCCATGTATTCAAATGAAAAATCACACCCACTATATAGTTGTATCAATATATGATGTTTAGAAACACTAAGAAGAAACACGATATTAGTAAAAATGGATTGTTGACTCTAAATAATGCAGAACATATGAAGTGCTTCCCGTCAAAGAAGATGTAATCAAGGAAATACATTGATATATCTTTCTTCAGAAATTATATACTTGCACTAAAAATCAAGCGGCCAACTCAATTACTATTTCAGGATCTAACTCCCTACAGTGAAATGAAAAATTACACTCACTATATAGTTGTATCAATAGTTATATTAGAGACACTGAAAAGAAACACGATATTGATATAAAATAGATGGCCAAATCTAAATAGAGCAAAGCATATGAAGTGCTTCCCGTCGAAGAATATGTAGTCATAAATCATATACTTGCATTAATAATCAAGCAACCAATTGAAATCACTGTAGTTAAATGAAAAGTAACACTCACTATATAGTTGTATCAATATATGAAATTAGAGACATTTAAAAAGTGATATTAATAAAAATGTGCAAAGCATGTGAAGTGCTTCCCGTCGAAGAAAGATATAGCAGTGCTTTAACTTCTTGTGGTTAAATAAAAAATCACACTCACTGCCTTTATAAACTGAACTTGTAATAAGTTGCTTTTAGATTTTAGTGATGTTACCAGCTGCTCTGTTGTTGGATTTACAGGGGTCGTATTTTAAGGAATGTGTGGGACCACCCCGTTCAATCCAAGGTTGGAGGGGATTGTGTCCACATTTAGCTTGATTTTCCATTGTTTCTGCAACTACATTAAAATCTGTGACGATAGTAAAAAATAAATAAGGAGAAATCTTTGGTTAGTAATCTTTATTTACCGAATAAAAAATAATTAGAGTATTAGCTAAAACGGGTATGGTTGGGTATTTATGAATCATACTGGCGGGTTTATTAATAAAACGGCTAGGTAAGGATGGTTTTCAATTACGACCAAGAGTTTTCACTGGTAGCTCATATTTACGGCTAGGAGTTCATCACTTCTCAGTCGTAACAACGTCTTCATTTCTCAGCCGAAATATGTCGGTGGAGGTTGGGTAGAAAACATTTCCCAGTCGTAAGTGCAAAAAAAAAAAAAAAAAAAAAAACATATTTTTGGTGTATGTTAATGATTTGAATCAATAAAATTGTAATGAGAGTGAAGTATAAGGTTTCTAGGAATACTTCGAGGATAGGTTTCATCATATTCTTATAAGAATTTTTTTAAAAGTTCAGAAAAATCCTCATCCTAAATAAAAGGGAAAAAAAAGTTTTCATTTTCAAAATTTTAATCTAATAATTAATTTAGTTAATCACCTGTAATTAGCTTGAGAACCAAATCGGGGGCAAATTAGTCATTATATAAAATAGCCGGATAACCGGCTATGGCTATTACTATTTCATGACCTATGCAGCCCCCAAAAAAGTCAACCTTGTGCAGCCCAATAATTGGATTCTAATAAAATCATTTTAAGTTAGGGGTTTGAAAGGATTCAGGTCTTTCAACGATATTTTTTCACGACCTTTGTATCGTCCAAACTATACAATTAATCCGCCAATGAACGTCCTTAATTTTCACTTTGAACCTACTCACTAAGTAAGTCCCTGTTACAACTTGAAGTCTTTACTCTAAGAAATGAGCATGTCTTTTTTGTTTATCAATAAATGAGCATGTCAAGGGATGCTAAATGAACAATAAAAAAAAAAAAAAAAACAAATGTTAAGAATTTGATCGACAAAATTATTGTATGTATTGAAAAGTCTCGGAATGATTTACCGTGATGTAATCAAGCAATGGCAAAGCACAATGTGGACTAATGAAATATGAATGTACAACTGTACGTAATTACTATTTTTGGGCTAAACAAAGTCACAAAGGATATGAATAACAAATTAGCAAATTAAGAAATGAGCACTGCATAATTGTGCCCTAAACCCGTACATACTATTAAATCATATTTTACCAAGAAAGTATGTATATTTTTTATTTATTTTTGAAGCATGTAGTTGCAGGAAATCCCACAATACACCCCTCACTATATTTTGTTAAACTAATCCATTAAAAGATAATAGAAGAACAATTATGAATGTTTATTAATAACTTTCTTGAATCTTTACACAGGAAAATGAGATTACACTTACAAATGTTTCTCTCTTTCTCTCTCCTAATGACTGACTCTCCAATCCAAAAAAAGACCTCTCTCACGCTGATCCACTCATCCCTTTATATAGGGTAGTACATAGTGAATGACAGACTAAGTCGTCCCCTTATTTTCGGAAATGTCTTGCGAAGCGTCGCAGGCTTACAAATATTCCTATTCGCGACACTTCTTAACTTTCGCCAGATTTCATATCTTCCTATCGTCATCCAGTGCGTCATTTTCATTTAATCCTCTGCGACTGACTCGCGGTGTTGTTATTCGTTGTCTTTGCGAATTGTTGTTGTGGCGATATTATGATCCTACATCTTGCCTCTTCTCATGTCTTCTCTGCGAAGGAGAGAATGTCATGAGAATCGATATTTTTAAACCGCCGCAATGTTTATTTGTACTTATTTCAGTTTCATCTTTCCATACGGACTTTATTACGATGTCTATTCCTCCATTCTATTCCCGACACGTTTCTTTCATTCGTTTATTCCCGACCATTAACGTCCCTTCTCACATTAAATGTTCTCGCTTCCCCCAAGGATGTTTCTCTCTATATATATTTTTCATATCTTTCTCTTCTCCTCTTTCGTTTTCTCTCTGCAATTTTTCTTTTATCTTCTTCTTCCGCAAATCACGCTTCTATTATCGCAAATCTTTGATCTCTTGTCATATCTTAGTCTTCCACTCTTTATTCATTCCCATATTTGATAATGGCTTCACTTAGTCGTATGTATAAACCTCGCTTTATTGAGATCCATAAAAAGTTGCAAGATGAAGGTTTCACCCTTTCTACTATTCCTGATCAAGGAGGTTCATCTATACTTACTGCCATGCTTTTCTCGATCATAAGTGTGATGATCACAAGATTATTGTTTCGTTAGGTCAACTTCTCGCGGGACTTCCCATTCCTTTGTATGATCCCGAGATGCCACTCTTTATGAAATCCTTTCCCATCCGAGCTTCTCGCGAGTTTGTCTATCAACTATGCGGCGATTGTATTCGCCTAATGCTCGAGTTTGCCGATCGTGGTGCCGGGCAAAGGATCTCTATACCCTAACAAAGTGTCGAAATCCCGAATATGTAAATTTAGAAATAATCCCCGAGAAATACAATGTGGAAAACTTCTTTGAAAATTATGAAGTAATAGGCATGAGAAATAAGAAATCTCATTTGGGGCGCCTCGGTTGAATAGAAGAGATAATATCCCCGAGGATAAATTACTTATGCAAGATATCGGCGGCATTCGGGTAAGAACAATACTCCTCGCCACTCTAAAGATGAGAGGTGGTGGGTTGTTCCTTTGCTCTTAAATGGACCTTACATAGCAGGTTCGCATGTACTCCCGCAAATCTCGCAGCTATCATCCTTGGGAATTTAAGTGGCCCAAGAAGGCGAAAGAGGTATGTCTCCATAGTTTGCTTTTGCAATCCTTCTTTCCTCTTGTATTCATTGATTTTGTAAATTTTACAGATTGCCAAACTGAGGAAAAGTTACAAGGCAAATCCACTGGCAAGCACCTTGGCAATACTTCGATCGCTTACGGATGAAGTAAGAAATATTCTTTTTGTATTACTTTACAATATTGTTGCCTCTATTTCTTATCTTCATTTGTATGCGAAGGTTAATGCTGAGGAAGCAATAGCTGCGAAAGTTAAAGGCAAAACTAAAGCCACTGCACGCAAGGACAAATCTTCTGCTCCACCATCTAAGAAGCGAAAAGCTCAGCCCTCCTCTCATCTCAGCTCAAGTTCTGAGTCTTCCAGTGAAGATGATAATGATAATGTTTTGGATTCAACTTTCCAAAATGAAGCTCAACCATCCAATTCTCCTATGGATCAATTGTTCAAAGATCTTCTGATTCTCTTCAAGGACTTGGAGATACCCATCCGACTTCTATATGCGAGAGCTTCGCCACCGTATGCAATGCTACACTACTGGATGGCAACGACTCTTTCAAAGGAGTTTCTAGATCTGTATCCCCTAGCTTCTTAAATGCACTTAATTCGTTGGTATGTACTTATTTCAGTTCTCCTAGCTTCTAGATCTCACGTTTCCTTTCCAACTTCATTTTCTAATTTGTACATTAATAACCTTTGTATCTTTCTTCGCAGGCTGGAAAACCTCTTTTTGGTTGCCTCAGATCTTGAGAGGAGGTATAATATTCAATTGAAAAAGAATACTCAATCTTGCATAAGGATCAAAGAATTAGAAGCTGAGTCTGCGGGATATCGCGAGAAGATCCAACAGTTGGAGACTGACTTTTCCGCCGAGAAAGACAAAGTTACCACTCTCCGTAATGCTAATCGCCAGACTTTATGGTATAAAATTTTTTCCCTCTTATTATTTTATTTTATCGATTTCCCATTGCTACCTGACTTATCACTTTCGCAGATGTATATAATCTCTCCGAAGAAGCTATTCTTCTCCATTCATTTCCTGAGCCTATGGATAATGATACTCTTCTCGCTCATCTCAACAACTCCTTAAGTAGTTCGTCGAACAGAATTAATACTCTTTCATTAAGCGAACTCCAAACCAAGTACCGCCTCTTAATAATTGAGCACAGATCTAGTTTAAGTACAGCCAACCAGTATAAACAAATGTATCTCGAATCTCATAAGGAAATCAAAATTTTAAGGAAGAAAATTAGTGACCATATAGATGACAAAGATCGCATTGCTAATAATGGTGCCTGTGCATTAGCAACATTTCAAAAGTCCCTTCTTGAAGTGCAAATGGAGCGAGATGAATTGCTTCGTGAATTCTTTACTCACTCGAGCGAGAAAACCAAATTCGTTCACTTCTTATTATAAATAATGATTTACTTAATTCGCTTGGGCGCGAAAATCTTAGATAATGCCAGGAATAATTTAGGTGTTGATGTTAGTCTTCATACCGAGCATACTTCCTTGGTTAAAGATATAATATCCGACGAGAGAAGGTTACTTATTATACTTTTATCGTTTCTTACCTCTCGCAATATTGTCTGTTCGGGCTTGTTAACTTATCGTTGTCTATTTGCGAGTCAAAAAAGATTTCAAGCAAGAATTGAAGAACTTGAATCGAGAAAGCACAACTCGCAAAGAATCTCAACCTTCGCGAGAATAAGTATTCCAAGTTGAAGAATCAATTCCAAACTACAAAGTGGCGAATTTTAATAATGATGCCGCTTCGTTTTCGCAATGAAGCCATGAAGTATGTTTGTAAAGATCATAAAATTCCTCTTTCTTTATATCCTTGGCTTTTCCGAAGAAGTTCCTGAGAATTTGCCTATCTCGGACATTTCGATAGTGAAGCCGAAGAAGAAAATTCAAGCGCGAGAATAATAGAATCAAGGATCGATAGAGGAGAAGAATCGCCGAAGAGATAGTTCTTTTTGTTTCTTTTGCTGCGTGTAATATCTGTGCATCTCTGTGTCTTTTTTGTAAATTTCTTGGGTTTGTTGTCCATAAATTCCATCTTCATTCCCTTTTCTTGGCAATTTTTCTCTTGTAATATAATTGGCTTACATTATTAATGTATAACTCTTTCATGGGAAGATGGATAACAACATTTCATCTTTTCCATCCCACATTTGCCTCTGTTATTCATCTTCGGATGAAAGAATGAATTTTTTGAGATCCGCACGTTCTTCTTCTGATCAGGAATGATGTTTTAAATCTATAATTGCGATGGAATCGCATGAACTTTTCATTAAAGAAGAGATTGTTTGGTCTCGCCTTATTATTTGTGGTGGACTTCTAAGCTTGACCTTCCTAAGTAAAGGTCTTACTCTGCCACCCTTTATTGCGACAAGACCGCAGGACGTCTTTACACTTGCATGTAAAAACCCATTGATCTTGTCTTATCATTATTCAAGTATTTTTGCCTCTGCAGATATTTTGTTTGCGACAATATGACAGCCAAAATTCTCTTGCAAAGTAAAGCCCCATGACATTGTCGTCTTGCGACGAAATCGCAGGACGTCTTTACACTTTCATGTAAGGACCCATTGATCTCGTCTTACCCTCGCGTTAGTATTATTGCCTCTCTGCAGGATCATTGCACAAATATGACAAGCCTAAGTTTCCTTGCGAAACAAAGCCTCGTGACATTTGCATCTTTGGCACTTATCGCCTCCCTAATGGAGGGTGCCGCCCTTATCACCTCCCGGTTGCCCCTTCAAGGAGGCGTACATCGGCCATACAAGGCTAGCTCCTCCCATCCGGTCTTAACAACAACCAGCTTGTTTTCGCAGCCTCTTATCCCTTATACCTATAGAGTTTATGGTTACAAGGCTGCACCCTAAGTGGAGTTTTCTTCGGGCCGAGTGCGGCGTGCGCCAAGACTTGTCAAGAGTGGTAAGGAAGTTCCATGCTCCCCGCACTCTTGACTCAACCGGGTACCTCGGCGCCTTGATCATACGCCGACTCCTTGAAAGAGACCCTCGGTCGCCCAACCAGGGTATAACCTACATATATAGTTGGGAATCCAAGGTATCTCCCTAGGATAGGCTTTCATGGGCCCCAAATCTGCATGACTCGGGTTCCGGGCGGTGTAACCTTTTCCCCGAGCCATGTTAAGAGATACCCCCTTATATGACGCACTTTAGGTCTTACATTTGCCTCTTACGAAATTTTGATTCGCGAACTAGGGTGTACGCCATAAAGGTTCGTCCCATTCATTTATTCATTCATTGTTGTTAAATCATTCAATCATTCATATTTAATTCCGAGTGATATTTAATTTGCGAAGACATCGCACAATGTTGTTCATTCATTTTTGCCTCGGATTCTTCTCTTTGTCGAAATTCTCATATATCATTTCTTCTTAGTCTTGCCTTTGATATATCTTTGTCGATTACTTATCGCAGATCATTCAGCTTACTTTTATGCCTTTTGTTCATTGCACTCTTTGCCTTAGTGTTATCCCCACCCTTGAAGGACTCCTTTCCATCGTAACGTTCGCCTGCTTCCATGCATTCCTCTGCGGCACTTCGCGATGTTTCTACAAAGACGCCGTGATGAACTACAACCAATTATCTTTGCAAAGATCGTAACATTCGTCTATTACCGCGACACTTCGCGATGCTTCTTCATTTCTTATTTCGATAGTATCTACCATCGCCTTCTCTTTCTCTCGTTCATCTTTGATATTTTGTTTCAGTCTTTCCTTTTAGCATTTCTCTCTTCACAACTCTCTACGTCCACCTCATAACATTTCGACCTTCCTTCCAATCTCCCTTTATAATGCCAATACCATTTGGATGGGGAAACTTTATACATTGATGGTATGTTGATGCTACTCCCAAGATTTCGTGTAGCCACGGTCGCCCAATTAATGCGTTATAAGGAGATTCCACGTCAACTACGCAGAATAAAATGTTAGCTGATAATCCTTATAAAGGTATCCTCATGTGAATCTCTCCTTTAGGCTTGTTCATTTGTTCCGTTAAAACCATAAATTTTGTATGTTGAAGGAATCAAATTTTCATCCTCTCCACCCATAGTCTTATAAGTATGGTAAAACAGAATATTCACCGAACTTCCAAAGATCGATTAGGATTCTATTGATTGCCCAACAATTTTCTCGTCATCTTCTCCATCAATTGGTCTTGGATTAATGTCCGTCGCACCACCAACGGGCTATCATGTGCTTCTCTTCCTTAGGTATTTCGTCTGCAGAGAAAGAAATAGTTTTTAATCGCTAATCTTGCAATTGCGACTTTCTCGCCTGAGTTCATCACCTCTTTGTTATGAAGATCTCTTGCATATACTCTACTAAGCACGTTATCGTGAAAGTCTTCGATTACGATATGAATGAACGATAGAATTGCAAAATAGATTTTTGGCCTTTGTTCCCACTTCTATTACGAGTGCTTCTTTTTCCTTCTTTGAAACTGTTCTTTGCACTTCCGACGATGATGTTGTTAGTACTTGCTTCCCTTTCTCTTCATTTTTAGAAAATGAGCCAACTTCCTCCGATCAATCATTCGGAGAATGATTCTCTTTATGTTTCGCAATCATTTGTTAAATGTCCATGAAAGTGATGGTAAGAACAATATTCATGACTTCGTCGCTTGGTGGTGGTTCACCGCCCGCATTCCATGGTGGTGGTACGTCCTCCATTACAAGTATAGCTTCCCAAATTTTCTCAACACTAGCATTTAGTGGTGGCATTCTTATCTCTTCCCATACCACTCTACGATTTCTTGGCCTTCCATAGTTATTCTCGCCTTTGTCCTCCATAAGTTTCTTGCATATGATCTAATCTCTCGAATTTTATTATTGTTGCCGTTGGTTGTAGTAGTTCCTTTCTCTATCAAACTCCTCCCCGATCTCGGCTTCCCATAGCTACTATTTTCTGCTGTCCATCATCAACTCCGTTTCCGGTTGCCTTTGCGAAGTGGTCGCTACCGAGTTTAAGAATTTTGGTAATAAACTTGCATTCGCAGCGTTTGAACTTGTATTCGCAATCGGGTATGATTCCATTTCATTTTGTCTTTCTTCCAAAGCAATGTATTCTTCTTGAAGTTCTCGACTCGACCATCGTAATCGTGTTTTTAATTCGAATATTTGGATGTATAGCAAACTTGTTATGAACAGAGCATTTACAAATGATAAAATGAGATATCTTTCCTCTACCCTTCCGGCCATTTCACCGCACATTGTTCTCCATCTCATTGTCGATGTCTTAAACTCTCGCCCACTCTTTGTTTCAATCCGAATACATCTTCAATTCCCGGTCGCGTGGAATTGTTACTTATATACGCTCCCAAGAAAATAGTTTGTAAATGGTTGAATGACGAGATTGTGTTTCTGTAATCCTTCAAACCATTTCGGTGCTTCTCCAATTAAGCTTGATGCGAAGTATTTGCACAATATGGCATCATGATTCTCCCACTGTAACATACATCTCATATAAGCCTTGATGTGTTGTATCGCACAGTTGTTCCATCGAAAATGTTGGTTAATGCAGAGCAGATTGCACTTAGGTGGTATCCCTCCCATTTGTACTTCTATTGTGAAAGGAGTCTTCGCAGCTTCTGCGATGGCTTCATCCAACCTGTCTTCTTCCTCCTTCCTTCCTACCGTTTAACAATTTTCTCATTTCTCGCTAGTTCTTTCAAGATTTGCTCATTTTCCTCGTGGATTTGATTCTGCTGGTCTTTTTAGCTCGCCTCTCGCCACCCGCGATCATGTACATTTTGACCTTCTTGTTCATTATTTTCTTCTCTCCTTTCTCTGCGATTGTCTCCTTCGTCTCTTTCATCAATTCGCACACCATTATATATATCGTTCTCTCTTCTTGGTTCTCTATCAACTCTCTCGTATCCTCTCGTATTCTCCATTGACACGATTTTGTGCTCGCCTCCTTTCTCTATTGTCGTGATTATTTTGTCGGATTGCTTCTTCGAATTCTTGGTTTTCCACCGCTCTTACTCTCTCTCTCGCGGGCTAAGCGTGCTTGTTCAAAGATAATGTTTCTCAATGTCGTCCACGATCTCTTGTTGCCTTCTCAATGCTTCTCTTCCATGCGTGATTGCTCTTCCTTCCGCGGTGGATCATCCGGCCCCGAAATCGCCTAGTTCCTCGATTTTCTTCATTCTCGCTCATCTTGGAAATTCTCGGGATGGGGAATATAACGATCTTCTCGTCCTCTCTTCTTTCATGATGTTCTCGATCTCGAGATTTTGTGCTTCCCGTTGGTTTTCTACCCTCAGAACTCTCGTTGGGAAAGCTCTCCTTCTTTCTTCCCTAGTCGATCTTGAACTCGATCTCGCAGTGCTTCTCGATCTTCTATTTTGCAATCTTATATTTTCCATCCTTAATTCATGATTCTGTCTCGTCAAGTTTGCTCGTTCCTCTGCCTCTAGTCGCCTCTCTTCATGTATCGTTTGTCTCAATGTTTCCAATGCTGTGAGTTCTTCATTTCCTGGATTCGTTTCTCCATTCATTCTTTGATCTTCTTCTCCTTGTCCATTGTTTACCAATTGTTGCTCTTCTTCCCTTTCCTCC
Source organism: Papaver armeniacum (assembly GCA_023531295.1). Classification (NCBI taxonomy): domain Eukaryota; kingdom Viridiplantae; phylum Streptophyta; class Magnoliopsida; order Ranunculales; family Papaveraceae; genus Papaver; species Papaver armeniacum. The sequence continues at coordinate 331,808 of JAJJWW010006781.1, forward strand.
TCAGAATCCGTCCTCCAAGTGTGCACGCTTACTCTATCGTAATCCACAGTTTCATTTGTTACCGGTGGAATTAAAGTTTGGACATGATTCTCTTCATCATTCCTCATATTCATCCTTGACGATTCTCCTCTTTCAATTCTCCTTTCTCCAGCAAGTCTTCCACTTCTTCTCACCGGTTGTTCAAGTACATTTCTTCTTCTAGCCATTTCTCTTTTGGTAACTTCTTTGAAAATTATCTCAAATTTCTTTCTTATTAATTCTCTTCTTTTAATGCTGTTCAAAGCCTGTTTCTAGCGCCAATATGTAGTTGCAGGAAATCCCACAATACACCCCTCACTATATTTTGTTAAACTAATCCATTAAAAGATAATAGAAGAACAATTATGAATGTTTATTAATAACTTTCTTGAATCTTTACACAGGAAAATGAGATTACACTTACAAATGTTTCTCTCTTTCTCTCTCCTAATGACTTACTCTCCAATCCAAAAAGACCTCTCTCACGACAGATCCACTCATCCCTTTATATAGGGTAGTACATAGTGAATGACAGCTAAGCTGTCCCCTTATTTTCGGAAATGTCTTGCGAAGCGTCGCAGGCTTACAAATATTCCTATTCGCGACACTTCTTAACTTTCGCCAGATTTCATATCTTCCTATCGTCATCCATTGCGTCATTTTCATTTAATCCTCTGCGACTGACTCGCGGTGTTGTTATTCGTTGTCTTCGCGAATTGTTGTTGTGGCGATATTATGATCCTACAAAGCAGAAAATTTGTAGCGTTTTACATGTCACTTTTGAAATAAGAACAAATTGTCAAATCATATTAAAATGGATGATTATCCGGATGGCAACAGATCCTACAAATTTCTAAGGTTGGAAGCCAACTTCCATGAATTGAATTTGCTGGTTTTGTTTTCAGATGATTCGCAGTTCAAGAGAGAACATATGGGTGTGTTTTTATAACACAAACCATAAACCATGCAAGGGCATTTGCAAAATGAAAAATCCCCATAGTCTTGGTTGGGAATACCGCGGACTTTGAGAAGCTTGTTCACAAATATTCAAGGCTACGATGCATTAGATGAAGCCTCATAACTACCACTCCAATTTGAAGAGTTCAAGCAGGTGGTCAGGCACCAAATAAGCGTGCTAACACCATGAACGTTAAATAATCATCCACAACTGACAATGGGAACAAAATGAAATCTCTTAAATGAGCTCAAATGGAAGATGTACATCTATCATGTATTAATATATTAACAAAGCCAACGGAATGTGCTTAAGTAACCCAACTGGCCAAGCAGTAATAATGGACAACATGCGGAATCCGTGGTTTTTCTCAATTCATATAGGGTTAGTAGTTATACATCTAATATCACCATCTCCAAACAGCATAGATTAGATGTACAAACACTAATCCGATTCAGTCAAAAGCTGCACCTTCTTCTAAACCTTCAAAAGAAAATTTGAAAGAAAAAACAGGAAATTGATGGGAACTTGCACATAACTTTGTTATGTGTTGTTCTGCAAAAACTTAAAAAAGAGATTGGAGAGTTGATTAGAGTTCGGTCTGTCTTTATCTACGCTAAGCTATCAAGTATGGTAATTACTTTAACCAACAATAAAAATGCATGTATGATCATTACCATAAACATCTATTTAACACAGAACCATCATGTGCATAGGCTCGATGGACTCCTCGATATTTCAAAAATGCCTGTACATTGCTTGGGTGCTCCAAATCCTGCTATCACCTTTTATGACGAAGATACTTCTACCAACTCGATTATAGATTTGCTCTTTCAACCTCAAAATTGAAAACAGTAGTTAAGTAATTAGAGTCAGATATCAAATCTTACCTTTAATTAATTACTATCACTTTATACCACATGATATTAGTAGTAATAAAAAAAAACATTGATATTTTAACCTTATATTATCTTACTGGTTGTAAGGTGTAGCATAGATTATCAAAAAGTGTACGAATAAGAAATTCAAGTCGGTAACAACATTTATGGTTGTTTGAAACCCAATTTTCCCATTGACCCCTGCTCGCCAACAAAAAAAAAAAAAAGAGTAAGATTTTGGTAAAATCAGATTTTGGTAAAATCAGATTTTGATGCAAGTATATCAAAATCAGACGTAAAATATAGCCATGTTACCGTAGCCTTTCTCCAGGTGCACACTGAAATTTTTGAAATAATCAAGGTAAGGTAAGCGGGTGCAGCAAGGTGAAACATTTACCTTCTAATAGTCATAACCAAAGGCGGTTAGAGTAGTATCCATAGTTGAAGAGGGAAAATAGGAGTAATAATTACATCACCACCTTATCATGAGGCCGTATTCGAAATTATTTATCCAGAAAAATGATACAATCGCACCATCCATAAAACAAATATAATGGAACAAACAATGATGCTGATGTTTTATTAATTTTTTTTTATAGATTTTTCTAAAATTAGGCTCTTAAAGTTGTTGCTAAGCTATACCTCAACGTGAAGGATATGGAGCTACTGTTAAGCATGGTACCCGGTATGCAGTCCAGACGTAAAACCTAAACACCAATTAAATATCAACAAACAAATCAAACAAAATCCTAAAAACATCAACAAAAAAATCAAACAAAATACTAAACACCAACAGAAGCCTATTAGATCAATTTCTTCACCTTTACTATCAGTGTTCAAGAACTCTCCCTTTGCGGCAACTTCTTTTGGAAGTACTGATTATACTTGCAAAACAAATAACGAAATAGATGAGACATCATAAACCTTAATTTCAAGGAACAAAAGAAAAACAAACAGTTGGGAAGCAAAAAGCAGTATATAAACAATGAGGCTCTTGCTATAGTGCCTTATATAGGGAGTCACCAAACTATGAAAAAATATTTGGTTTCGAAAATAATATCAATGGATATCTTAAAATTTATAATTTTGTTATAATTTAGGCTTATTTTGATTACAGAAGACAATTAAAAAGAAGAAATAAGAAAGGGTCCAAAACTTCCAAAATGAGTTAAATACTTGCAACATGAAAAATAATTCTTTAACAAATGAATACAGGATCTTATTTTCTAACATAATTTCAAATATTTTTTCATCTTATCATAATTCGAATATTTATGCTTACCAATATTTTTCCTTACAAAAGATTTTAAAATTTTAAAACTTATTATTTTATTCCATCAATATGTTGAGTTTTATTTTTTTTATTTCAGTCATAAATGTACGAAATTAATATAGTATTTTTTATTATTTTCTAGATTTTTTATAATAAATACATGAAATTATAAGAGATTCAAAAAATATAAATTATATTACTTTATTCCATAAATATTTTGAATTGATTTTATTTTTAATCATAAATGTCCGAAATTAATATAGTAGTTTTATTTATTTGAATTTTTTATTTTATAATAAATACATGAAATTATAATAGATTCAAAAAATATAAATTATTTTATTTTATTCCATAAATACGTTGAATTGATTTTTTTTTTTAATCATAAATGTCCGAAATTAATATAGTAGTTTTCTTTATTTTCTGTATTTTCACAATAAATGCACGGAATTAATATAACAATTTTTCTAAATAATGAGGGTCGTCCGTCGCGTGTGTCCCAGCAATCCACCCAATCTACACCACACATTGTCAGATCAACGCACCATATCTAACAAAATTTCATCCGACGAATACGAATGGTTTCTCAATTAGCCAATGAGAGAGCGAGGTTACACTCACCAACCAATAAGAGAGAGGGTAAGCTCCACCAGTGCTACTTTTATTCTGGAGTGAGGGATGGTATTGAGTTTTTAGGTTGTTGATATAGGTTGTTGCTCCACCGGCTTTGTACAATACAAAAGCCTAAATGCATAAATTCATATAGTTTTCAATTTTATTTGTTAGTATTTGATAATTCATGCTTAGGTTAAATCGTTTGATGAGTTATACTTAGACGATGAAAATAATAGTCGCAAATCTATAGATACATATTTTCAATAACTTGCTTGCCATTATAATTTGATAGGCCATGCTTAGAAGACTTTGATGGGCTATACTTAGGAGATGCGAGTTTATTATCGAAAATTATCCCAATGATAGGTATTGCAATTAAACAAAGATATAGACACATATTTGGAATTCAGATTCTTTTCAGTACTCAATTAGAAATAGTAGTGGAATCTATTGATCCTGGTTACCGACACTCTCTCTTGTCGTATCTATTTTTCATTCTCATTCTAAAATATCAAAAATATTATCTTTAGTTAGTTCATAAGAGATATTGGTTACAGTATTTTCCACCGCCTCTGTCTACTAGTTAGACACCATGCGATTGCGGTTCAGGGTTCAGGGTCTAAGTTGTCCTCAATTTTCTGCATTGTTGGTACTCGATTTTGTACTTATTATGGTGTTTTATGTGTTTGTAGGTATTTTTGGGAAATAAACATTTTTGGAAAAAGTTGCTCGAAAAGTGCTATTTGGAACCCGGGAGAAAAGTACTAAAGGCACCCTCATTTTGGATAAGGGCACCCCTAGGCACCCCTCAAGGCATCCGCTATTCGCACCCCCATCTCTGTTAGGGGGAGGTCATCTTCTTCTTTTCAAATCTGAAAAATGGCGGGAATTTAATGGCAGCAACGAACCAATTTTGGTGTTGGATTTCTCGGCAGATTTGAAGAGATTCAATTGCGTATTTCTTATGGGCTGGACCTGTTAGAGCATAGAAGGGTTGGTGTGTGTGTTTGGATCGATCAGAATGGGCTGCATGATCGTGTTGGAGCAGAACAGAAAAGCAAATATCACGGGATTCAGTAATAGGTGGACTTTCTGTTTGAATTGGATTGGTACGATCCTGTTAGTCCATTACAAGCGAGGTACGTTCACCAGTTTCGGAAAAGAAGGGATGATTCATCACTTTTGGAGTAAACAGAGCACGAGATATACTCGAGTCTCTGTTGGATGAGTCTATCTAGATTATGTGTCTGGAGTGTGCGGTTATCCCCCTTGCATGAGTTTGACTCAACCCAGGAGAGTTTGACGCATGTTTTGGAATGTGTCAGCGACAATCAGGCGCGTGTGAAGATAAAACAGGAAATTATTTCTCGGAGAATAATAGAAAATATGTTCGATTGATTGCGTGAGATTTGGTCGCTGTCAAGTATAAAACGGGTGCCTGAGGTCATAGAAAGGGGGACGGAGTGATTGGGAGCAGTTTAGAACACTACAGAGCCAAAAAAAATCGAGTTGCAGAGAACTGCCATTTTCTGCTGCTGTGAAAACACCAAGAACAAAAGACCACCAGAGGCAGTCGTTAATGCTAAAGTGACAACGACAAACCACTGTGGGTCGCAGTACTACAGCGACAGTGACACTACCACGTTATCGTTCTCTGTAACAGTGTTTTGCAACAATTATAAGCGTTGCAAACACCCGTTTTAAACCATTTTCACTATATTTCATCTTTTTAAACACTTTGAGTAATGAAATCAACTTTTGAGCGTGTTTCCAACATGATGATGAGCTAATTCTCCCACAACCAAGGAAATGAGGAAGCTATTTATACATGAATAATTGGTAAACATTTTATTTTCTCTAATTTATAATTCACTCAATCACTGCTTTTGCAGAGTTTTAATTTGTTCGCATAATTTTCTTAATTAGTTGTGATTAAATTTGATAGGTTATACTTTGTTTAGTCAATTGATAATATATGCTTAGGGAATACAATTAATATTTGCGGATTTGTATGATTATTTGTGAATTAAGAAAATAAGGGACTTAAAAGATAATTAGAGTTTTGGATTATTTACCATCATTCATTCATGTGTAATAGTGGAATCAGTGTCTTGGTTATTTTTAATATCTTGAAATTAAATTTTGAGTTAAGTTTTGTTTGTTTTTAAGTTTTATAAGTCTAAAATCTATTGCTTTCACAGGTCTCAACGAACTTTTTACTACAACTCAATTGAAAATACCATCAATTTTTGGCGCCGCCGACGCATACTTGTCTTTAGGCTAGAGTTTTTAGATTTTTTTTTTCTTTTTTAGGTTTTTATTTGTTTTTGTTCTGCTTTACATTTTTGGGTTTTTGTCTTTTCCTTACAGAATTTGGAATTTGGAGCGAAAGAAAATTTTGCCAAAGCTTTTGGTGAATACTTAAAGACTTGGAGTAAAAGGCAAAGCGAAAGGAGCGAAAGAAGAAGATTTTTTTTTTATTTTAAAAAAAGAGAGAAAAAAAAAGAGACATTTTTTTTTTTTTTTTTTAGACTTTCCTTTTCTTTTGCACTTTATTTTTGGACTTTGGACTTTAAACTTTGGGACATTATTTTTAAACCCTACGGAAGGGTAGTTTAAATATAAACTGTGTGCAGAGAAGGACGACGATTACGATATCGCCTCGGCCCCTTGGGTTCGTACATGACATAGGAGTCGTGGCCCGAGTCGATTACAACGGTTCATCCCCCGTATGGAACGGGAGGTAAGTTTGTCGAAACACTCGCGAATCCCCTGTCAGCGAGTTACTGTATTCCTTCGTTTGCATATATGATGAGGAATTGAAAACGGCTGCTTTAATTTCCTAGTAAAGGGCAAGGACTGGCCATACAAGATAAGGGTTCGGATTTCATCACCGTTCTCTTCTTGCCCGCCTTAGGAAAACGATACTTAACGCGAACCTAAGCTTTAAAATTTGGAATAGAACGAGACCGATAGGGTAACGAGCTTAATAGGAAAGTCGTTCGAAAAATATTGGTTACTCTTTTAAGCATATACTTCGAAGTTCATGATGGTTTCTGTGAGTTGAATGCGTGACTGCGATGCCTTGTAATGCGGTGAGGCCTTGGGTATCAAAGCTCACGCATCTTCCCTTGCCTCTATTCAACTTACTTCAATTCGGATTGATTCCAGAGAGGTTTGCTCAGATTGTAACGAGTTCCTTTTCGAAAGATTAGAAGCTGGTCTAGAAACAATCTAAATGGAGCCATCATGATTTTTGTTTGCTAGAACTCATTAGGTTTGCTGTGGTGGAGTCAGCCTTGTTTGTGTTTGCATAGAACTTCCTTTCCTTTTAGGATTTTTCTTTTTCTTTTGTTTTTCTAGTGTATGCCCGAGGTTATTAGAGAGCGGGCTTGGAAAAGAGACAATCTAGGTCGATTGATTAGTGAAAAACCTAGTAATTCTTCTTGTGGAAGCGGGGAGCTCGAAGACTCTTCTTTTGAGAGCCCTTTTTTTTGGAAACTTCAGTTTTGAGAATCTGTCTCTTCGCGAGGAAAGTACCGCTAGTACTTCAGCTGTGCCAGCGATGACAACTTTTAAAGATTACATGTTCCCAACTAGGACCAACCGAGCTTCGTGCATTAAATTGCCAGCCAATACGGCTAATTTCGAAATAAAACCTAGTATTCTTCGGATGATCCCTATATTCTTAGGAAAAGATGATGGTAACCCTTATTTTCATATTAGGGACTTTGAGGAAATTTGACTTTGAGCAACAAGAAAGTCTCTTTTGTGGGACATGGATTTGATAAGAGTTAGAATAAAAGACCTTGAGTCGAGGATGAAGTTTTGAAACTTAAGATGTTCCCCTTTTCCTTGAAAGATAAAGCCAAGACTAATAGGCTAAACAACCTACCATCCGAATCCATTGAAACATGGCTTGGTCTAAGGGAACTTATTACCTCCCCCTGTATTGGTTATGCTAAGCTTTCTATATGAAATTCTACCCTAAGCATAAAGCTCCGAGTTGAAAACCCGTGTTAGTCGGATGTCTTTGGATGTCAAACTCAGCCCAATCCTAGAAAATTAGTTCCATCACGTGAATGGTGTGCAACAAGAGGGAGAGTCCCATCCGAAACTTTACCTGTAATTGTAGCATCCGACACGGATAGTGATCGGGAAAGTAGGCTAGTAACCGTCCTTCAAAACAACAAGGAAGCTTTAGGGTGGACCATAGCAGACATTAAGGGTATAAGTCCCACTGTTTGTATGCATTAGATCTATTTAGAGAGTGACACCCAACCTTCTAGGGAGATGCAATGTAGACTGAACCCAAATATGAAAGAAGTAGTTCGAACCGAGGTTCTTAAGTTGTTAGATGCATGCATTATCTACCCCATTTCGCATGACAAGTGGGTCAGCCCGTTCGGAGTTGTTCCCAAGAAATCCGGTATTACTGTAGTCTAGAATGATAATAATGAGTTAATCCCAACCCGAGTGACCACGGGTTGGCGTGTTTGTATTGACTATAGGAAATTGAACAAGGTCACTAGGAAGGACCACTTTCCACTTCCCTTCATCGACCAGATGCTAGAGAGATTAGCTGGACATAGTCATTACTGCTTTTTAGATGGCTACTCTGGCTATAATCAGATCGCTATTGCCCCAGAAGACCATGAGAAAACCACTTTTACCTGTCCCTTTGGTACCTTTGCGTATAGACGCATGCCTTTTGGGCTATGTAACGCCCCCACGACTTTTCAGCGTTGCATGATGAACATATTTTCAGATATGGTAGAACGGTTCTTAGAGGTCTTTATGGATGATTTTTCAGTATTTGGATCATCTTTTAATGAGTGCTCGCATCATTTGTCATTAGTGTTGACTAGGTGTTAGGAAAAGAATCTAGTGCTTAATTGGGAAAAATGTCATTTCATGGTTCGATCAGGAATTGTTTTAGGGCATATCGTATCTTCTAAGGGTATAGAGGTAGATAAAGCCAAAGTTAACCTTATCAAGACTTTACAGGTCCCAAAACCCGTAAGATATATTAGGTCATTCTTAGGGCATGCAGGTTTTTATCGTCGATTCATTAAGGATTTTAGCTTGATTTCTAGACCTCTTTGTAATTTGCTTGCAAAAGATGTTAAGTTTGTCTTTGATGATGCTTGTTTAGAGGCTTTTGAGAAGCTTAAGACTTTACTTACTACCACCCCCATAGTACAGACACCCAAATGGAACCTACCCTTTGAGATCATGTGCGATGCTTCAGATTATGCTATTGGTGTTGTGCTAGGTCAGCGAGAAAACAAATTACTTCATGTGATTTACTATGCTAGCAAAACTCTGAATGATGCCCAGTTGAACTATACCACTACGGAGAAGGAACTGTTAGCCATTATGTTTGCCTTAGACAAGTTTAAACCCTATGTCTTAGGTTCTAAGGTCATAATCTTCATCGATCATGCTGCTTTGAAGTATCTTTTTTCCAAGAAGGATACTAAACCTAGATTGATTAGATGGATCCTCTTGTTACAAGAATTTTCCTTAGACATTAGGGACAAAAAGGGTACAGAAAATGTAGTAGCAGATCACTTGTATAGGTTTGTTGTGGATACCCCTGATGATTCTCCTCCTGTTAGGGATAGTTTTCCTGATGAACAACTATTCTTTGTTACCCAATTACCTTGGTATGCGAATATAGTGAACTATCTTGTTACTGGTCGAATGCCCCAACATTGGGGTAAACACGATCGTTCTAGGTTTTTAGCCGAGGTTAAGCACTTCTTTTGGGATGATCCTTATTTGTTTAAGTATTATCCAGACCAGATTATTAGGAGATGTATACCTGAAGTGACCAGTCCAGTATTATTTCCTTTTGTCATGATCATGCTTGTGGGGGTCACTTTAGTGCTAAGAAGACTGCTGCTAAGATATTGCAGTGTGGATTCTATTGGCCTTCGTTGTTTAAAGACTCAAACAGTTACTGTGTTACTTGTGAACATTGCCAGAAATTAGGAACTATTTCCCGTAGGAATATGATGCCCTTGAACCCTATTTTAGTTGTCGAGGTCTTTGATGTGTGGGGTATTGACTTTATGGGTCCGTTTCCTAATTCTTTTGGTAACTTATACATCCTTGTCGCTGTAGACTATGTCTCTAAGTGGATTGAGGCGGTTGCGTGTAAGACCAATGACCATAGGGTTGTGATTGAGTTCTTGAAAAATAATATACTTACACGCTTTGGTACACCGCGAGCTATAATTAGTGATGGAGGGTCACACTTTTGTAATGGACCTTTTAAGCTTTTGATGAAGAAATATGGTATTACACATAAGGTAGCTACCCCGTATCATCCACAGACTAGTGGTCAGGTAGAGGTTTCCAATAGGGAAATAAAACGTATATTAGATAAAACAGTTAATCCTAATCGGAAAGACTGGTCGTCTAGTCTTACTGATGCCTTATGGACTTACCGTACTGCGTTTAAGACCCCCATTGGATTGTGTATGGCAAGGCATGTCATTTACCTGTTTTGTTAGAACATAGAGCTTATTGGGCTGTTAAGCAGCTAAATTTTTCACTTGACAAGGCAGGAGCCCATAGGAAACTCTCCAGCTCAATGAGTTGGAAGAGATTCGTATAGATGCTTACGATAGTTCTAAGGAGTATAAGAACAAAATGAAACTTGTGCATGATAGAAATATTTTAAGGAAGTCATTTTCTCTAGGTCAAAAAGTTCTTCTGTATGATACCCGTTTGCATCTATTCCCCGGGAAGTTACGTTCTTGGTGGACGGGTCCTTTTATTGTTCGCACTTTCTTTCCTCATGGAGCTGTTGAGATCGAGACACCGGATGGTAGTACTTCTTCGAAGGTCAACGGTCAGACATTGAAACCCTTTTTAGAGCCCTTTCCTACAGGTGATGTTGAGGAGGTCCCTCTGGAGGACCCTGTTTACCCTTGATTGACTATCGAGGGGATTGTATGTTGTATATTAGTTTTTGATTTCTCTCTTCACCCAGGTACTATCTTTCCGACTTCTCTCTTTACTGATTCCTCATGTTACTTTACTTTTTGGTTTTTCTCTTTCATTAGAAACATTGAGGACAATGTTATATTTAAGTTTGGGGGTGGGGTAGAAACTTTTTATTACCTTTTTGTTAGAATAAATAAACTCCAGAGCCTAGAAATTTATGTTTATTAAGGATGACACGAACCAATCTAAGTGGATGGAAGCATCTTGGTTGTAGGAGTTGAGGAACCAATCTGATTAGATGGAAACATCTAAAGAGTCTATTCATAAAAGCACAGAGTTCAGGTGTTAGAATTAAAAAAAAAAACATGGTAGTTTCGCCATATCTCGTTGAATCCTTTTCACCTTCTGTTTTTATTTTTATTTTATTTTAAGTGATTTGGTGGGGCACACGATTCAAGTTGTTACCATTGCTAGAGTGAAATAGATTGATTGGGATATCGAAAAAAAAATGAAAAAAAAAATGAAAAAAAAAAATGAAAAAAAAAAAAAAAAAAAAAAAAAAAAAAGAAAAAAAGAATTGAGACCAGACCATCAGACCAATCGGAATAAATTCAATAAAGTCGACCACTGGTGCCCTTGTATATGCCAGTTGTGTTGACCTAGAGTTAGGATTATCACCCGCTGGTTCCCTTGTATTTGCCAGCTGTGTTGATATTAGTCAGACCGGTATCTCAGTCCATTAGGATAGGTTCATCCTAGTAGTGGCCTTCAGACATATATGGGAAACACCGTTCACCTTATTCAAACCATCTACGTTTTTCTCTATATCCATCTTCTTAATCTTTCCATGTGATTGGTTGACTCCGGTTATGATGTCCAGAAACTATCTGAGTAGAGTTCTGTGACTTATGTATGAATTTTAGTATGCTTGAGTGCAAACTCGTGTACATCAATTGGAATTTCGCATCAGGGTACTTCCTTCTGTAATCAATAAGTATGCCAACCAAGGAGATTCTTTAGTGCCTTCCAAGGTTCTGCGTAGATAGCTAGGGTCTGGAGTAAAGGTTTTGTGGGTACACCTCTGGTAAACCCTCCCGAGATTAACTCGGTCACTAGGGCCAGTTAGGTTTTCATTTTTCTAGATTAGATTTGCTCGAGGACTAGCAAATAATAAGTTTGGGGGTATTTGATAGACACATTTTTGTGTCTAAGTTGTCCTCAATTTTCTGCATTGTTGGTACTCGATTTTGTACTTATTATGGAGTTTTATGTGTTTGTAGGTATTTTTGGGAAATAAACATTTTTGGAAAAAGTTGCTCGAAAAGTGCTATTTGGACCCCGGAGAAAAGTACTAAAGGCACCCTCATTTTGGATAAGGGCACCCCCAGGCACCCCTCAAAGCATCCGCTATTCGCACCCCCATATCTGTTAGGGGGAGGTCATCTTCTTCTTTTCAAATCTGAAAAATGGCGGGAATTTAATGGCAGCAGCGAACCAATTTTGGAGTTGGATTTCTCGGCAGATTTGAAGAGATTGAATTGCGTATTTCTTATGGGTTGGACCTGTTAGAGCATAGAAGGGTTGGTGTGTGTGTTTGGATCGATCAGAATGGGCTGCATGATCGTGTTGGAGCAGAACAGAAAAGCAAATATCACGGGATTCAGTAATAGGTGGATTTTCTGTTTGAATTGGATTGGTACGATCCTGTTAGTCCATTACAGGCGAGGTACGTTCACCAGTTTCGGAAAAGAAGTGATGATTCATCACTTTTGGAGTAAACAGAGCACGAGATATACTCGAGTCTCTGTTGGATGAGTCTATCTAGATTATGTGTCTGGAGTGTGTGGTTATCCCCCTTGAATGAGTTTGACTCAACCCTGGAGAGTTTGACGCATGTTTTGGAATGTGTCAGCGACAATCAGGCGCATTTGAAGATAAAACAGGAAATTATTTCCCGGAGAATAAAAGAAAATATGTTCGATTGATTGCGGGAGATTTGGTCGCTGTCAAGTATAAAAAGGGTGCCTGAGGTCAGAGAAAGGGGGACGGAGTGATTGGGAGCAGTTTAGAACACTACAAAGCCAAAAAAATCGAGTTGCAGAGAACTGCCATTTTCTGCTGCTGTGGAGAACACCAAGAACAAAAGACCACCAGAGGCAGTCGTTAATGCTACAGTGACAACGACAAACCACTGTGGGTCGCAGTACTACAGTGACAGTGACACTACCACGTTATCGTTCTCTGTAACAGTGTTTTGCAACAATTATAAGCGTTGCAAACACCCGGTTTTAACCATTTTCACTATATTTCATCTTTTTAAACACTTTGAGCAATGAAATCAACTTTTGAGCGTGTTTCCAACATGATGATGAGCTAATTCTCCCACAACCAAGGCAATGAGGAAGCTATTTATACATGAATAATTGGTAAACATTTTATTTTCTCTAATTTATAATTTATAATTCACTCAATCACTGCTTTTGCAGAGTTTTAATTTGTTTGCATAATTTTCTTAATTAGTTGTGATTCAATTTGATAGGTTATACTTTGTTTAGTCAATTAATAATCTATGCTTAAGGAATACAATTAATATTTAAGGATTTGTATGATTATTTGTGAATTAAGAAAATAAGGGACTTAAAAGATAATTAGAGTTTTGGATTATTTACCATCATTCATTCATGTGTAATAGTGGAATCAGTGTCTTGGTTATTTCTAATATCTTGAAATTAAATTTTGAGTTAAGTTTTGTTTGTTTTTAAGTTTTATAAGTCTAAAATCTATTGCTTTCACAAGTCTCAATGAACTTTTTACTACAACTCAATTGAAAATACCATCAGTATTTACCCGAAAGCCTATCAATTTTTGGCGCCGTTTTTTTTTTTTTTTTTTTTTTTTTGGTAAATCCAAATTGTATTAATAAATAAAAATATGTACAAAAGAGGTTACAAGAAAAAGAGGTCAAGAGACCCCAAAAAACTCATAAACTACTTGAATCTGAAATAAGACACATAAGGAAATTCAATAGAATTTAGAAAATCTGGTCTTCCAATATGATTCAGACCTTGTCCATTTCTTAATAATCATCCTCTTTTGGCCATAACATTCGCTGCAAAATTCGCTTCTCTATAAGTGTGATCGAAAGAGATTGAATCTTAAGAAGCTTGAATAATCACCCACCGTAGCTTGATCATCCAAGGAACATTAGAATTTGAAAAATTAGTGATTGCACTTATCGAATCTGAACGCACAATAATATGCCTCATACCCCCATTGAACAGCCCATTCGAGCCCCACAATAATGCCAAATAATTCCGCCATATAATTGTTAGCTACTCCAAGGCCAATACTCATAGCACCAACCACATTACAATCTGCATCTCTAGCCACCACACCTGCCCCCGCACTAGATTACCCCTATTAGCTCCATCGCAGCACAAGAGTAAAGCGTTACTTGGTGGAGGTGTCCAAAAACATTCAACATGCTAAATATGTTCTGTGCCACACTCTAAAGAAATTAAGGATGCTCAAATCGTATACAGAGTTATGCATGTAACTCTTTAACCGAACTGAATGATCATGCACCAACTGAAAAACACGCTTCATGAAAAACTCCAGATGCCGGGGAGTGGTTGTGGAATATTGTAATTGGTATTTTTGATTTTGTAATTATCATTAGGTTTTTATTTTATTTATTTTTATTTTTGTACAATATTTTTATTTTATTTTAGGATTTCTTTTTCCTTTTGACTTGTTTTGTGCGTCAGAATTTTATTTCAGGAGCCTTTTTTTTGAGGAGGATGAATGCTTTGCGCGAGACGTCTTCTATAACGCTTGGTTAATATAAGCATGGGTCACAGTGGAAGGAAGTTATCGCTTATAATTGTCTCAGATATGGAACTTGGAATCCACTTAATTTCGTTATGGGTGGTTACTCGGATGAGTATCAATCTCAGTACCATGAGGATGAAGATGAACTTGACAGTTAGGATTATTGGAATAGAGATATTGTCATACCAAGTGAAGGTAGTGTATTTAGTCCAACTCCTGATTGTGTTAATGATCACTCGCCTATTCAAAAGGATGATTTTAGGATTGAGGACACCATACTTTTAGACGGTATGACATATCAGTGCTATAACAATGATGCTTATGAAGAATGTGTTAATTCCGATAAAGCCTTAGTTAAGTCTAACGACTTAGAAACATTACACTCTATCTATAAGGTTTCTTTTAAGTAGGAATTACCAATAGATACTAATATAATGGGCTTAGTTAGTGGCAGGTCCATCCATTAAGAAACTATAACAGGATGACCAAAGATTTAAATAAAAAAGAAAATTGGACCCAAAATTTTATTCCCAGGTCCTATACACGTGTGAGATACATGATACGTATTTTAAATTCCCAAAACACCCTCAGGTATATAAAACTAGGGTAACTAAATTTCATTTCATTTTTTCTCTTTTCATTTCAATCTCTCAGATCCAAATCGGAGAGCGGCCATAAGAAGAATAAAATTCTTGGGTTTTCATCGTCGAACGCGAGATTTCGATCTTGTTTCATTTGCCGAGATTTAGTTAGTTTTAATGTTGTCTAATATTTTTTTGAAGCTATGTGGATTTGATTTTCACTCTAATGGAGAAATTCAATTGAGATATTGTATATGAAGTTGTTGCTTCTTCCTACAAATCAAGACAATCGGCTAAGAATTAGTTAAGGTATTTGGTTTATATTTGATTCCTTGGTTGATTTTTCAATTCATCTTAGTTTGTTGTTGGAGATCTCACATTTAGTTCGGATCCAGATAGATAATCATGTTTTATGTATATTTCGTTAGTAGATCTGATATTTTAGTTTCATTTTGTTGGATTTTTAGTTTGCTTTTGTGTATAAACCATCAGTACGTATATGATGTACTGATGGTTTTTGATGAAAATAGTTCAGATCTAAGCATAAATAACAATTTTGTTGTTGTTTGAGATTATTTGATCCAGCAGTACATACATGATATACTGAAAAAACAAACTTTGATTTGTTTTGTTCATAGATTCATCACTTATTTTGTTATGAAGATCGAGTACGATGATCATTTTGTGTTTGCAGATAATCTTCTCTCCAACTTTTTTTTTCTCAACTGAACATAGAGATCTGATCGATTTTTCATGATGTTTCCACCTTCTTATTTCGTTTTTGGTAGTTCTATTTCATGATATTTTCTTGTCTTTGACATGCTGCTGATTTTTAGATTATGAATCAGCAGTATGGCATACTGGAAATATTTCTTATTTTTTTATGGTTTTGGAAACTTTTTTTGTTTGATCCAGAAGTACATATATGGAATATTGAAATAAAAGTGTTTTGATTCTGTTTTTTCATAGATCCATTACTTTTTGTAGACATGCAAGTGACTTTTAAATTATAAATCAGCAGTACATATATGGCATACTGAAAAAAACTGCTTTGGTTTTGATATTTTTTAGGGTTTTATCATTTTTTTTTTGTTTGATCCAGAAGTACATATATGAAATTCTGAAATAAAAATATTTTGGTTCTATTTTTCATATATTTATTACTTATTTTTGACATTCAACTGTTTTTTAGATTGTAAATCTGCAGTACTTATATGACATACTGAAAAATACTGTTTTCAGTTTACTACACTACATGAGCTATCAGTACGTATATGATGCACTGTTTTAATCAAGGGTATGTATCTTTTAGATATAAACATCTATCTCTTTTGTGTATATATGTTTGTGATTTTTTTTAAATCACTATTAATTTGTTTATTTTTTGCTCTTCGCAGGTTCGTTGTTGTTTTGGTTTTTGGATTTATGGGGCGTTCTAGTTTAATTGATAAATACATCTTAGTTTGATGTCAAATTGTTATGATTCTGTTGTCATATTTATATATTTATTACGTAGTTTAAGAACATATATGAATTATTACTTTTTTTTCAATGTATTGGTGTGTTTATAAATTTGATTTTTATTTTGAGTTTATGCTGTCATATATGTTCTGAAAATTCATGTATTTTGAATACTGAAAACTGACTCATGAATTCAGTGAATTTTGGCAGGTGTTGGTATCAATAAGTTGTATAACAGATATGTACTTGAATTTGTAAGCAATCCAGTGGATATGTACTCTATCTGTAAGCAGTATGGCAGATATGTACTCAAATTTGTAAGCATTGTAGTGGATATATACTCCTTATTGCAGCTGAAATCCATTATTGAAGTCTCGACGTAATTTTTTTGATTTCTTATTTGGGCAGTGGAAGAAACTCGAGGAAAAAATCAACTGCATATCCCTATGAAGTTCCACCTAAAAGATTCACATCTAGCCGCAGGAAAAAGCTTATCAACCTCGGAAGTGCCACTTCGTGCATTTGCAAACTTATTTAATAAAATGTTGAGTTAGTCCAACTAGTAACTATCTAAAGCTTATGATTGTTATTTACTTTAACTCATTGTAAATTGTCGCTGTTTAGGGGTGAAAACTATTTCTGCCGGTTTTGGTAATTTGGGATGTGTGGATGAGAAATGAGTCTAAACCTTAAACAAATGCACTGCGCGGTGAGTGCTTGTAGATTCGAGAGATCAATCTATGCAAGTCCGGCCTAAACCAAGAAATGGCCGTTCTAGACTTGTTTCGGTCACAAAGTGAAGGAGATGGGGTTGATCTTAGGGAGGGAAGCGAAGAAGGTGTTGAGAATGTGAAGGTGTTGGCTATGAATGACTTGTATCAGAAAGCTGAACTGGCTTGCAGGGTGTAAGCTATCAGTTTCGGTGTTTGAATACGATTGTATCAACACTTGCCTCTGTTGTCTGGACTTGTTCCTCCTTTAAAAAATAGGATGGAGAACCTATTTATACAAGTCTTTTAGCCTAACCTTCGTATCTCATGGGAAGTGGAGAAAGTGGAGTGGTGGAGTAGTGGAGTAATGTGTTAGTGTCACACGACCAGGCTTGCCCACTTCTCCCATCATCACTTAACCGTCCATGACTTCCTGACACGCTCTTGTGATGGCGCGTTCATGGCTGCCGCATTTGTAAACCGCCGGACCAATACCCAAAGTATGTATCCCCCAGTTTGTGACATGATTGATGTACGGAATGTGTGGGTCGTGGGCCCCACAAAAGGTAGCATGTAATGCTAAATTGAATAAACTGCGTTATTCGGGAGGTCGATACTTGTGAAGTATCGTGTGTATTATATATGTGTACTTGCATCATGGTGTGGTAAAGTGACGGGTGGTGATCACCAAGACGCCTTATCGACCAATTAACTCGACCGGGGTTGTATAACCAAGCGGTAAAGTTGGACGGACGAGATGATCTTTGAGACACTCATCTACGACCGTTGATGGAATTAGGGTTTTAGAAGAGGTGCGCAAGCATCCCTCTTTAGCCTGGTCGAATCCAAGATTGGGATACGATTTTGTCCAGGCCGATCGTACATGCGTGTAGACGGCATGACGGTGTAGGCGCCCATACCCCATTATCTCACGAAAGTGTGATATGGACCACTCAATTCGTCCGGCAAAGTCGAGTGGTCGAGATCAGTTTGCGACAGAAAACGAGTGTAAACAAAAGCCGCGCATCGTGCCAACTTCGGGCGCGCGTTCCAAGACGACCAATCTTGGTTGGTCTTGGCCGATCGGTCTGGTGTGTAGGTAATAGGCTGGTGTTCATGCCTATACCTGACTGTCCCATAAAAACGTGATCTAAGCCACTCAAATCGTCCTGCGAAGTTGAGCGGTCGAGATTAGTTTGCAATTGGGAAGTGTAACCACGCTAGTTTGGGCGGACGATTTGGGATAACCAGGCATGGTATGCCTTGGACGACCAGGTGAGGGGATAGATGGGTCCACGGTGGTCATGTTGGTATGACCGGACCTGCTTAATATAATCTTGGACCCTCCATTCGTGCCGGAGAAGATGGACGCTCGTGATGCTCATAAAACCAAAATTTTGGGTTTCACGGCCGTGCGTCATGCTCCATTCGGGCGTACAAATTGGGATGACCAACCATGGTTGGTCCTGACCGATTGGTTAGGTATGTAGGCGGGCCCACGGCGATTGTGTTGACATGCTCTGGGACTTTTGAATCTACATCTACACCCTCCATCTATACCTGCGAAGATGGATGGTTGAGACTGTTTTGTGACACATGTAATGTGCCGCAAACCCTAATTTAGGGTTTTCCGCCCATACCGCTCTGGTTTGGACGTTTTGGAAAGCTATGCCAATATTTTGGGGAGGCCGACCATGCGGGGTCCGCGTTGGTTCGGCAGCGAATATTCCATACCTGCTTGGGGGTTATGAAATTGATCTGGGCCATCCAATCATCTTTGGTGAAGTTGGATGATCAAGATCATTTCGACGATCGATACGGACAGTCCGGATGCTCAATCGGGCTAGTATAACACACCGAGAGTTGCGGCACTGTACGGGTATTTCGTACATGCTTTCATTATAATGCTTGGAGGTTCGTGTTTGCTCTTGAGAGCAACACTCGGTCATCATGCCGCACCGATAATGAGTACGGGAAATACAAGGCTGCTTACGCATTAATTAATAATGCTATAAATTCACTGGGGTATATGGGATTGTTGCTACATGCTCCAACTTGGATGAATTTCGTGTATTTAATTCACAGAATGGGATTGTTGTCACATGCTCCATTCTAGGTGAATTAGTAAAGTGAAGAAGTATTCAACACTTATTAATGGCTTTATCTTTTACAAGATGTTAGCGCATAATTTTGGCTTTTACAATTTTAGCCTTAAATGAAAATCCACCATCAACATTAAGTCCCCTGCCTAGCACCTAATGGTGACACCATTGTGGGGTAGGCATGAGATGGTGACAGTTAAAGACAAAGCTTATGAGACAAAGTTAGATATTACCAGGAGAGACGGGTCATCCTGTCCTTGGAGCATGTCACGTTCAAGAGGCGTCCAGGCGAGTGTTCCCCTAGCATGATGTCGGTCTTGCTTGCTTCGATGGACTGTTACGCCTGTTTCGTTCGTGGGGCTACTGCACCTGCTTGATCGAACGTGGGCTTGATGTGCCTGTTTTGGTTAATCGTGGGTCTTTGTGTCTGCTTGATCGAACGTGGGACCCGATATAAGCATGCTTGATTCGAACATGGGCAGATGTGCATGCTTCGATCAAACGCGGGACCACCGTGTACATGTTTCAAACGTCGGCCATGTCATGTGCCTACTTTGACCGTACGGTTGATGTACTTGCTCGAGTGTCATCTTGCTACTTCGACCAAACACCGACCCAGCTAGCTTGACTAAACACCGGACTTGATGCTTTGACCAAACACCGGCCTTGCTGTTTGCTTTGATTGAACGTGGGACCCGATGTGAGCAAGCTTTTTTTTAAAAAAAATGAACCTTGTGTGCTCAAACGTAAATGTGGGTCCTGTAGAAAGCGATGAAGCAGCTTCTGGAGCGAGCCGGGAGAGCGTTGAAGTGTTGGAGCTGAAACGCCTTCTTCTGAAGAGAGAGCTTTGATTGGGGACGGGTGTGCCTGCTTCGACCAATATGGGGCTGGGATCAAGTGGGACTCGCCACGTGCCTGACTGAACGTTGACCCTATGTTTCGACTGAAAACCGGCCCTGCTGCGTATGCCTGTTTTATTCGAATACCAGCCTTTTGACTTTGATTAATACCAGACTTGAAACTTGAGCAATACCGGAATTGTGACTTGATCAATACCGGACTTGAAACTTGAGCAATACCGGACTTGTGACTTGATCAACACCGGACTTGAGACTTGAGCAATACCGGACTTGAGACTTGAGAAATAATGTACTTGAGTATTGAGCAATACCGGACTTGTGACTTGATCAACACCGGACTTGAGACTTGAGCAATACCGGACTTGTGACTTTATCAATACCGTACTTGAGACTTGAGCAATACCGGACTCGTGTGACTTGATCAACACCGGTGTTTGGACCCAATACCAGCCTTGTGTACTCCAACGTGAATGTGTGTTCTGTCGTGCATGACTACACATCTCACGCGTTTTTATACAAGTACTGACTCATGTCTTTTATTGTAGAATGAAGAAAAGAACTCTGTTGAGATGTCTTCCGGGGATAATCTTTGGTGCCAAGTCAGGAGGTGTTGACAGCTTCAAAGATATGCCGAACATTGATGATGAGTTGTTCATCGCGCCCTTTCAACTATATGAAAATATCCGTTCCACAAGATAACCCTCTCCTATCGACTTCAAGGTTTTTCATGCTCCGCTGGTCCCTCATGAAGGATGGATGAGACGTATGTTGAGCAATGAGTACATCAAAGATAACTTGACCAGAGCGCAGATTATTGATGCAGCTTGAGTGTTGAAACGGCTCGAGAGGATGTTAAAGTGGTTTCTGGTGCGAACGTTGAGTTGGATCCTGGAGAGAGTGTTAAAGAAGGATTCTGAAACGAACTTGGGTCCCGGAGAGAGCGTTGAGGCGGCTCTTGAATAGACCATTGAAGCAGCTTCTGCTAGAGGGAGCGTTGAAGTGTTTCCCTCTTCAGTTTGATTTACCCTTGCGAATTCCATGCTTCTTGACTGACCATCTCTCTCATGTTGAAGAATTCCTTGGTGACGGTGAAGGAACTTCATGCCGAGCCTCGATCCCCAAGCATGGTTTACATGGTTTGTTCGTAGTGGTTGTTGTCGAGCCAGATATGGAATATCTTGGACATTGTTTCATCATTGTGGGAGTCGTGCATGTGGTACTGGAGTTGGAGTTGAATGATGCGCATGATGTTGTATCTCGGTGGTTTTCCTCTTGCTGCTTCAAGGAACTGCTTACAGAAGGCTGAAGGTTGTATCGCCTATTGGTGAGATATATGCCCCTACAAACATTAGGAGGCTCTTCATTACCGGCAGGCCTGGTTCTTTCTATCAGGGCATATGTTGTTGTAGATGAGCGTTCAACAGCTCCAGAGGATGACCAAAAGCGCGGATTCTACAACATAGCATGATAGACATGTACCACTATCTGATAAAGTGACTCGCCCGGATCTTGTTCGACCACTATCTGATAGAGTGACTCGCCCGGATCTTGCTCGATATGACGCGTGGACATCGTTATCTTCTTGAGGATGCTCCCTTGAGGTATCGTCTCCAGTGGAAGATTGCCGTCATAGAGCGTTGATACGTTGCACCCGCATTCTTTAAACCAAATGGCAGTATGGTATAATAAAAATTTCCGAGAGGAGTTTGAAAAGCTATCTTACTTGCATCATGCTCGTACATCCTTATCTGGTTGTAGCCGCTACATCCATCCATGGAGGAGAACATGCCGTGTCCGTTGGTTGCATCTACTAAATGTCGATGTTAGGTAGAGGAGGATCGTTTTGGAGCAAACACTGTTCAAGTCTATGAAGTCTATGCAACACCAGATCTATCCATTTTCCTCGTGTCTGAATTACAATTGTTTAACCGACTTGGATCCAGGTATGACATGTAGATGATGGGTGACCAATTTTCATCTAAATCCGGCATTTCATCATATCTCCAAGCGAATATGTCCTGGTACTCTTTAAGAAGTTCCACGAGCTTCGTGCGTTTATCCGTACACAAGGTTGAGCTGATGGAGCTAGGCCTAGGAGATTCCTCAACGATTTCAATCCCATCAGTTGTGGAGTTGGTGCCATCTTGCAGCTGTTGTGGAGCATCTATCACTTGTTCTTGTGGTTCGTTGTTGTTGTAGCATTCCATTGGGTAGAGATACTGGGTAACAGTCTCCCCTGCTAATTGATAATGGCAGTGTCGGTATACCGTTTTCCCTTTCTGGTCACGACTTGCCATAAAAGTTCGTTCCCTCTTCGTGTGAACGTGGGTCGTGGCTTCACAGGATGGAGAAGAATGCTTCGTTAGCAAAGATGCATCGTGGGTTTTAGCCCTCAATGATGCAAGCCGGTCTTCTTCCTGAATTGACACCCACGTGGGGAGTGGGACGCAACAAACTTGTCTGATTCTTCCCGCGGAGCTTCTCCCGCATGTGCTGGTTTGGTTTCCCTCGAAGTCCGTCATTGTGGTAGGCTTCCGTACGACCTTGCCTGGGAGAACCTTGGATGTCCTGAGAGTCTTGAGAGTAATCACATTCGAAGACGCTCCTGTGTAGATAAGGGCCGTCTTGAACTCTGAATCCTTGATGCGTGCGGTGACATGTAGGGCACGGTCGTGACCTTCCTCTGGTTGATTGCAGCAAAACGTCTCCGCGCGCTGATTCTTCGAGAGGTGTGAAAGTTCGCATAAACTTTCCACTAGAGAAACCGCTTCCCGATCCACCGGCCTCTGGTTCATAGTGAAACTATTGACTTGAGGAGGATTGTTGTGAGGATCAGTCCCCAGTGTAGGAGTCTCCATGACAGGACCGCTCATATCTGATGTCGCTTCTTTGATCAAGTCCATGGAGGTCCGCGCCGCTGAAGTATCTTCTCCGGTGCGTTGAATGCGTTCCTTTTTTGCTCCAAGGGATGTCGTGGCTCTTGTGGCAATCGATCATTTAATGTCTTAAGAAAAGTGAGTACCTCTTTCTGAGTTGCGGCCATATCCGTTTTATTCTTATCAAGAACTTCCTGCTTCTCCATCAAGTCTGCAATGGTAATGGGGATGGTCCTCCTCTCGTCCCTCCGGCTCCTCGTCCTGATGAAGGAGTGGAAGTTATTGCTCTGGTGACTACCGGAGGTGTTACACTTACTGGAACATCTCCTGCTACGCTGTAACTGGTGGTAGAAGTGACGGCTCCATAAGATGTATTGACCACGGTAGCTCCACTGACAGGTACATCGACACCGGGAGTGTTATCCACACTAGCTCCTTCAGAATTGATTGCTGATCCAGGCCTAAGTTCTACCATCTTGAAATGTATTGATGATTGAATTGGTCCTAAGATCTACCCTTTTTGAAATTGATAAAGTTGAATCGGATTTTGAAGAAATTGACTTTACAACCGAGAGATTAACCTCCCACCGTGGTCGCCAATTGTTTAGGGGTGAAAACTATTTCTTCCGGTTTTGGTAATTTGGGATGTGTGGATGAGAAATGAGTCTAAACCTTAAACAAATGCACTGGGCGGTGAGTGCTTGTAGATTCGAGAGATCAATCTGTGCAAGTCCGGCCTAAACCAAGAAATGGCCGTTCCAGACTTGTTTCGGTCACAAAGTGTAGGAGATGGGGTTGATCTTAAGAAGGGAAGCGAAGAAGGTGTTGAGAATGTGAAGGTGTTGGCTATGAATGACTTGTATCAGAAAGCTGAACTGGCTTGCAGGGTGTAAGCTATCAGTTCCGGTGTTTGAATACGATTGTATCAACACTTGCCTCTGTTGTCTGGACTTGTTCCTCCTTTAAAAAATAGGATGGAGAACCTATTTATACAAGTCTTTTAGCCTAACATTCGTATCTCGTGGGAAGTGGAGAAAGTGGAGTGATGAAGTAGTGGAGTAATGTGTTAGTGTCACACGACCAGGCTTGCCCACTTCTCCCATCATCACTTAACCGTCCATGACTTCCGACACGCTCTTGTGATGGCGCGTTGTGCGCCGCACGCTGTAAACCTCCGAGACCAATACCCCAGTATGTATCCCCAGTTTGTGACATGATTGATAAACGGAATGTGTGGGTCGTGGGCCCCACAAAAGGTAGCATGTAATGCTAAATTGAATAAGCTGCGTTATTCGGGAGGTCGATACTTGTGAAGTATCGTGTGTATTCTATGCAGTCCGCATCATGGTGTGGTAAAGTGACGGGTGGTGATCACCAAGACGCCTTACTGACCAATTAACTCTTGACCAGGGTTGTATAACCAAGCCGGTGAAGTTGGACGGACGAGATGATCTTTGAGACACTCATCTACGACCGTTGATGGAATTAGGGTTTTAGAAGAGATGCGCAAGCATCCCTCTTCAGCCTGGTCGAATCCAAGATTGGGATACGATTTTGGCCAGGCCGATCGTACATGCGTGTAGACGGCATGACGATGTAGGCGCCCATACCCCATTATCTCACGAAAGTGTGATATGGACCACTCAATTCGTCCTGCAAAGTCGAGTGGTCGAGATCAGTTTGCGACAGAAAACGAGTGTAAACAAAAGCTGCGCATCGTGCCAACTTCTGGCACGCGTTCCAAGACGACCAATCTTGGTCGGTCTTGGCCGATCGATCTAGCGTGTAGGTGATAGGCTGGTGTTCACGCCTATACCTGACTATCCCATGAAAATGTGATCTAAGCCACTCAAATCGTCCGGCGAAGTTGAGTGGTCGAGATTAGTTTGCAATTGGGAAGTGTAACCACACTAGTTTGGGCGGACGATTTGAGATAACCAGGCATGGTATGCCTTGGCCTACCAGGTGAGGGGATAGATGGGTCCACGGTGGTCATGTTGGTATGACCGGACCTGCTTAATCTAATCTTGGACCCTCCATTCGTGCCGGAGAAGATGGACGCTCGTGATGCTCATAAAACCAAAATTTTGCGTTTCACGGCCGTGCGTCATGCTCCATTCGGGCGTACGAATTGGGATGACCAACCATGGTTGGTCCTGACCGATTGATCAGGTATGTAGGCGGGCCCACGGTGATTGTGTTGACATGCTCTAGGCCTTTTGAATCTACATCTACACCATCCATCTATACCTGCGAAGATGGATGGTTGAGACTGTTTTGTGACACATGTAATGTGCCGCAAACCCTAATTTAGGGTTTTCCGCCCATACCGCTCTGGTTTGGACGTTTTGGCAAGCTATGCCAATCTTTTGGGGAGGCCGACCATGCGGGGTCCGCGTTGGTTCGGCAGCGAATATTCCATACCTGCTTGGGGGTTATGGAATTGATCTTGGCCATCCAATCATGCCGATGAAGTTGGATGATCGAGATCATTTCCAGACTGATACGGACAGTCCGGATGCTCAATCGGGCTAGTATTACACACCGAGAGTTGCTCAATCGGGCTAGTATAACACACCGAGAGTTGCAGCCTGTACGGGTATTTCGTACATGCTTTCATTATAATGCTTGGGAATTCGTGTTGCTCTGCTGTGAGAGCAACACTCGTCATCATCCGCACCGATAATGAGTACGAAATACAAGGTCGCTTACGCATTAATTAATAATGCTATAAATTCACAGGGTATATGGGATTGTTGCTACATGCTCCAACCTGGATGAATTTCGTGTATTTAATTCACAGAATGGGATTGTTGTCACATGCTCCATTCTAGGTGAATTAGTAAAGTGAAGAAGTATTCAACACTTATTAATGGATTTATCTTTTACAAGATGTTAGCGCATAATTTTGGCTTTTACAATTTTAGCCTTAAATGAAAATCCACCATCAACAGTCGCATACTCGATATACTGTTTCTACCCATATATATATATATATATATATATAAGTATTTGTATGTTATTATCATGTGCTAAATCTTTGTGGAAATTGATTAATTTTTTTTTTCAGTACAACCAATATGCATTGGCAGTTGATAATCAATTTTCTTCAGTACAACCAATATAAACTGTCAGTTGATATCGATCGAGTTTTTTTCTTCTTCCGTATAAGTAGTATATGACATTCATATTGTCAGATTTGACATAGTTTTTTTTAAGTACATCTAGTATGTACTGCGGGATCATATTGTAAAATTAAACTTTATTTTTGTTTTTTCTAGCCCAAACATGCTAATGGAATCAAAATCTACGGAATCATCAAATAAAATAAGTATCGCTTATTGTATTACTAATGTTCTCCTACACGGTTAAACAGAAAAGTAAATAAAATTGGGTTACCCCAATAATTCCGCGTACACTGACAATCAAAATTTACATACACAGTCCAAGACTAAAACAAAAAAGAAGAATAGAAGACTGACAAGAACTAGATCTTCCACTCCAATGCCACTAACACTAAGACCACCATCAATACTACTAAACTATTTCTCCCCGCACCACTACTTGCTAGATCATTGTAAAAGTTAGTTTCATGTCAAAATGAGTAATTAAGCAAAGGAAACCATCATATATGCACTAGAGGATCATATTACTCAAAATAAACTAAAAAATTTCTGTACATCATATATGTACTGCTGATTTATACAGTCAAAAGCAAAAGAAACCATCATATATGCACCCGCAGGTCATATTAGAAATTTTCAGTACATCATATATATTACAGATTTCTACTTTCAAAAGCAAAAGAAACCATCGTATAGGCACCTGCCAGTCCTATTAGTCCAAATAAACTAGAATTTTCAGTACAACATATATGCAATGCTGATTTCTACTTTCAAAAGCAAAAGAAATCATCATATATGTTACTTATGATGATTATTCAAGCACTTTCATCAGTATTGGAGATATGCACTTCCGTATCTATGTTACAGAAAACAAAAAAAAAGAAGCCCCATGTCACTTTTGATGGTTATTCAAGCATTTTTCATCAATTTTTCAGTTACGTACTGGTGAATCTCTCCTAGAACACAAAATACAATTTGCATGTTACTTATGATGGTTATTCAAGCACTTTCATCAGTATTGGACATATGCACTGGTGTATCTATGTTACAAAATACTAAAAACAGAAACCATGTGTCACTTATGATGGTTACTCAAGCTTTTTTCATCAGTTTTTTCAGTTACGTACTGGTGAATTATCTATATCCTAGAACACAAACCACATGTCACCTATGATGGTTATTCAAGCATTTTCATCAGTTTTTGAGTTATGTACTAGTGAATTTATCTCCTAAAACACTGTCGTACTGCTGATTTGAACAATCAAAAGAAAATAAACTATCTTATACGCACTGATGTATCATATTGATTAAAATAACTAGGATTTTTTTCAGTACATCTTATATGTACTGCTGATTCATACCTTTTGATACTGCTTTTTTTTCATATGCAGATGTATATCTCTTCTTTAACTACGCAAAAATACAAAAACCTAACAGATAAACTAGGATTTTTGTTGGATATAGATGAACTAGGTTTTTTGATGATTTTGTATGATTTCTTCAATATAGATCTAGGATTTGATGATTTCATTTAATCTAGCTGGGGTAATATCCATCAATGATACATATTGATCTCTATACCTTGGTAACTATTACTATAAAGGCGGAATTCAGAATAATAATAGACGAGAAACTTAGAAAACGGAACACAAGTAGTAATTCGAAGAAAATATTTTCTCTTAGATTATGAACAAGAAAACGATTACAATTCTCTCTTTGTTGCGCTCACAATCTTCTCTAAACAGTGGATTAACCTTAAACTGTTTGCTAAGCTTGCACAAGTATTGTCGTAAGCTTTCTCTAGGTTTTTTTGTGCCTAGTATCTGTCCTTAGCTATTAGCCAAAGCCCTCTATTTATAGCCTTCATCGTACTCGGCCGACCAAGGACTTCTATTAGGAATCTATTTCCTAAACTAAGAGTATTGCCTAAAACAAAACTCTTCCCTAATTAGGAATTCTGCCTAAACAAGGATTCATGCCCAGAATAGGTTTCTTCCCTCAACTTAGCTTGAGGTTAACTAAGTTCCCTAAAGGAGTACGGATACACCTGTATCATGGGTCCCCCTTTTAAGAACTTGAACTCCTGTGAGAGTTAAAAATGAAGGTTAGGGAACTCGAGAGTCCCTTTTTCCTTGTTAAACCACTTAGCCTTGCTAGGAACTTGACCTTTACATCCAATTAGAAAAGCTTCTTTCTCTCCTCGTCGTGTTTTAGTCACTCTTCGCTCCAATATGCAGTCGTCCTTGAGTGGTTCCTCTCTATCAAACCATAAGTCTTCTACTCGTGGTAAGATCATAGTGTCGTCTCCGTCATCATCAAGTAATGGTGGTTTAAACAACTTCAAGTATTCGGAATTTATGACCCAGTACATTCCTAGATAAGGTGGCAGATCTAGACGAAAGGCATTGTCACCAATCTGATCAAGAATACGAAATGGTCCATACCTCAATGGTTTCAACTTCTTACCTTCCCCCTTCAGTCGTTCCTTACCTAATTTTAACCATACCAAGTCACCAATACCGAAATCACAAGGTACAAGATGCTTGTCATGCTTTGCTTTGTATTTGGCTTGTGACTTCTTTAGTTGTGCTTCAACAGTCGCATGAATCTGAGATATCTTCTCCAAGAACTTTTGTGCCTTTTGCCGTTCACTTCCTTCCTTTCCCCCCATTGAGGTGTCACTAGAAAATACTAGATCGAAAGGACTAGGTGGTACGTAACCATAGCACGTCTCGAAAGGAGATTTCCCCGAAGAACTGTGAACTGCTCTATTGAAAGAAAACTTTAGATACGGTAAACTCTCATCCCAAGTCTTAGGATGCTTAGAATTATATCCCCTTAACATGTGAACCATAGTCCTATTGACCACTTCTGTTTGTCCGTCTGTTTGTGGATGAAAAGCTGTACTCTTCTTCAACCTAGTGTCAATCATCTTCCATAAAGAATCCCAAAAGTGACTAAGGAATCGACTATCCCTATCGAAAATAATCGAAGTAGGTAAACCAAAATGCTTCCACACGTGCTCAAAGAAGAGATTTGTTGCACCGGCTCCCGTTACCGTCTTTGTACATGGAATTAATGCAATCTTGCTGAATCGGTCGACAACAACGAACAAGTAATCATGACCAGACTTGGTCTTTGGTAACCCACCAAGAAAATCCATAGAAATACTCTCCCAAGGCCTTGATGGTACTGGTAATGGTAGATATAACCCACGTTTTCTGTTGGAAGGTTTAGATGTGCTGCACAACTTACACCCTCTAACTAACTTAGCCACATCATCTTGCATCTTTGGACAAAAGACATAACGCCGGAGGTTAAGTAGAGTTCTATTCATCCCAAAGTGTCCAGCAACTCTGGAAGTGTGTGCCTCTCTCAACCACTGTAAACGATCTCCATCTTCTGGTGTGCAAAGTAACTGACCTTTGTATAACAATCCATCTCGGAGTTCATACTCGCTTTTCAAACCACTATTTACACCTTCTAACACCTTCTTGAAGTCTTTGCTGGATGCGTATGATTCCGCATACTCTTGAGGGACAATTGGCTGAATTCTCATGGCCACCATTAATGCTCGGGCGGAGGTCGAGATAACATATCTGCCCGACTTGTTTGTTACTCCCTTCTTGTACCTAATGAGAATATTGAAAGTCATCAAGTAAGACATCCACTTCATGTGCCGGGCTTGTTGTAGTTTCGTCTGTGCATGTAGATACTCCAACGGTTTGTGATCTGAATGTACCACTACTTCTTTACCTAAGAGATACACTCGCCAATGTTTGATACATTGATATAAAGCATAAAATTCTTTGTCATAAGGTGCGTAGTTCTTAATAGCACCTGAGAACAATTTTGAATGGTACTCCACTGGTTTACCATCCTGTAACAACACTCCTCCCAATGCATAGTTAGAAGCGTCGTTCTCAACTTCAAAAGTACGATGTAGGTTAGGCAATGCCAACACTGGTGCTTCTGAAATCTTTCTTTTTAGTAACTGAAAAGCGTCTTCATGAGTTTGCTGCCATTCAAACTTTTCCTTAGCTCCCGTCAAACCATGTAATGGTCCTGCAATATTTGAAAAATGCCGGATAAACTTATGCAAGTAGGTGCAAGCCCCTAAGAAACTCCTGATTTCAGTTACAGTACTTGGTCTAGGCCATTTAGTGATCACTTCAACCTTCCTTGGATCAATCTTCCGTTGTCCACCACCAACAATAAATCCGATATACACTAACTCCTCCTTCCCAAACTCACACTTCTTTACGTTCAACTTCAGTTGGACTTCATGTAATACTTTAAACACCTTCTCAACGTGAACGAGATGCTCTTCCCAAGTTCTGCTGTATATTAGGATATCATCCAAGTAAACAATCACAAAATCTTCTATAAAAGGTCGTAACAAATCATTCATCAAACGCATAAACGTCGCTGGAGCATTACACAAACCAAAAGGCATCACCAACCATTCGAACAAGCCTTGTTTGGTTTTGAAAGCAGTTTTCCATGTATCATCTTCTCGAACTCTCATCCGGTGATATCCGAATTTGAAATCTAACTTTGTAAAGACTCGAGCTTTTTCCAACTGATCCATCATGTCGTCTATCCTAGGTAAAGGGTAACGATTCTTGATTGTGATCTTGTTCAACGCTCTATAATCAATACACATGCGCCAGCCTCCATCTTTCTTTGGAACCAATAACACTGCTGATCCACAAGGTGAATCACTTGGCACTATCATTCCTAATTCTAAAAGTTCCTGGACTTGTTTCTTGATCTCATTAGATTCCTCTATGGTCGTACGATAAAGACCTACATTAGGAAGAGAACTCTCCCCGGTCAACATGATCTCATGCTCCACACTCCTCTTTGGCGGTAATCCCGTGACATCTGAAAATAAATCCTTGTACTTCAACTTCAACCTTTCTAGGTTATCTTCTTGTTGTGCAGTCAAGGCTGCCAAACAAACTATACTCGGCTTCTCCTCAAGAGAACGGATCACAAGGAGAATGAACTTCGTGCTAGCATTCACCAACCGCTTAGCCTGAGTGGCTGTGATTAAACTTGCTCCCTCAAGAGGAGAATCAATAGCCCGAATCACAAAACTTTCTCCATCTTTGGTAAAGGTGTACTTTTGTTCCCTCCTGTGTAGAGTTGCATCTCTATCCCATAGGTAAGGACTACCTAGTACCACCTGACAAACATCCAAAGGAACTACGTCGCATGTAACTTCGTCAATATATGACTCATCTAGAGCAAATTTGAACGTGCACTGCTGTGAAACTTGTAAGCCCCATTCCTTTTGAAGCCATCCTAAAGGGTATGGTTTTGGATGTTTGAAAGTCTTCAAACCTAACTTCTGCACCAAAGAATTTGAAAGCAAATTCTTCTGACTTCCCGGGTCAATAACAACATCAACTAGTGAAGTTTTGACTTGCATCTTCACTGTAAAGAGTTGCTCCCTAAGATCATCTTTTGAAGGTCTTTCTTTTGCCCCTGTCATAAGAGAAAGCTTTGAATTGGGTTCCGTTAGTCCGTGGACTTCTTTTGGAGTTTGAGCGACTAGTGTTGCCTTCTTGGCTTCTTTCCTCTGCAACCCTTTAGGCTTTAGATGAGGGTTCTTAACCCAACACTTGTCGACAATGTGACCTGTTTGTTTGCAATGGGTGCAAGACAAACCTTCCTTGTCACTAGACTTACCTTCTTATTTGCTCCTTTCACCTCCTTTCACAGTGGTACCTCCAGATTTCACCTTAGTATTTCCCTTTGAATCAGATTTCTTAAGCCTGCCCTCAATGGCATTAGCTTTTATACTTGTTTCGGAGATAGTATCCACCGAAAACATCTTCAATCGCTTAGTATATACTCATGGAACCCGGAAATATATTTCATGTAGATAACATAATCTCCCAAGTCTAAGTCCAAAATCATAGCTTGATTTGAAATTCGAAGTATATTCTTGTACGGTTTGGTTGTAAGTCCGCTTCAAGTTGTACCACTTGAACCATCTCTCCTCAAGGTAGCCAATAGGATAAAAGCTGTTTCCTTACAAGCGCCTTGAATCTTTTCCACGACAATACTCCTTTACCTAGGTTTTGTCTTTGATAAGCTTTCCACCAGGTTAGAGCATGCTTTTGTAGCTTCAATGCCGCGAAAGCAATCTTTTCCTTTGAACCATATTCAAAGAAAGAGAAATACGTCTCTAGACGTTCAATCCAATAATCTAATTTTTCTACATCGACACTCCCATCGTAAAGTGGAATATCAACACGAAAATCAATTTTCAGATTCTTACCATGAGGTTAAGTTGATGTAGGACTTTTAAGAAACTCTTTCTCCTTTTCTTCATTCTCATCTTCTTCCTCTTCTTCTTCTTCTTCTGAATCGTCTTCTTCAGAATCATCTTTTTCTGAAGCTTCAGGTGAAGGTGTAACCTTTTTCTTTGTTTGCTTCTTAGGTGTATGAGAACGAATACATTCACTCAATTCCTGAAGGGTAACTTGAATAGACTTCATGTCTGTCTGCAGCGTAGCCATCTTTTCTTCCATAGTTTGTGGTTCGCCTTCCTTAGGATCACCATCTGACTTTGTCATCCTTGATCCCCTTGTTTTCTTAACGTCTTCCAACTTCTCGAGTACCTCACCAAGCTTTATGTAGAGAGATCTAGTGAAAACTATAAACCACGGGGATTTACCCTAGAAACTAACCTTGCTCGTGATGCCAACTTGATACGTATTGATCTCTATACCTTGGTAACTATTACTATAAAGGCGGAATTCAGAATAATAATAGACGAGAAACTTAGAAAACGGAACAGAAGTAGTAATTCGAAGAAAATATCTTCTCTTAGATTATGAACAAGAAAACGATTACAATTCTCTCTTTGTTACGCTCACAATCTTCTCTAAACAGTGGATTAACCTTAAACTGTTTGCTAAGCTTGCACAAGTATTGTCGTAAGCTTTATCTAGGTTTTTTTGTGCCTAGTATCTGTCCTTAGCTATTAGCCAAAGCCCTCTATTTATAGCCTTCATCGTACTCAGCCGACCAAGGACTTCTATTTCCTAAACTAAGAGTATTGCCTAAAACAAAACTCTTCCCTAACTAGGAATTATGCCTAAACAAGGATTCATGCCCAGAATAGGTTTCTTCCCTCAACTTAGCTTGAGGTTAACTAAGTTCCCTAAAGGAGTACGGATACACCTGTATCAATCAACATCTAGTAATCATTTGGTTGTTTTGTTTTTGTTGATGGTTAATTAGACCAAAGAAGGGAAAGATAAAAAGGGAAGAAGAACAAAAATGGATTTTTTTTTTTTTGGAAGAGAGAGTGTTTGTGTACACACATTTGGGAAGTGGGTAGCTAGATTATTTCTTTAATTCAAAGTATTATGGACCCTATGATAAGTGAAAAATCCGGTTGGACCTAACTATAAATAACTATATGGGTTTAGGACTAAATAGCAAATTTTCTTTTAATCATCTTTATTGTGATATTCCTATTGATTCCTTGGTTCATGATGATTATAACGATGATTTAGTACATGGTTGCAAACCCAGTGGGGAAGTTAATATACCTAGAAATGTTAGCATAACTTTTCGGAAGTTTCCTAATTTTGGATTAGTTATGCGTGCTTCTCCAGTATTACTAGATTATTTTGCATCTCGTGACTTCTCTTTGCCCGTGCATACCTCCCAAATAGATTCAACTCCCATCGCCAGTGAACCACTTGAGTTGGTAATTCTTTTAATCATCTTTATTGTGATATTCCTATTGATTCCTTGGCTCATGATGATTATAACGATGATTTAGTACATGGTTGAAAACCCAGTGGGGAAGTTAATATACCTAGAAATGTTAGCATAACTTTTCGGAAGTTTCCTAATTTTGGATTAGTTATGCGTGCTTCTCCAGTATTACTAGATTATTTTGCATCTTGTGACTTCTCTTTTCCCATGCATACCTCCCAAATAGATTCAGCTCCCATCGCCAGTGAACCACTTGAGTTGGTAATTCTTGTTATTGACAATATACCCTTTGCAAAAACCAGGTTCGTGGACAACTCTTTCTTTTTGGTAATCTCAATATCTTTATGTTGCTACATCGAGGATCTGAGGTTGTCATTGGTTGTTTATATTGTATTTAGGGTTGATCCCCAAATTTTTAGATTGTTAATTTTTGGGGATCCTTTTTGTACATTCCAGTAGGTATATCTATGTTCTTCTTTATTTTATTTTTTTACTTTTTGCATATCGTTTTAGGAATTTCCCATCTTAATTTCTACGTTGGATGACTCAATTACATTGAGGACAATGTAATGTTTAAGTGCCGGGGAACGGTACCAAAATATTCTCTTGTTGATATCAATTTTTCTTGTATATTTTATTTTATTTTTATATATAGTTTCTTTTTGTTTTCTTTAGTTTCTTTTTATGTAGCTTGTTTGATTTTTTTAGGTACCTTAGTCTGTAGTGCGGCAATTGGAATTGATAACGGGCTAAAAAGTAAGCACTTGATATTCTCGCAAAGCTTTTGCATGGTGAGTTACTAAGTAAATTTTACTTAGTAATATGGTTTCCAGTGAGTTGACTTCTTTTATAGCTTTTTGGAATCTTACCAACAGAGCCGAGAAAGAGGAGCCATCTAATAGTTCACATGAGAAGTATGAATATGCACCTTCTTATTGTCAGGAACCTATTAGAGACGAGTATGTAAATAATTATCAGAATTATTCTCGTAGATATGATCATTCCGGACCTTGTGAAGGTTATGATCATTACAAACCTTACCTAGGTTATGAGTCACATTATACGGAATCCAATTATTATTCACACACATATGAGTCACTGTATGAAAGAGATAATCGATTGTACAATGAACTATCTTCGTCTCTCGTATCTATCTTGGAACAATTAACCAAACAAACTGAATTATTTGCGATTGCAACTGCTGAGAGTGTAGGATCAGAATATCGCAACTCCAATACTTCGCGAGATTAATAAACGATTGCGTCGCAAAAGAATCGCATGGAGGTAAATAAATGAAGTAATAGATGACGACAGTCAGAACATGAGGAAAGTGTGAAGACTTGGCGAGATTTAGGAGTGTCACGAGGACAAACAGTTACACATTCGCGAGTCGATTCCGAAAATAAAGGACAGCCTAGCTGTCATCCACTATGTAATACCCTATATAAAGGGTTGAGTAAGTCTGTGGTGGGAGAGCATTCTTTTTGAATTGTTAAGCAAGTCATTAGGAGAGAGAAAATCAAGAGTGATTGTAATTTCTTTAGCTCTGTTCTACATTTCTTTGTAAACCTTTCAAGAAAACAATTAATAAAAGACATTATTATTCATCTTCAAATGGATTG
Source organism: Papaver armeniacum (assembly GCA_023531295.1). NCBI lineage: Eukaryota > Viridiplantae > Streptophyta > Magnoliopsida > Ranunculales > Papaveraceae > Papaver > Papaver armeniacum. The sequence continues at coordinate 367,418 of JAJJWW010006781.1, forward strand.
ATTAAGCAAATTCGAGTGAGGGGTGTAGTGTAGGATTTCCTGCAACTACATATGCGCTAGAAACAGGGACTGAAGAAGATCAACCTTGTGAATTGGAAGAATTAGGGGTAACAAGAAAGAAATCTTGAATAATTTTTAACAAATTACTAAAATTGAGAAATGGCTAGGAGAAAGAATGCATCAGAACAACCAACGATCGTAAGGAGAAGTGGAAGATTAGTGGGAGAAAGAAGAAATGAAGTAGGTGAACCATCAAGGATAGATGCAAGAAATGGAGAAGAAGGTCCAATTAAACCACCAATTCAACCATCAACTCAACCACCAGTTCAACCAGCACTAAACAGAGTAATCGATTATGATAGGGTGAGCGTGCATACATGGAGATCAGATTCTATGGAAGAAAGAGAAGAAGTGCAACAATTGATGAATAGTGGACAAGAAGAGAGAAATCGAGAAGAGATGGGAGAAACAATTCGTGGAAATGAAGAAATTGCGGCATTAGAAGCGCTGAGACAGACAATACACGAAGAAAGGCGGTTAGAAGCAGAAGAACGCGCGAATCTAACAAGGCAAAACCACGAATTGAGGATGGAAAATAGGAGGCTGCAAAATAGAAGATCAAGAAGTAGTAACAGATCGAGATCAGGATCGAGTAGAGAAAATGGGAGAAGAACATTACCTGCAAAAAACGTTAATGAAGAAAATTTGGAAAGAGAGTTAAATCTTGGTGAAGGAGGTCGCGAAGAGAGAGAATTAATAGAAAATCGTTATATTTTGGTGAATAATCATAATGATGGAAATAAAGAAGATAGGCAGCCTCGAGGACAGAATAACCCAATTAATGAAGAAAATCAGGAAGAAGGAAGAAGAACACTACATGGGAGAGAAACACAAAGGAAACAAAAGGAAATTGAAGATGACATTGAAAAGCATTATACCGAGCAAGCACGTCTAACCCGCGAGAGAGAAAGATTGAGAGCAGAAATGGAAAATCGGGAATTGGAAGAGGCGATTCGGAAAAATAATCATGACAATCGAGAGAGGAGGCGCGAGCGGAATCGCAACAATGGAGATATTAACGAAGAATATGAAAGAATAAAAAAAAGTAGACACGAACGAAGAAGGAGAGAAGCGAGAATTAAAGAGACCGATAAATTCAAATTCGAGGCAAATGAACAAATTCTGCGAGAATTGGCGAGAGATGAGAGGAATATTGAACAGAGAAGAGAAGGAGGGAGAAGACAAGTTAGATGAAGCTATCGCGGAGGCTGCGAAAAATCCTTTTACATTAGAAGTGCGATTAGGAGGAATACCCCCAAAATGCAACTTACCAACGCTAACTAGCATTTTTGATGGGTCAACTTGTGCAGTACAACACATCAAGGCTTACGTGAGATGTATGCTACAGTGGGAAAACCATGATGCTATATTGTGCAAATACTTTGCGTCGAGTTTAACGGGAGAAGCGTTGAAATGGTTTGAGGGTTTACCAAGGAATACAATCACATCATTCAATCATTTACGAGGCTATATTCTTGGGGGCGTATATAAGCAACAACTCTTGCGACACTGGCATTGAAGATGTATTTGGGCTAAAACAAAGAGTTGGCGAGAGCTTGAGACATCGACAAGTAAGATGGAAGACAATGTGTAGCGAAATGGCGGGACGGGTTGATGAAAGATATCTCATACTATCATTCATAAATGCTATGTTCGCAACCAACTTATTATATGTTCAAATTTTCGAGAGTCAAGAATACGATCACGATGACCGAATTGAGAGAATTGCAAGAGGAATATATTGCTTTGGAGGAAAGGCAAAATGAAGTAGAATCGTACCCGATTGCGAATACAAGTTCAAGCATCTGCGAATGCAAGTCTGTTACCAGTTAATACAAACAGTGGCGAGCACCTCGCAAGGGCAACAAGAGAGAGTGGTAGATGATAAATAGCCAAAATTGGTAGCTATGGGAAGTCGCGATCAGGAAGAATTTGAAAGAGAAAGAAATTTCTACAACCGTGGCGGAAATAATAAAATTCAAAGGCTTGATCAACCGCAAGAAACCTATGGAGGTCAAAGGCATAATTCGCAAGAGACTTATGGAGGCCGGAGGCGAGAATTATCATAGAGGACAGCGAAGTCACGAGTAGTGTGGGAGGAAATTAAAATGCCGCCATTGAATGCCGGTGTGGAAAAAATATGGGAAGCAATACTTTTGATGGAAAACATACCTGCACCATGGAACATGGGAAGTGAACCACCACACGGAGATAGAAGTCACGAGTTCCGTTCTTACCACCGCTTTCATGGGCACCTAACGAATGACTGAAACATCAAGAGAATTATCCTAAGAATGATTGATCAAGGAAAGTTGAATCACTTTTTAAAAGAAGAAGAGAAAGTTCAACATTTACCACCACCACCGGCAAAGGGAAAAGAAACATTTGTTATAGAAGTTGGGGCAAAGGCTAAAAATTTGTTTTGCAATTCCATTGTACATTCATACCGCACAATCGAAGATTTTCATGACAATGTACTTAGTAGAGTTTTTGCGAGGGATGCTGATGATAAAGAAGTGATGAATGTTGCGAAGACATCGCAGTTAAAAGAGTGGCAACTGCAGATTATTTCTTTCTCGGTTGAAGAAGTACCCAAAGGAAGAGAAATACATGATAGCCCATTGGTTGTGAAGTGGAAATTAATCCAAAACCTATTGATGGCGAAGATGATGAAGCGGAAAATTGTTGGGCAATCAATAGAATATTGATTGATATCTTGTGATTGATCAACATTCTTTTCTACCATACTTACAAAACTATGGGAGGAAAAGATGAAGATTTGATCCCTTCAACATACAAAATATATGGTTTTAATGGTACCGCAAACAAGCCCAAAGGAGAAGTGCACATGAGGATACCCTTGCAGGGGTTATCAACTGATATTTTGTTCTGCGTGGTTGATGTGGAATCTCCCTACAATGCTTTGATTGGAAGACCATGGTTGCATGAAATTCTGGGGGTAGCATCGACATACCATCAATGTATAAAGTTTCCACATCCTAGCGGTGTCGGAATTATAAAAGGAGACTGGAAGGAAGGGCAAAAATATTATGAGGTCGATGTATAGAGAGCTAAGAAGAGAGAATGGCAAAAGGAAAGGTTGGAGGAAGAATGTAAAGGATGAGCAAAGAAAAGAAAGGCTAATGGTAGATACCATAGAAATAAAGGAAGAAGAGATGTTGCGAAGTGAATGCATGAAAACAATTGAATATCATGATGAAAAGGAGACATTGAAAAGTTTGGTGACGCGGAGGCGAGAAGGAAGTAGGAGTAAAAGGTGTAAAAAATGAATAGTTGCGAGAAAAGATACCAATTTAGTGATGAAAGCATGATAAGGACAAGAAGCGAGAGATGATGGTTGCGAGAAAAGTTGTGCGAAAATATCGCCGTGAAGAATGTATAAAAATCTATTGAATAATTAAAATGAGATCGTGCGATAGCTTATGCAGACAAATTAACAAAAGTCAAAAATGAATGATCGAATAAATTGATAAAATGAATGAGTGAGTGAATGGGACGAACCTTTATGGCGTACACCTAGTTCGCGAATGATATTTCGTAAGAGGCAAATGTAAGACCTAAAGTACGTCATATAAGGGGGTATCTCTTGACATGGCTCGGGGAAAAGGTTACACCGCTCCACGGAACCTCGAGTCATGGAAATTTGGGGCCCATGAAAGCCTATCCGGGGAGATACCTTGGATTTCCAACTATATATATAAGGTTATACCCCTGGTTGGACGCCCGAGGGTCTCTTCCAAGGAGTCAGTGTATGACCAAGGCGCCGAGGTACACGGTTGAGTCAAGAGTGCGGGGAGCATGGAACTTCCTTACCACTCTTGACAAGTCTTGGCACATGCTGCACTCGGCCCGAAGAAAACTCCACTTAGGGTGCAGCCTCGTAACCATAAGCCCTATAGGTATAAGGGATAAGAGGTTGCGAAAACAACAACCGCTTTGTTAAGACCGGATGGGAGGAGCTAGTCTTGTATGGCCGATGTACGCCTCCTTGAAGGGGCAACGAGGGGGAGAAGATAAGGCGGCACCCTCCATTAGGGAGCTGATAAGTGTCAAAAGACGCAAATGTCATGAGGCTTTATTTTCGCAAGAGAATTTAGGCTTGTCATATTTGTGCAATGATCCTGCAGAGGCAATAATACTAACGCGAGGGTAAGACGAGATCAATGGGTTTTTACATGAAAGTGTAAGAACGTCCTGCGATTTCGTCGCAAAGACGACAATGTCACGGGATTTTATGGTCGCAAGAACATTTAAACCTGTCATATTGTCGCAAATATAATGTCCTGCAGAGGCAAAAATACTTAAGAAATGATAAGACAAGGTCAATGGGTCATTACATGAAAATGTAAAGACGGCCTGCGATCTTGTCGCAATGAGGGGTGGCAAAATAAGACCTTTACTTAGGAAGGCAAAATAAGACCACACAAATAATGATAAGGCAAGATCAATAGATTTCTTAATCCATGAAGATATCTTGCGAACTTGTTGCAGTGATAAAGTGCAAAAAAATAAAAATAAAAATAAAAATATATATATATATATATATTTATATCTCGCGAGAATAATTAATTCACAAAGTTGATTATATTTTATGTAACTCGCAAAGTTGATTATATCTTATGGACAGAGGCAAGTGTGAAGTTATAATTACAAAGAAGGGTTGTTTGATTGATATATCTGAACAAAGGAAGCAAAAGTTGAAATTCACATTCAATAGTCAAAGAAATTTATAATAAGGAGTTACGAAATGGAAGATTAACAAAGATATATGTATACAGATACTACAAGAAATGAAAGAAGAAAAAGAAGTTATTTCTTTCTTTGGTTCTTCTTCTTGATCCGATTCTTTGGTTCCATCACTCTCGTCTTGATTCTTCTTTTCATTAGCTTCACTATCGAAACATCCGAGACAGGCAAGTTCTCGGGAACTTCTTGACAAGAAAAGGATATGAATGAAGAGGAATGTTGTGGTCGTTACAAACTATTTCCATAGCTTGATTGCGAAAACGAACATCATCATTATTAAAATTCGCCACTGTAGTTTGGAATTGCTGCTTCAATTTAGAATATCTATTCTCACGAAGAGAAAGATCCATTGCGAGTCGTTCTTTTTCGGTTTCAAGCTCTCCAATCCTTGTCTGAAATCTCTTTTTAGATTCTGAAAACATGAGAAAATGAATTAATGATAATAGTACAAAAAGAAAAAGAACAGAAAAGTAAAGAAGTATAATAAACAACCTTCTCTTTCAAAGATCATATCCTTGATTAAGGTAGTTTGCTCGACGCGAAGACTAACATCGACACCTAAGTTATTTCTAGCATTATCTAGAACCTTCGCAGCCCAGGCAAACTCATCATCATTATTTATGACAAAAAGTGAACGAATTTGGTCTTTTCGCTCGCTAAGTATGGTATTTTGACGAAGGAGTTCATCTCGCTCAACTTGCACATCAAGGAGAGATTTTTGAAATTTTTCTAATGCCTGCGCACCTCTGTTAGTAATGCGATCTTTCTCATCTATGAGATCACTAACTTTCTTCCTTAAGGTTTTGGCTTTCTTCTTGGAATCAAGGTACATTCGTTTAAATTGATTAGCTAAACTTAAACTAGCCCTATGCTCAATCTCTAAGAGATGATATTTGGATTGAAGATCCTTTAATGAAAGAAGGTTAGTCTTATTTGAAGAACTACTTAGAGATTCATTGAGATGAGTAAGAAGGACATCATCATCCATGGGCTCGGGAAATGAATGGAGAAGAATGGATTCTTGGAGAGATTATATATGTCTGCGAAAATAGTAAGTCGGGCAAAGAAAAGTAAATGATAAAATAAAAAGGATTTGAGGAGTAAAGATTGCTATACCATAAAGTTCTTGATTTGCACTTTCAAGAGTAGATACTCTATTCGTTGAGAAGTAAGCTCAGCTTCCAGTTGTTTAATTCGTTCATCCTTCTTGCGAGATGTCGCAGTTTCACTCTCTAGTTCTCGGATCTTATCTTTAAGTTGCAAATTTCTCTTTTCAAGATTGCTGTGTCTTTTCTCAAGGTCAGAGGCGACAACAAAAGAAGCTCTCCCAGACTACAAAGAAAAATATGGAAATGATTAAGATAGAGTTTATAATTGAAGTCACAAAGAAATAAAAGGATACAAACATACCAAAGCATTAAGAGCGTTTAAGAAGCTAGAAGTCAGCATTCAGAAACCCCGTGAAATGATTCATTATCCTCCAGCAGTGGGGCATCGCAAATCTTAGCGAGAGCTTCGCAAGTAGCAGTTAAATGCTCGTCTCCCAATCCTTGCATGGAATCGGAGAAGATGCTAGACAATTGCGCCATAGCAGAGGTGGTTGAGTGATTCTCCCTCGCAGAAGAAGTACCAACCTCATTTTCATTCTCGTCAGAATTCTTGCCTGTTTGAGAACTACAATGAGAAGAGAGATGGGTTTTCCGTTTTTTAGAAAACGGAGCAAAAGACTTGTCCTTGTGCAAAGTAGCTTTATCCTTGCCTTTAGCCTTCGCAGCTTCAGCCTCTTCAACTTCAACCTTCGCATACGCATGAAGATAAGAAACAGAGGCAACAATATTGTTTAAAATAACAAAAGAAAATGTTTCTTACTTCATTTGTAAGCGATCGAAGTATCTTGGGATACTTGGCTTTGGATTTTCTTTATATTTCTTCCTCATTCGCGATCTAAAATTTTTGAAGGTTAATAGATAAAAGAGGAAGAAGATGTCGCAAAGCAAAATTGAAAAAGGAAATATACCTCATTTGATTCCTCGGCCACTTAAACTCCCAAGGATGATAGTTCGCGAGGTGTGCGGGAGAATATATGAACTGCGATGTAAGGTCCACTCAAAAGTAAAGGAACAACCCACCATTTCTCATCTTTGGAATGACGGGGGAGTATTATTGTTGCCCGAATGCCAATCAATATCTTGCATAAGCGGTTTGTCAAAGCATCAACGTTATCATTCTTTTTCAGATGAGCACCCCAGCGAGACTTATCATTTCTCATATTTATAACAGAGTAATTTGCAAAGAAATTATCCACGGTATACTTCTCAGTAACTATTTGTAAATCTACAAACCTAGGATCCCTAACATTATCAGGATATAAAGATCCTTTACCAGCGCCACGATGGGCGAATTCAAGCATTAAACGGATGCAGTCGCCACTCAATTGATAGACAGCTCGCGAGAATTTCTCACGAGCAAGAATTTCATAGAATAATGGCAACTCGGGGTTGTACAAAGGAATGGGGAGTCCTGCGAGGAGTTGACCCAGTGAGATTATGATTTTATGATCATAACATTGATGATCAGAAAACAGTTTTGCAGAAAGAATAGATGAAGATCCATGATCGGGAATAGTTGATAAAGTGAAACCCTTTTCCTGTAACTTCTTTTGAACATCAATAAAAGGAGGAGTGTATGAACGACCAAGTGAAGCCATTGCTAGAAGTATGGGAATGGATGATTGCAGATCAAAAGAATGAGAAAGAAGTAGAAGAATTATGGTAGCAGAAGCGCAAATTGCGGAAGGAGAGAGAGAATTAAAGAAAATTTGCAGAAGGAAAGTAAAAAAGAAGGAGAAAGGAGTGGGAAAACTATTTATAGAGAGAAAGAATCTTCGGGAATATAAACGCATTTAATGCGAGATGGGACGTGAATGGTTAAGAATAAGTAGTTGAAAGAGACGTGTCAAGAAAAGAGTGGAAGAAGAAACACCTGTAATAAATTCCGTACATGAATAAAACGAGCAAAAATGAACAATGGCGAGGTAAAGATGAGAGGTTGCGGCATTCTAAAATATTGTTCTCATGACATTCTCTTCTTCGCAGAGAATACATGAGAAGAGGCAAGATGTAGGATCAGAATATCGCAATGATGCGTGTCGTAGGTGCAATCAAATTAATCAATATTTCCACTCAATTAAAAATAATATAATGGAAGTCAAGTTCGTTCCCACGAGGAGCAAGAGATTCTAGTTGTAAAAATTGTCACGAAAGGGGGGTGTAAAAAGCAAAAGAAAATAAACAAAGCAATTAAAAGATAAAGTTGAAAGCAATAAGAGAGACAAGATCAAGGAATCCTTCTTTGTTGCAAAACAATGATTAAAGTTATGTTCTTTTCTACTTGTTATAAGTCACAGATTATCACCAACCGTAGGATAGCAGGTCCGCTTAGCTAGCCCCAAAATCCCTAATTTCACTGAGTAACAGTCCGCTTAGTTATCGATTCTATTCAAAAGAACCACCCGAGGTTCGCTTACAAGATGTAATTCCCCGAATGCATTAAGATTTATGAATTTAGGTTTAGTACTAGTAGTTAAACTCGGTTCGCTTGGTCCACTTTCTAGCGTTGTTTTTACACACAATCGCTCCACGGAATCCCTCCGCAAGGTCTCGTGTTTTCTACTTGTGTAAAGTGTCGAGAACGATTACGTATTCCCTAACTTGTACTAGAATTAGATTAAACTAACAAATCAATTTAGCGTGCACTCTAAACAATCTATCAATCAATCATGAATGAATAAACATTCCTATTAGTAAAAACAAACGATAATCATGTGAAAAATCTCAAGATAGAATTGAAACAAAAACTCAAATCATGTTAAGAACTAGGAATTCATCCTCAATCAATAATAAAATTAGCTACTCATGTTTTTGAAATTCACACAAATAATAATTATTAAAAAGAAGAATTTTCGAGTTCACACAAATAATTAAGAAGAAGAATCTTAGAAAAGCAAGCAAAAAAGCAAGCAAAAACACAAGTGTTGTGTGTGTAGAGAGGTGTGTAAAAGATGTAGAAAACTTCTCTATTTATAGGCTTCAATATTCTCCAACTCTTCCAAGGATTAGAATCCTTTTCCTTTAGCAATTCAACTTCCAAACTCAAGTCTTTTTCTTCTTCCATCTTCTCTTTCCAAATTTGAGTCCAATTCTCCATCCAATTCTTAGCCCAAATCTTCACACCCATGAGAGAAGTCCATAGAAAATTCTGGATTTTTTGCTTGGGAAAATCGGGATTGTGGCTTAATCCGGCCGGAATAGTCGTCGGAAAATATCTCAGGTGACCGGCAAAGTCCGCCCGGTCAACGGGTCGGATAGGTCGGGTCAACTCGGTCGGCTTGATTCAACTCGGTCGGACCAGGAGTCGGGAGAGTCAAGGTGCATCGGGGTGAGTCGAGAGCCAGGGTCAAGGTTCAGTGAGTCGAGGTCGAGTGAAAGTCTAACTCATCCGAATGGTTAAGTTGGTATTGGCCAAGGCCATTTGCACTGAGCCATATCTCAGGTGCATTACCATTGTGCTTCAAGTCTTCTTGCCAGGTCATGATGGCCCTTCACAACCACAAGCTAAACCTCCTTTGGTAAAAATACCATGATTCCATTTCTTCCAGCCTTCCCTTCTGCTCTTGACTGCAATTCTAGTTCACATCATCCCATTTTCTGCAACACAGTTCCAAGTCCCACCAAACAATCACATTGCTGCTCATAGCCTGCAACTGCCCTGCAAAGCCATCTCACCAGCACCTAATTCATCTCAGAACCCATCTGCTGCAGCACCAATCCCTGCAACATCTCCATTGAGCCATCTCTGGCTTGCTTGCACTGCTCATCTGTCCCGACTCATTTGCCATACTCACAGCTGCATTACTATCAGCTCCATAGCCACAACACACAGCTCCACTCTCACCTGCTATCCATTTCTCTGTAACATTAACTTCAGTTCACCAGCAGATTCAGTTCAAGGCCATCATACTTGCCTGTATTTCAGCTGCAATAAAACCCTTACACTTTGCACCTTTACCACTTTGCCATAATTGCTGCCATAAATACCAGCTCAGGCCATAACCTTGTCAATCTTGTTTCTCCATTTCATTTGCAACCAATTCCATATCCACTTGCAAACCCATTCCATTATAACCTCAAGCCTTCAAGCCATCACTGCACACAACCAGCATTAGTCACAGCTGCAATCACGACCTCATTAGCTCAATTTGTAGTTTCTCAGGGCCACAAACTCAATTGAATTGTATTGCTGAGAACCCAAAAATCATCATTTATCTGACCTTCTCTGGCTTCCCTGTAATAGAAACATCACTCCCTTCTTCATAGCAACTTCTTCTCTGAATCACAACATCAAATCACTTCTCCTCAATAATAATTTCAACATTCCATTAAAGCACCTCAATTAACAACAGTAGTCACCCACACGAAGCCCATTCTGTCTTTGAACCAACAACGACAGCATCTTCTTCTTCTTGTCGTCTTTGCCATCATATATTCAACCGAAAACCCTTTTAATATATGGCAACAACTAGCTGTTCTTCTTCATCGAATTAACCATCAGCAGAAGAATTGAAACCTCATTCTTCTCGAAGCACACAATTTCGAATCACACCCAACCTTCAGTAATCCCCTGTCATCTCAGATCTGATCGAACCCTGATTTCAAAACCAAAATTGATTTAGATTCAGTAGCAACTGTTGCATCTTCCTTCTCCTTCTCGATGAATCGAACCCATAACATCCACCATCTCTGCCAGTAGCGTCATCGCCATCATGGTAGCAACAGCAGTCACCACGAGCATCAACACATATCTGTTCCACAGCAATTCCTCCCTGCCATACGCGACCGATCACAGAACTCCACTCACAGATCGAGCAACTCCTTCTCAAACCCTATAATCCACCAGCATCATCGATCTCGGCCTTTCTTCTCTCGGCTATTGATTTGGTCTCCCTTTCTCTCAATCAATCGAACCACAGCGGCTTCTACGTCTCAATCGATTCTTACAGCGGCTGCTTTTCACTCTCAACAGCACCACCGCCATCGTGAATCCATCTTGTTCTCCATCTCTTCCCATCATCTCTGTAGTCTCTCGATTCTCATTCAATTTCTCAGCGAACCCTAATTTCTCCATTTTCGATTTCTCTAGCTGCTGCTTTTAGTTCCAGGTGAAAGTGAATGATTGAGAGGTGATGATCGAGTAATTTAGGGTTGTAGGAAAAAAGGATTGATAATGATACCCTACTGCATAGGCTAGGGGACACCCCAGGGATAATTACACCCTCTGATAAATGATAAGGGGTACCCTGATGACAGCCCCCTTTAGCCTTGACTGGGCCTGGCTTTAGTACTCCTCCAAATTGGGTTACCCCTTAACCTTAACTGGGCTCCATATATCAATCGCCTGTAAAATGACCTTTTTGCCCTTTTTGGCTCAAATAGAGTAATTTCTTCTTCTTTTCTCCCGTGCGACTCCAAAGTAGCTACAAAACTCAAAACAAGCGTAAAATACATAATTTACAAGAAAAATAGCGAAGAAAGCATAAACAATAGATAGTAAATAGGATGTATTCTACACCCTATCAAATTCCCCCACACTTAGACTTTGCTAGTCCTCGAGCAAATCAGACTAAAAACTCACAACTTCAAAGCGTTCAAGCGTCCCAAGCATCCAAGGAGCTATGAGGACATAGAGTTTCTGCATGCTAGTAATAAGAAGTTAGAAATACTAAAGAACATATTTTCGTTCTTAAATGTTGAGTGAGAAATAACCACACCATAATGAGAGAATGCGTGTTTGAGAAACGATCAATAAGCATTTCGCCTCGACTTCTGCCTCACCAAAAAGGATTTTATGATAATTGCACTCAAAAAGACGGCTTTTTTATGGTTCTCACATGTGTGCAGGTAGGAATGAAGAGAGAAATCCTGCAACACGTTGAATGGTGGGAAAGACAACTTCCGAAATATTTTTTAAAAACCCACATCTTTTAATATTTTGAAAAACCATTTTTCTGACGATCTCTACGAAAGGAAATCAACCATTATTATTGATGATGAGATTACTTACTCACCTTCACATCCGATCGCCAATTATGATAACACCACTCTCACGTCATCCAATAGAAACGTCTTCCGCTCCTCGTCTTCATGGTCTTTGTCTTCGGTTTCAACTATTGATGATAAACCCTTGAATTTCATAAATCCTTAACAATTTGTAACTCTTTTACCTTAAAAATCCTTGTCGCTTGAAACTTCCTTATATATTTTCCTTCCCCACGGCTCATTAAATAAAAATAAGAACAAATATTTCTCTTGTTTTTCTCTTTTTTTTTTTTTTTTTTTTTTTTTTTTTTTCAATTTTTTTTTTTTTTTTTTTTTTTTTTTTTTTTTTAAAACACAAGAGAAATTAAATACAAAATAAACCATGGCCGTGGAAGAAGTATTTTACCACTTGATTCTTCACAACTTGTACCGTCTTGAAATCATAAACTTCAAAAATTCTCACCTTTTGATTTTCTTTGCTTTCATGAATAAGTCTTTATACTTGGATATAGAATTACCTCATTGTATTGTAAGTCCTCAACTTATATGTAAAAATCCGCTCTTTGTATGTTGCTTTACTTGTATTTGAAATTTGCTCTTTTTCTCGTTCCGTTGCTTGTAAACCTTAAACTTTTCCAACTTTCCTTGTAGATTTTGATGTCGCTCCTTGTTGATGATGAGAGTGTTTCTATGGATCCGTTGTTGTCGAGAGAGAGAATGGTGCTAACTGCAAATCGAACTACAAGAAGGTGGCTTTCATCTATAGACGTCACCCTTATGATTGACAAAATTAGCACTCAAGAGATCAAAAAGTAGTGCTTCTATTGGTGGGAGGTTGGGTAGCTCACCATTCTACCCGGAATTTACTTACGGTGACACACACTTAAAAGAAGCTCTTTAGTAGATGGAAAATTTCTGGTCGGTGCCTCTCATGATATGAATACGGGTAGTCTCCACTAATGATTGATCAGCAACTCTAATAACGCCCTTCTCCCTGCACCAAATTCGCATCACCGGCATGATTAAATCCATTATTTAACACTCAAACAAGCAAGAAATCCGAATGTAGTTCTCTAACATTTCCAAGTTCAATTATGTCGGTCAAAATCTCTATGTAAACATACCTAGAAGTATGCTAGTGACTCTAAAATCTCTAAAAGTTGAAGGTTTAAGTAAAACTTTTTTTTTTTTTTTTTTTTTTAATTTTTTTTTGTAATTTTTGTTTTAAAAACATGCTTAACCACTCCCCCACACTTAAACCTTACATTGTCCTCAATGTAATTGAATCCTCCTAGTAAAGTCAAGGTGGGAAATTTTAACATGATAAGAAACAAGAAAAAGAAATAACAAAAAGCAAAAAGAATAAGAAATACAAAACCGATGGGTTGCCTCCCATTAAGCGCTTGTTTTAAAGTCGACGGCCCGACTTAGCTCTTGCATGATTCATTCCCCATATACTAACAATCTGAAAATTTGAGGATCCACCCATAATACCTGTTTTGCAAACAATAACTCCATACAAATATTAGCACAAGAAAACAATAGTGAAATTATTGCTCGATAGAAATTTCCCCCACACTTATTCTCGTCCACACTCGGAAGTGTATAAAGAACATAGAATTTGGGAATTTCCATGTATTCCTCTTGGCAAACCTGCATAGTGTTAGCATCAAGTGTTTCCAATGGTGGATATCTAGAAACAAAATCATCCAAAAATACTTTCGAAGCACAAACATTCAAACCAATAAGAGGTAAAGGAGAAGAATCAATATGCAAAGGGTTAGACAAACCTTGCACAATCTCTTGTGTTATAGAATCCTCTTCATCCTTAAAAAATTCGAGTGAATTACTTACCTCTTGTATATCGTGGTCCTCTATTAAACCTTGCAACCATTCTTCGTCGTTTTCTACCTTAACCAAAGTCTCGGCATCATTAAAATCATTCGCAAGTTCAATTGGGTCTTCCACAAAATCAATGAATGTGGTTTCATCCTCTAGCATCATCTCTTCAACATTCTCATCATCGGAATCGGGCCATTCTTCCCTCATATAATCTTCCTCGGTATAAATTGTAAGATCTTCTTGTGAGGGTGTTACTTCGTTTACAACAATAGGTAAGTGATATCCAAACTCCTCCTTTTGAATAGGTGAAGGATCTTTATTATGATCCGGAGTTGGAATAACTTCCTCATTGTTGCAACGTTCATACACTTCCGCTGACTCCCATCTTTCCCTAAGAAATTTTTTCCAAGCACTAAATGCATCATCTTCAAGCTCTACCTTTTGAATAGGTGCTTGATCATCAATAAGATCAAGGCTCGAGTAATCTACACTAGCGTCATCAAAAGTCTCCAAAGGTTGGTTAATTTGTTCGTATATTTTCTCCGAATTCCTTTGAATTTCTCGATGTGATTCTTGAAACTTTTGTTGAAGATCCCCAATCATGGCAGACATCTTATCTGCAAAACTAGAGAATTTCTGATCATAAACAAAACTATCCTCCCATCCTTGTGATTGTCCACTTACATACCCGTCATAAGGTTGTTGATATGTATGAGAATATCCATAATGTTCCGTAGGAATTTGATCATAGCCAAAAGATTGGTTTTGATTGTATCCTAAGGATGGTTGGAAGTTGTCATAATGTTGAGGTTGAAAACCGTATTGATTGTTGTAATATGCTTGCTCTTGTCCACCATACATGGAAAACGGCACCGAAATAAGATTCTCAAAAACTTAAGTTAGATACAAAATAGAATCCAACAAAGCAAGAATAAAGCAAAAAGAAAAATAAAAACAACTAAAATCATCATTTGCTCCCCGGACAGCGGCGCCAAAATTTGATGCGTGTCGTAGGTGCAATCAAATTAATCAATATTTCCACTCAATTAAAAATAATATAATGGAAGTCAAGTTCGTTCCCACGAGGAGCAAGAGATTCTAGTTGTAAAAATTGTCACGAAAGGGGGTGTAAAAAGCAAAAGAAAATAAACAAAGCAATTAAAAGATAAAGTTGAAAGCAATAAGAGAGACAAGATCAAGGAATCCTTCTTTGTTGCAAAACAATGATTAAAGTTATGTTCTTTTCTACTTGTTATAAGTCATGATTATCACCAATCGTAGGATAGCAGGTCCGCTTAGCTAGCCCCAAAATCCCTAATTTCACTGAGTAACAGTCCGCTTAGTTATCGATTCTATTCAAAAGAACCACCCTGAGGTTCGCTTACAAGATGTAATTCCCTGAATGCATTAAGATTTATGAATTTAGGTTTAGTACTAGTAGTTAAACTCGGTTCGCTTGGTCCACTTTCTAGCGTTGTTTTTACACACAATCGCTCCACGGAATCCCTCCGCAAGGTCTCGTGTTTTCTACTTGTGTAAAGTGTCGAGAACGATTACGTATTCCCTAACTTGTACTAGAATTAGATTAAACTAACAAATCAATTTAACGTGCACTCTAAACAATCTATCAATCAATCATGAATGAATAAACATTCCTATTAGTAAAAACAAACGATAATCATGTGAAAAATCTCAAGATAGAATTGAAACAAAAACTCAAATCATGTTAAGAACTAGGAATTCATCCTCAATCAATAATAAAATTAGCTACTCATGTTTTTGAAATTCACACAAATAATAATTATTAAAAAGAAGAATTTTCGAGTTCACACAAATAATTAAGAAGAAGAATCTTAGAAAAGCAAGCAAAAACACAAGTGTTGTGTGTGTAGAGAGGTGTGTAAAAGATGTAGAAAACTTCTCTATTTATAGGCTTCAATATTCTCCAACTCTTCCAAGGATTAGAATCCTTTTCCTTTAGCAATTCAACTTCCAAACTCAAGTCTTTTTCTTCTTCCATCTTCTCTTTCCAAATTTGAGTCCAATTCTCCATCCAATTCTTAGCCCAAATCTTCACACCCATGAGAGAAGTCCATAGAAAATTCTGGAATTTTTGCTCGCCGGAAAACTGGGATTGTGGCCGGAATCCGGCCGGAATAGTCACCGGAAAATATCTCAGGTGACCGGCAAAGTCCGCCCGGTCAACGGGTCGGATAGGTCGGGTCAACTCGGTCAGCTTGATTCAACTCGGTCAGACCGAGTCAGGGAGAGTCAAGGTCTGTCAGGGTGAGTCAGAACCGGGTCAAGGTTCAGCTGAGTCAGAGGCTGAGTGAAAGTCTAACTCATCTGAATGGTTAAGTTGGTATTGGCCAAGGCCATTTGCACAGGCCATATCTCAGCTGCATTACCATTGTGCTTCAAGTCTTCACTGCCAGTCATGATGGCCCTTCACAACCACAAGCTAAACCTCCACTGGTAAAAATACCATGATTCCATTTCTTCCAGCCTTCCCTTCTGCTCTTGACTGCAATTCTAGTTCACATCATCCCATTTTCTGCAACACAGTTCCAAGTCCCACCAAACAATCACATTGCTGCTCATAGCCTGCAACTGCCCTGCAAAGCCATCTCACCAGCACCTAATTCATCTCAGAACCCATCTGCTGCAGCACCAATCCCTGCAACATCTCCATTGAGCCATCTCTGGCTTGCTTGCACTGCTCATCTGTCCCTGACTCACTGCCATACTCACAGTTGCATTACTATCAGCTCCATAGCCACAACACACAGCTCCACTCTCACCTGCTATCCATTTCTCTGTAACATTAACTTCAGTTCACCAGCAGATTCAGTTCAAGGCCATCATACTTGCCTGTATTTCAGCTGCAATAAAACCCTTACACTGCACCTTTACCAGCCTGCCATAATTGCTGCCATAAATACCAGCTCAGGCCATAACCTTGTCAATCTTGTTTCTCCATTTCAGTTGCAACCAATTCCATATCCACTTGCAAACCCATTCCATTATAACCTCAAGCCTTCAAGCCATCACTGCACACAACCGGCATTAGTCACAGCTGCAATCACAGCCTCATTAGCTCAGCTGTAGTTTCTCAGGGCCACAAACTCAATTGAATTGTATTACTGAGAACCCAAAAATCATCATTTATCTGACCTTCTCTGGCTTCCCTGTAATAGAAACATCACTCCCTTCTTCATAGCAACTTCTTCTCTGAATCACAACATCAAATCACTTCTCCTCAATAATAATTTCAACATTCCATTAAAGCACCTCAATTAACAACAGTAGTCACCCACACGAAGCCCATTCTGTCTTTGAACCAACAACGACAGCATCTTCTTCTTCTTGTCGTCTTTGCCATCATATATTCAACCGAAAACCCTTTTAATATATGGCAACAACTAGCTATTCTTCTTCATCGAATTAACCATCAATGAGAAGAATTGAAACCTCATTCTTCTCGAAGCACACAATTTCGAATCACACCCAACCTTCAGTAATCCCCTGTCATCTCAGATCTGATCGAACCCTGATTTCAAAACCAAAATTGATTTAGATTCGGTAGCAAGCGTTGCATCTTCCTTCTCCTTCTCGATGAATCGAACCCATAACATCCACCATCTCGCCAGAGAGCGTCATCGCCATCATGGTAGCAACAAAGCGGTCACCACGAGCATCAACACATATCGTTCCCACAAACAATTCCTCCCTGCCATACGCGACCGATCACAGAACTCCACTCACAGATCGAGCAACTCCTTCTCAAACCCTATAATCCACCAGCATCATCGATCTCGGCCTTTCTTCTCTCGGCTATTGATTTGGTCTCCCTTTATCTCAATCAATCGAACCACAGCGGCTTCTACGTCTCAATCGATTCTTACAGCGGCTGCTTTTCACTCTCAACAGCACCACCGCCATCGTGAATCCATCTTGTTCTCCATCTCTTCCCATCATCTCTGTAGTCTCTCGATTCTCATTCAATTTCTCAGCGAACCCTAATTTCTCCATTTTCGATTTCTCTAGCTGCTGCTTTTAGTTCCAGGTGAAAGTGAATGATTGAGAGGTGATGATCGAGTAATTTAGGGTTGTAGGAAAAAAAGGATTGATAATGATACCCTACTGCATAGGCTAGGGGACACCCCAGGGATAATTACACCCTCTGATAAATGATAAGGGGTACCCTGATGACAGCCCCCTTTAGCCTTGACTGGGCCTGGCTTTAGTACTCCTCCAAATTGGGTTACCCCTTAACCTTAACTGGGCTCCATATATCAATCGCCTGTAAAATGACCTTTTTGCCCTTTTTGGCTCAATTAGAGTAATTTCTTCTTCTTTTCTCCCGTGCGACTCCAAAGTAGCTACAAAACTCAAAACAAGCGTAAAATACATAATTTACAAGAAAAATAGCGAAGAAAGCATAAACAATAGATAGTAAATAGGATGTATTCTACACCCTATCACGCAACTCCAATACTTCGCGAGATTAATAAACGACTGCGTCGCGAAGGAATCGCATGGAGGTAAATAAATGACGTAATAGATGACGACAGTCAGAACATGAGGAAAGTGTGAAGACTTGGCGAGATTTAGGAGTGTCACGAGGACAACAGTTACACATTCGCGAGGATTCGCGAGTCGATTCCGAAAATAAAGGACTGCCTAGTTTGTCATCCACTATGTAATACCCTATATAAAGGGTTGAGTAAGTCTACGTGGTGGGAGAGCATTCTTTTTGAATTGTTAAGCAAGTCATTAGAAGAGAGAAAATCAAGAGTGATTGTAATTTCTTTAGCTCTGTTCTACATTTCTTTGTAAACCTTTCAAGAAAACAATTAATAAAAGACATTATTATTCATCTTCAAATGGATTGATTAAGCAAATTCGAGTGAGGGGTGTAGTGTAGGATTTCCTGCAACTACAGAGAGATGTGCTCAAACTGATGGAATAATTGCTGAACTTATGAAACCAGTAGAGGATCGTCGTCTATACGATGATTCAAGTTCTTATTTTTCTCATATTGATGACACTAATAATGAAACCGTTGTAGATGATGAATCAGTATGCTTTGAGGATGATGATGGACTTGACACTGGTAGTGATTTTAGGAATAATGATACCAGTATAATATCTGAATCTATTGTATCTTATCCAACTCATGATCATATTACTGATTATTTGCCTATTCAAAAGGACAAGAGTTGTGTTAGAGATGCAATTTATTATGATAATGATGAATTAGAAGAATCTGTGTATACAGAAGATACTATTGTTGAGTCTAACGACTTAGAGACAGTAGACACTCATAATGAGATACCTTCTAGTCATTTGAATAGTGCGATTCCTATAAGTCACTTAGTTGCACATAATAATGAGGCGATTATTCATGATATTGTTGCTCCATTGAGTCATTGTTTTGCTGACTCATTGCTAATGTGAATGTGGAGCCGGTTGATACTGATCAGGTAACTTGCACTCCTGATTTTGAGCCATTCTCAGTTTGTTTAGCCCGCTTTGCAGATTCTGATGACCCTATGCTTGTTGACATTGTCATCGCATTGTGCCCTCTAATGGTCAATCAAGGTTTGAATTATGTTCCGAATAAGACTGAATTCAGTTTTAGTTCTCTGGGTATTAATCATTCTTGTTGCAGGATCATCTTTTCAGCTGACCGGATTAGTTGGGTTGATCCCCAACTTTTCAGACTTTATATATATGATTGGCAGTTTACTTTAGGGTACCAACCTCACCTTGTTTGAGAACGTGCTTCTGGCAAGCATGGAAACAAATACCTTCTGCTCCATGGGAGTCAACCCATCAGTTTTGTTCCCTTTTCTCTTTCTTTTATTTTTATTTGTTTACTTTTTGCATATTGCATCTTATGAATTTCTCATCTTAATTTCTACGTTAGATGACTCAATTACATTGAGGACAATGTAATGTTTAAGTGTTGGGGAGTGGCACTTTCGTTAGGATTTTTTTTTTCTCATTAAAAAATAAATAAATTTTTTTTTTTTTGCATATTATGACCAGCTGTTGAGCGGGTCTTAAAAAACATTGTATGACATGACCAATTGTAGAGCGGGTTTTTTAAAAAAATGACTTGCTGTTTAGCGGGGTCTACATAAATTTTTTATTATTTTTTAGAGTATTTTCTATGACCAGCTGTTTAGTGAGTCTTTCTGTTTAGCTGTTTAGCAGACATCTTTATCCACTGTTTAGTGGATCTGTCTCGCAGGGGCAAGCTAGGGTCAACCCGGCCCTAGCTTGACAAGCCATGGATGGGTTAGGGTTAACCCTAGCCCTAGTAATGTTCATGTACAAGCCCAAAACCCCAACCCTAACCCTAGACGGGTTGGCTCTGACGGGTTGCGGGTTGGCTTGTCAAATGGGATGGATGAAACGTAAAATCACTTAAACGTATAAAAAACTCAATGGGCAGAGGGATTCGAACTCATCCCACCTTGGTTCATATCTGAAAACTATAACCACTCTTCCATTTCGTGGTTGTTGATTATTTTTGCTTGTTATTTTATATATAATTGTATATTTATGTTGGTCAATTCTTTACAAAACGCTAAGAAAGCACCTACTACTCCGTAACCCTAAATCAAATAAAATTTTGGATTGTATTAAATCATTTAAGGAATATATGAACTTTGATTTCTAGCACAAAACTCTAAAATCATCCTAAAATTACTAAATTAGAAACTTAAAATTCCTAAACTAATAACTCAGAGGAAATTGACAGGTTGGCGGGTAACCCGCGGGTTGACCCTAGCCCGGCTTGTTTTTACTAGGGCTATATATGACAACCCTAACCTGGCTTGTTTAGACAACGAGGCAAGCCAAGCCGGGTTGAAACAAGCCAAGCTAGGTCCAACCCGCGGGCCGGGTTAGAAATTGACAGCTCTCTCGCTGTTTAGCAAACATCTATTTACCGATGTTTAGTGGGTCTGTCTTGCTGTTTAACAGAGAACGCTCCATATCCAGCTGTAGAGTGGGTATATTTTCGTTTTTAATTTGCTCGGGACTAGCAAAATATAAGTGTTTTGGTGTTTGATAAGCACGTATGTGCTACATTTTATACCCATGTTTATATTAATTAGGACTCGATATTTTGGTTAACAATATTGTTTTGAGTCATTTGTAGGAAACACAATCAAATCCAGCCATCGGGAAATAAATGGTTAAATTAGGAGTTATATTGGCGTTTATGGCTCACGACACCCGAATGAGAAATTTAAATTAATTGTGCTTACTGTGGTTTTGTGCGCATGGGGATGATGGCACTAAAGACGTTAGGCCAAGCACTATGGTGCAGGGCATCCCTTCCATATCCCTCATATGTACGGAAGGGATATGGGTCACAAGGCTGCCTCACTATGGTGCCCTTTTATCCCTTCCCTACACGACACGGAAACTCAGCTTCCGTGAAAATAGTGCTTGACTTGACCAAATGGAAACTGAGTTTCCGTTTCATAGGTATAAGTTAACAAAACGCGCTCGGATTTCCCATTTCTTCTTCTTCTCTTATTTTTCCTCCTCTCAAAACCTCTCCACCCCTATTTGAAATTCATGTCGATTAACCGTGTTTCAAGAGCTCAAATTTAAAGGGTTTGCTCCTAACTCCTAGGTGAACTAATTCCCTGCTCGAATTTCATCCGCAATATAATCAAAGGTGAGTGATTTTAAAGTTAGGGTTTAAAATTAATTTTATTTTAATTTTGATGAAATTGTTGATATTTTAGGTTGATTTTGATGTCTCTCCTTGTATGTTGATTGTTGATTGAACCAGATATTTGAAGAACTGTATGGTTTAGGGTTGATTGTTGAAGAATTATATTGATGGATATTTTAGGCTTCATTGTTAATTGAACCAATATGGGCCAGGTGATTAGGATTGATTTGTTGTAGATGGAAATGAGCCATTCTATTGTGATTAGGATGATAATGTTATTAGGATTGTAAATTGGGACATTCTATTGTGATGGAAATGGATAATGTGCTTGAAGCAATATGTTTTGTGATGATTATGTGATCAACCAATGTGATGTAGATGTATTCCGAAAATTTGCAACATGTTATGGATGAAACAATTCCGGTTTCGTCAAAAGATAATAGTGAGCATCAAATTAAATGTCCAACTATATTGGATGCCAGGACTAAAGCAAGGAGACATCGAAGCAGTGTAAGCAATGTTCACGAATTGTATACTGCAATTTCCAAATTTTCGCATGATAAACAAACTGTAGACAACTGTGGGTTTGGTTCCATTTTCAAAATACATTTTTCAAAACTACAAGATAACTGCCTAAGTAGTGTTATATTTGAACGGTGGTGGCATACCACCAATACAAATCACTTTTCTAGTTTTGAAATAGGGTTTACCCCATTAGACTTCACACATCTTACTGGAGTACCTATTGGCCGAGGACTACCCATATCATTACAAAATATGTCTACTGATCAATTGAATGAGATTGCACCCTTAATCATAGATTGTTTGCTCCCATGTATCAATGCGAACTCTACAACAAGAAGAAGGAGAGGACAAGAACCAAGAGGAATAATAGGAGTAGAAGAAGTTAGACCCGAAGACATAGACGACTTGAGAAAACAACTTGTGGCTAGATGCAAGGGGATAAAGATTGGTTTGATTAAATTGTTTCTTGACCATAGACTCGACCAAGACAACAATGTTGAATTTGAGGAAAAAATTGCTAGGTGGTTTTTGATGTGGTTTTTTGGGAATGTCCTCTTCCCAAACAAGAACGATGTTGTTGAGCCTAAATGTCTACATATATTGAAGGATTTGGGTACGCTCAAATCTTATGATTGGGGTTCGGCGATTTACGGGCATATCTTATGGGGCTTAGTAGTGGAGTAACTAGCGCCTCGACTGAGTTGCAGTTCTTTTCGTATCTATTAATGGTAAAAATTCATACCCACTTGTAAATTTACTTTCTTTACTTGTTTATTATTGTTAGTCGTTAATAATAATTAATGAAAGCAGATCATGAGTTAAAATCAGATCACGAGTTAGATCAAGATCCGTGGCGGGTAGGTTATATGATGAAGACCAAAGAGACTTGAGTAAAGGAAAGCAAAAAGATACCGGATCCCATTCACTAGTTAATATGTGTAGCCAAATAGACAACTTCTAGTTAAATTATGTGGTATGGATGCCCTGGGAGGATAGTCAATGGATAACTAATCCCGAGGTTGTAGAAGCAAAACAAATCTCTGTAACACGGAGGATCTTTTATGATCCTTTTGGGAAAAACGCCTTGTACATAGGGGAACGATGTCTCAAGATAGTTCTAGGAATCACAGTAATACCATGCAATCCTCCTGATTCAACGGTAGACATCACTACCCACTACTTGTACGCCAAAAGTGTACGTAATTCCTTGCACTATGTGGAAGTACAGGATTTTGAGTATAGGCTGTGGTGGAGCCAGAGGTCAGTTGGGAAGTACTCAGCTATAATTGTGCATGAAGGAAACCACCTCATAGATCCTGAAGCTTATGAACGTCGACCACCACCGCGTAGGCAATCTACATATATAGACAGGGAGTATAGACATGTAGGCAATCGACCGTCATCTCTTCCCATATCCACAAACAATTCCACAACCTAAAATATGCGGACCATATTTTAAGGCGGTAGATATACCTAATTGAAAGGGAGTATTTGGATCAGTATCCTAAACCGAATTATAATGTCAATCTGGGTACAGCTGTGAGTATCATATGTCATTTAATTCTTATATTTTATATTTGTGAAAAAAATTTAAACTCATGTTGGTGTTTACTGTTTACAGGAGATGTGGTGCGAGGCATATCAGGTTGCGCAACAAGAAAACATGGCTCTACAACAATTCCATTTCGAACATACAAAGGAACTGAAATACAAAATCAAACACGGTTCAGATTTCCATGAGAGGTATGTCAGAGAGTTCCTACCACCACATACATGTGAGTCATTTACCCCAGGCCACTCTCGTGATCGGGACCATCGTTGGATTCTTTTGTTCCAAACAGTCAAGAAGATTTTGTCTACCAACCTTATAATGTGTCTGAACAACTCAATCAAAGTACAACAACGTACCAAGATCAGGGTATTGAACAAGATCCATGGTTGCATATGCCGATCCGTATAACTGAAATAATTGAACGGACAATTTTTCAAATTTCGTAGCGACTTTTTTTTAATCAAAACGGCTAGTTTTTTTTTCACTTTTTAACGGCTATTTTTATATTTTATATGTACTGGTTATTTTCACTGTATAACGACTAGTTTTTTTGTTTTATATGTACCGGTCATTTTAACTGTACAACGGCTAGTTTTTTTTTTTTTTTTTAATTATATATGCTCTCATCATATCTCTATATATAGCAAATCATTTTCCCAGTGAAGATATCCAAACATCCTATTCGATTTATTTTAAAAAAAAATGCGATTCGGCAAAGATGAAGATGTTGCTTTTGTGCAAGCATAGATTGAAGAAAAAAAATATATTATGAACACAGGTCAAGCCACTAGCAACCAGTTCTGGAAGAATGTATTTGAAATTTTTTGATAACATATCGAAATCCAAATGCGAGAAACAAAGGAGGTCTTAAAACTAGGTTCAGCGTTATCAACATGGAGGTCGTCACTTTTGTCACGATTAAGGTTGAAGTTAACATACATAATACTGGAATGCCCTATGAACAAAGGGTAAGAATTTTATAACAAATATCTATTCTTTCTTAAATTTTAACTATTTTAAGTTATGTTTCTTTTTTATAATTTCAGAAAAGTGCTGCTCGTTTAGACTATCTTAACCAGACAGGCAACAATTTTCCTCATGATGAATACTATCAGCTCTTGAAAGCAAGTTTTGAGCCCTACAATCCAGATGAAATATAGTTATATCAATGGAGTCTTTTATCGCTCGTATGTTCATGCATTAGATGTTAATCAAGTCTTCGGATCTACAATCCTGAAGAATGATTATATTTAAATGTTTTATCTTGTATTTATGTAATCTTCTATCTTTATGTGTTCCTGCATCAGATGTTAATCAAGTCTTCGGATCTACAATCCTGAAGAATGATTATATTTGAATGTTTTATCTTATACTAATGTTGTTCTTGCAATCTAGATATGATCTTCTATCTTTTATTTAATTTAAAGTTTAACATAACTAAAATTGAAATTCCAGAAAATAGGCAACAAGATTACAACTATTGAATAAAAATCCAAATCAATTGTTGCAGTAATCACGGTTGCACTTAGCATGCAACAAGCCTTTAAACCCCTATGTGACCCTAGTGGACAAGTTATAGTCTCGTGAGGGTTTACACATAAATTTACCCACAAAATCTACATAAATAGTTATTAAACTTTCAATCTTCATTGGATGAACCAGAGGAATTGTCTGGCGATTGATACTCCAGGATTTTGGATACCATGAAATTGTAGCTTTCATCAAATGTGAATGCTTCTCCCTTTTCCTATAAATAACACGCTTTAACGACTTCGTGCTACAATAACACAAAACAATATACTTATTGCTATAATTTAAAATCAATCAATTTAGCTTTCTTCGAAAACAACTCTAAAATACTTACAAATTGTTGAGGGGACATGCTAATATGATTGGTGTTAAAGATCTGTTGTTGAATATCTATAAAATCACATACGCCTTTTTGGATAATTTGGTACCTGTCATGAATTTGTTGAAGACTTCTTCTCTTTGGATTCCCATAATCTTATCTATATTGGTTATATATCTTCGCCCAAAAGGTTTCGGGCTCTGCCATTATAGGAGAGAGATCTACTACTCGATTTTGGTGTACCATGCTTTGATGATGGCCAAATCTTCAATTGATCTCATGCTTGTTCTCGTATGAAAAGGTATAAGAGGTATAAAAAGAGGTGATTAGGAGTTTTGCAAAGTGTATGAAAATAGATGTTTGTTATTTGGAGAAAGATAACACAATTTATAATATCCGTCAAAAGTAGCCGTTATAAAGTAGCTGTTAGGATATAGTCGTTTGAAAGTAGTCGTTATAAAGTACACGTTTGGATATAGCCGTTATAAACTACATTACAATTATTGAATAAGAACCTAGGTTACTTTTCGTAGTAATCACGGCAACAAGCCTTTGAACCCCTAGGTGACCCTAGTGGACGAGTTATAGTCTCGTGATGGTTTACAGAAGATGTACCTGTTGATACATGAAAATAACCAATCCTTAACCTATCAAGGGTCCCTTTTAATATGGAGAGACTAGGGGACTAGGCATAACCCACTAGGATGGGATAGTTCTAGTCCATCCAAGAATATATTAAGTTAGTTGGGCTTTAGCCCAAGAAGAAAGCCTCTTAAGGTTTGATAATGTCTTAAGGAAAGGGAAATGGTAATTTAGTAATATGTTAATCTTATGGGCATTTATCCATAAGATAGTCATTATAAAAGGGGAAAGAAGGGCACACTTAGGGAGCATCATTAATCCACCATTACTTCTCATAAACCTCTCTACACCTTGGCAGTACTTTCTGTGATTAGGGCTAGTTCCTCCTTCCCACGTTTTACCATATCAACATTGCGACCACAGTGGGAGGTTCTTAGCCTATTTTCCAGCATGATACTCCCAAGTGCGAGCCAGGAAGCACCAGCAGGCAGAGCACTCCCGAACCCAGATCATGTTTCTGTAGAAGACGTGCACGGAGAAAGTGATGATGAGATACACTTCCGAGCAGTGGTTACCACTTCCATTGTGCAAGGAGCGGGAGCATCCCAGGGTGCAGGAACATCTCAGAAGAAAGGAGAGATTCTTAAAGAAAAATCCGCAGATGAGACAAGCGAGCTAGAGATATCTGAAATACAAGAGGAGTTAGACGCGTCAATCAGAAGGCAACAGGAACTGCACGAACTTCTGAAGCGGGCGAGAGAGAAAAACGTGACAACTTCTAGGACAGTTAGCGCAAAAAACACTATCCAGGGTATGATGGATGACGCGATCGCAAAGTACTTGGAGACTAATTATCGAGTGACAAAGCATGATGCCTATGACTCGCTGGAACCACCATACTCCACGGAAGTCGCTGACTACTTGTATCCTGAGGATTATACATCGCCAAAGTTCAAAACATATGGAGAAAAAGGGAATGCACGAGAACATGTAAGCCGCTTCATATCAGCAATAAACGCTTACGCTCAGGATGAAAGCCTTTGCACACGGGAATTCTCAAAGTCATTGACGGACAATGCCTTTACCTGGTATGACAACTTAAAACCCGGAAGTATTAGCTCATGGTCCGCCATGGTGCAACTTTTCTTGAAGAAATTTTACTCTTCCCAATGAAGGGTCACAACAATAGATTAAGGAAGATGTACCCAGTGGGTAGGAGTGGAGATCGGCAAATACATTACTCGTTTCCGAGATTTAATGTTAGAATGCCATGAGGATATTCCGGAAGAGCGCTTGGTGGAGATTTGCATCAGAGGAATGGATGTTGTCTTCTGGCTAAATCTGTCAAACTTCAAACCTTTCTGGAAGTCGAGGAAGCTGCAGCCCGGATATCAGATTGTGCGGACGTTATGCACTCTGGAGCGGGCTGACACACTTGGCAACAACACTCTGTCAACGCTGCATCCGCACCTGCTTTCAATGATCAAGTAAGTGAAAGAGGGAAATGCGGAGCTGCTTTCGGTTCCTACCGCAGACAATCTGGAAAAAGAGGAGGAAGAACAGATGAACGAAGATCCAATCCGTCATCGCCTTTGCTGTGCAGTAAAGAACAGATAATAAGGCTTTTGGAACAATGGGTATCAAATAAAAAAGAAACTCTACCACCCGTGTCCGCAGAACCTACCGCAGCGGATAAGATGCACGATCGGTACTGCCACTACCATAGGAGAGTCCACCATCCGACCGTGGAACGTTATTCCCTTCGGTATATTGTGCAAATGAAGCGAGCCAGAGGCGAGCTGGATATATGGGAGCAAAGCATTAAGAACGATCCGCTTCCCCAGCATCAAGTTATGATGATCTCACATGACCCTAATGAGGGAGAAGCTTGGAGGCCTTGGGAAGATGTGGAAGAAGAAGAAGCGTGCGAAGTTTCTGAGACAACAATCTTTCCGGATATGAATGGAATTGCTAGCAAATTTGCTCAAACTGTTTTGGCTCAACAGTTCTTCGACTCTCTGGGTTTTAGTGAAAACCAAGTCCGCGAAGCATCCAAAGCTATCACTGCTATTGCATCCGAAAAGGCGTACAACCTGATACCTAAAGAGGCCATCACTTTCACGGATGAAGATATATGTTACCCGAGAGAGCACCTTCTCCCCTTATACCTGACAGCTTTTATTAACAAACAACCCCTCAAGCGAGCTTTCATAGATGGCGGGGCTTCACTCAACCTAATTTCACTACACATTGGAGTCCTTGGGAGTGTCGCGGACAACAATTAAGATGCGCGCGACAACCGTAAGAGGATTTGGAGGACAAACTCAGACGGTAATTGGGATAGTACATCTAATGATGAAGATCGGACATATTAGAGCACTCACTCCCTTTTACGTGCTTTAGGATGATACCACATTCCATGTATTTCTCGGGAGAGGATGGCTCCTGAATCACATGGTAGTATCAACGTACCATCAGCGTGTTAAGACTAATATTGGAGGAAAGCTGTTCCGGATCCCAGCTACGAGCAACCCATTCGGACCAGAAGAAGCCTACATGGCTGATGCAGTCTTCTACACACAACCTGTCTAAGACCAGAGAGAGCAGCCGGAGCATCTAACGCCACTTCCAAAATGGGAAGAATTCCAGCCAGAAGAGCAAATAAAAGGAAAAGCTAAGTCGGTGTTCAGCCCATCACGGATGGGACCTGTCACGAAGAGTAAGAGAGCAGTAACGGAAACAAAGAATATCCAGTTCAGACGTTTCTCACGGCCGGAAAGTGGACATGTCTACCACTTATAACAATCAGCAGGGGAAGTCTCTCAGTGCCAACATGATTGTGCCATGTCATCAGTAGATGAAGAAATGGCGGAGACAACCCCAGTAGTTGAAGACTCACAGAAAGAGGTGGAAGTTCCTACCTCAGAGGAAGAAATGATAGAAAACCTGCCCGAGCAAAAGATAAAGGTCGATCCAACCCTCGATGGGTTAGAAGAAATAAACCTCGGCTCAGAGGACATCCCTCACTTCGTACGCATCAGTAAACACTTGGAAGGAGAGGAAAGAGCGCGGATGATTAAGTGGCTCTGCGAATACCAAGATGTGTTCGCGTTTACGTACGATGAAATGCCTGACTTGGATAGTAGCCTGATCGCGCATACCTCAGTGTCTCACCCGAGTACAAGCCAGTTAAACAACGGAGCCATAATTTTTCGGAAAAGATAGAACTCGCCATTAAGGAAGAGGTGGAGAAGATACTCAAAGCCAAATTCATCAAACTAATCTAACATCCTGTGTGGTTAGCTGATAAGTGCATAATTCATATGATTTTAGTGTCCATTCCATACTTGTTTAAGCTATTATTCTTGCATATTTTCGTATTATTACTCTTGTTTTCACTTATTTGTCTAAATTAGGTGAATCATCCACAATGGAGCTACAAATTGCTGAAAAGAGCTAGGAAGAGAAGTATTCCAAGTATCCAAGTGCACAAGTCCAAGAGAAGTGGAAGAAAAGCGATGAAAAGGAGCAAAACACTCAAAATCAAGAGAAGGGCCAAAGACCGATCTTAACTCATTCAAATTAAGTATTTCTCATCACCATCTTTAAGAGAATTGAAAGATAAAAAGAATTCAAAAATAATAAGGTCATTCCGAGTTCGTAGGAAGAAGTTGTGGCCAAAATAAGCTTTTATTGAATACCGAAGACAATAAGGTACGTGTACGGGTACGCATACCTAAGTTCCGAAAATTTCTGCTGGAATTTGAGGTACGCGTACTTAGTAAGCAGGAAAACGTGTATGCATACCTTGGAAGGCCTAAAGGCACGTTTGGAGTCGTTATTTCGTATTTTCAGGTCGGGTTCTTGAACCGAACTAAATACTTGATGGCCAAGCAATGTAAACCTATAAAAAGGTATTAGGTCATGTAAAATCGAGCATCTCATATTATACTTTTGTTCTTCATTAATATTTTAGGGTTTACCCCTTTAGGGTGAAACCGGGTAATTGTGTAATCATGAGTAGCTAAATCCTTTGTTGATTAAGGATGAATTCAATGTTCTAAGCGTGAAGCTTTATTAATAATACAAGTCTATTTGAGGTTTTAATCATCATCGTTTGTCTTTACCATATCTAGGGTTTATGAGTGATTCTTAGGTTGAGTTGGGATGCATACTAGATTAATCCATTGATCATTCTATTGCTAATAGAAGTTATGAGATAAGTAATCGTCGAATAACTCTCTACACAAGTAGAAATCACGTGACCTTACAGAGGGATTCTGTGGAGGAATCGTGTGTAAAAACAACACCAGCAAATAAACCTTGATCTACGAGTTTAATTACCGTGATCAACCTAAATTCACAAAGCTTAAGGCGTTCGATTGGATTACACCTTGAGTGATCTACTACTTGGTGGTTCGTTGGACAGAATCTGGTAGTCGAGAACTTCCGTATCCAGTGATTGAAGGAGTTTTGGGGATAACATTGATCTAGCTGTTATTCTACGGTTGGTGATGAATGGTTCTAATGGAAGATAGATAATTATATTAATCCAGTTATCGCTTGGTAACGGCGAAGGATTCCTTAATCATCATTTTCCTTTATTATTGTCTTTATAATTATCTTGCAACCAAAACCCCATTTGTTTTACTTTATTTTGCTAATACAAATAACCTATCAATTACACAGCTCTCTGTGGGAACGATCTCTTACTACTGCTATATTACCAGTTAATTAGTGGGAAATATATTTATTAATTTGTTGAGCCTACGACAGCCCATCAAATTTTGGCGCCGCTGCCGGGGAGCAGTCGCTAATTAATTTTTTATTTGTTTAGATTATTTTTGTTTTTGTTTTATTTTCTCTTTTACTCTTGTGAGTCGTCATGTTTCCTTACGGAAATAACATGTACGGAGCACAAGATCAGACATATAATAATGGTAATCAATATGGTTTTCAATCTCATTCATATGTCAACTACCAACCATCCTATGGGTATAATCAAAACCAATCTTTTGGGTATGATCAATATCCTACGGAACCTTATGGATATTCACATACATATCAACAACCTTATGACGGGTATGTAAGTGAACAATCACAAGGATGGGAGGATAGTTCTGCTTCTAATCGTTTATCTCCTGAACTTGAACAGAAGCTTGACCAGATTATGCTTTATTTAAAGGCCGGTATTTCCACAATGGAGTCACTCAATGAGCAACTAAGCGCAGAGAACAATATGCCAACCGAATCTTACTTCAATATGTCTAACCAACCTCCTGATCATATTTATGATCATTCACCTATTCAAAAAGGGGAGACTTGGTTTGGAAATAGTGTGGTGAGTGAAGGTGTTGGTTTTGATGAATGTCTTGACCAATTCCAAGCGATGGCACAACATCAATAAGGGCTCCATACAATTGAAGATGAACAATATGAGCAACTTCAGGAAATTCAAATGCATGTGGAGAACTTAAAAATACAAATTGCTCAACTTAGTGAAGGTGGGAATGAGGAAGAAGTTTGGCCTCAAAACCAAAACGATTCTGAAATTCCTATGGATGACGAAGATTCCGATGAAGATGAGCAACCTTTCGAAATTCCTTGCAACAATTATACGATTATTCCAACTCCGGATCATAATAAAGATCCTTCGCCTATTCAAAAGGAGGAGATTGGGTATGACATATATATTGTTATAAATGGTGTAACGTACTCAAACGAAGAAATTATGAGTTGCATCAATGAACTAGACGTTTTGGGAGAGGATTCCGATTCCGATGACGAGGTTGTTGAAGAGATTGAGATTGACAATGATACCAAATTGATTGATTTTGTGGAAGACCCAATTGATCTAGATAATAATAGTTCGATAGAGGACCACGATATACTTGAGGCAAATAATTCACTAGAAATAATTACGAATGAGGATCCGATACAAGGTTTGTCTAAACCTTTGCATAATTCTATGTATATTGATCCTTTCCATCCAAGTGAAGTAGTTTCTCAAAGAGTTGTTAACCCAACTTTTAGGAAAATACCTCATTTAGGATTGGAGTTGTGTGCTTCTAAAGTTTTAACGGATTATTTTGCTTTTAAGTATCCACCACTTGATGTGTTTGATTCGAGTATTTGATAGACACATTTTTGTGTCTAATTTGTCTCGATTCTATATATTAATAGTGCTCATTTTTGTACTTATTATGGTGTTTTATGTGTGTGTAGGTATTTTTGGCCAATAAACATTTTTGGAAAAATCGGCTCGAAAAGTTGCGCCCGGTGGACACCTACTATTCGGACCCTCACTACGGATAAGGGGTACCCAAATTACTAAGGGGCACCCTCAGGACACCCCAAGGTAGCTGCTATCGGCACCCCTACTCTGGTTAGGGGGTGTTTCATTTTCTTCCCCCGTTTGAAATACTTTTTGGCGGGAAATCAAATCAGCATACAAGCTCGAGTTTTGGCATGGATTTAAGGAGATTCAATCTCAAAATTTTTATTGGGACGGACTTCCTAGAGCATAACAGGGTTGGTACCATCGATTGGATCGTATGAATCGGGCTGGATAAACCGGAAATGGGAAACAGAGTTGTGCTGCTTCACGGGTATCTTGATTCGGTAGTTGGAAGAGATTTGGCCGGATTTTTCTTGTGTTAAGGATTAGTATAACCCTGTTTCATCTAAACAGGGAATGTATGGCGTCCAGGTTCGAGAAAGAAGGAGTTTACATCGTGTTAGACCAAAACAGAGTCATGGAGAAATATTATCGTGGTTTTAGAGTCCATGAAGATTAGGAAAGAATTTAACGCCCAAGATTGAATTCATAGGGCACTGCTGGAGTTTTGTAGAGGTGGGATCGACCCAGATGACGCGTACAGGAGAGAAGAGATAGAAAAAGCCGTGACTTGGCCGTGGGGAGAGAAAAAAAGATATCGGAGATATTCTTAGGGTTTTAATCGATCTGTTGGCTATATAAGGAGTGGGTATGAGTCAAAGAAGGGGACGAAGACTTTAGGAGAAGTTTAGAACTCAACAGAAAAGATTCAGTCAAGTTGCAGAGAAAGATACACCAGCAGGAGAAGAAGAAGAAGCTGAAGAACAATAGACCCTTCAAGACGGTCGTTAATTGGGTCTTAGAATTTACAACAGTTCTACAGTGCTTATAACAGTTCTCTGTAACAGTTTCACCTTTGTAACAGTTGGTTTGTAGCGCCTATACAACGTTGCAAACAATCTGTTTTATTGTTTCTCATCTTTTTAATCATCTTTTGAGCTATAAACACATATTTTGAGACCATGATTAATATGAGGAGCTAAACCCCATTGCTGAGGCGATAGAGGAAGCTATTTTTCCAACAAAAAGTGGTATATTCTATTTTATCTTTTTATTTGCAATTATTATATGATTATTTGCCGTGAACTATCATTGAATATGATTTTTATTTGAGTGATTGTGATCTATTTTGATGGTGTATGCTTAGTTTTAAGACTTTTGATGATTCATACTTGGTATTTACAATTATTACTTTTGAAAATCTATTTGTTGCAATATTTTAGAATCAAATTAAACAAGAAAATTGCATAAATATAAGTATTGGTTTAATCACTTCGAACTTGGAAAATAGTGGAATCTTAGCCTCAGTGTTTCTTTTAATATTGATATCATCTTTGTCTGAGTTTGCTATAATTTTTTTTAGTGAGTTTTCTATTTTTGTTTTGAATTTAAGTCTAAGAAATCCTTCACAAGTTCGAGAGAACGACATCTTTCTTACCACTCTACACAACAATTAAAATCACACCAATTTTTGGCGCCGCTGCCGGGGACTTGTTTTTAGGGTTTGTTTATTTTTAGAAAAAAAAAAAGAAAAAAATTGTATTAGGGTTTATTATTTTTGTAATTTTTTTTTCTTTTCTTTTTGGACTTTGGACTTTTGGACTTTGGACATTATTTTTATTTTTACCCTACGGAAGGGTACTTTTAAATATAAACTGTTTACAAAGAAGGAGGACAATTACGATATTGTCTCTGCACCTTGGGTTCGTACACTGACATAGGAGTCAGTGGCCCGAGTCGACTACAACTGATTCATCCCCCGTCTGGAACGGGAGGTAAGATTCTAAACACTCGCGAATCCCCTGTCAGCGAGTTACTGGACTCCTTCGTATGCTTATATGTTGAGGACTGAATACGGACATTTATTTTTCTAGTAAAGGGCAAGGCCTGGCCATACAAGATGAGGGTTCGGATTTCATCACCGTTCTCTTCTTGCCCGCCTTAGGAACACATAACCTACGCGAACCTAAGCCTTAAAATTTTGACTAGAACAAGACCGATTGGGTAACGAGCTTAATAGGAAAGTTATTCGAAAAATATTGGTTACTCTTTTAAGCACACTTCGAAGTTCATGAAGGTTTATGTGAGTTGAATGCGTGACTGCGCCGCATTGTAATTCCGGTGAGGCCTTGGGTATCAAAGCTCCACCGAGCTTCCCTCGCCTCTATTCAACTCACTTTGACTCGGATTGATTCCAGAGGGGTTTGCTTAAATTGTAACGAATTCCCTTTCGAAGGATTAGAAGCTGGTCTAGAAACAATATAAGTGGAGCCATCATGCTTTTTGTTTGCTAGAAATCAATAGGTTTGATTTGGTTGAGTCGGCCTTGATTTGTGATTGCATAGAATTCCCTTCCTAATTCTTTTATATGCCTGAACGTAAAAGAGACGCCCTAGGTAGATTTGTTAAAGAGAAACCTAGTAGTTCTAAGCGTCTCGATTACCTCAATTTAGAAAGTCCGATTTTTGAAGAGTCCGTTTTTGAACGTCAGTTTAAGGAGACAATCCCTAACATTCCGATAGTGCCAGAAATGGCAACTTTGAAAGCCTTGTTAAACCCGACTAGGGCTACTCGTCCCTCGTGTATCAGGTTAGCTGAAACGGAAGCAACTTATGAACTTAAACCTGGGACCTTACAGCTGCTCCCAATCTTCTTAGGGAAAGAAAATGAAAACCCCTATTTTCATGTTAGGGACTTTGAGGAAATTTGTAGTACCCTAAAAATTAGAAACCTTGATGATGATGCTTTGAAACTTAGGTTATTCCCTTTTTCCTTGAAAGATAAAGCCAAATCGTGGCTATATAGTTTGGCTTCTGGTTCAATAGAAACATATGAACAACTTACATCTGCCTTTTTGAACAAGTTTTTCCCTAGGCACAAAACATCGTCTATTAGGACGCAAATCTGCACGTTTTCTCAACAAGAGGGAGAATCTTTGTATAGGTATTTGGAAAGGTTCAATGATTTATTAGCCCAATGTCCTCATCATGGTCTAGAAAAGGTTAGGTTAGTTCGGATCCTTTATGAGGGTTTAGATTATTCTACTACAACCACAGTAGAATCTATGTGTACAGGTGGGTTTGAAAACCAAACAGTTGATGAGGCGATGACATATTTGCATGAAATTGCCGAAACGACCCAACAATGGGAAAATAATAGGGAACCCCAGAAAACAATTCTTCTAAGCAGAGGAAACGTTAATAGGGTAGAAGGAGGCTATGAATCAGATGCAAAAATTGTTGCAATAGCGAAAAGGTTATAAGCTTTAGAAGTGGGTCACACTAGTGGTAGATTGGAGCCTTTTTGGGAAGGCCAGAATAATGAAGAGCAAGCCAATGCTCTCTATAATAACACTAGATTTGATAACCGTCAAAAGTTTGACCCATATTCGAAACCTATAATCCTGGTTGGAGAAACCATCCGAACTTTTCGTGGTCTAAGGGCCAAAGTCAAGGTCAGTTTAGTAATTCTAATGCTCCCCCAGGTTTTGGTTACACTAAGAATTCTTCAGGCCCAGAAAATAAAACGACTAGCTTAGAGGACTCTATTAAGATGTTAGCAAAAACTCAGGATATGTTA
This sequence comes from Papaver armeniacum, assembly GCA_023531295.1. NCBI lineage: Eukaryota > Viridiplantae > Streptophyta > Magnoliopsida > Ranunculales > Papaveraceae > Papaver > Papaver armeniacum. The sequence continues at coordinate 403,307 of JAJJWW010006781.1, forward strand.
GCACAAAACCAAATTAGTTTTCAACAGGAAACCAAGCAGAACTTTCAAACTAATGCTCAGAGTCTAGCTAAGTTAGAACTTCAAGTGGGCCAAATAGCTAAGACCTTAAGTGAAAGAGATAACGGAAGGTTCCCTAGTCAGACTAATCCCAATCCTAGAGGAGTTCATGAAGTAGGTGCAAAAACATCGAATCAATTGAATGCTATTAGAACCCTTAGGAGTGGTAGAGTAGTAGACAATCAGGTAACCATGCCCGATAGTGAACATACTGTAGTTCACCCCTCAGGATCTCACCCCTCAGGACCACCACTAGCTGAAGGGACTGATAAAGTTTCTGATGATGTCAATACTGTTCCTGAGAGGTCTGATTCCGTGCCTAGAGCCCCGTTTCCCCAACTATTAGTACCAACAAAGAAGGAATCGAACTTTAATGACATATTGGAGGTTTTTAAGCAAGTTACCATAAACCTTCCTTTATTAGATGCAATTAGGCAAATTCCTGCTTATGCCAAGTTCCTTAAGGATATGTGTACGCGAAAGCGAAAACTTAGCGTCCATAAGAAAGCCTTTTTAGCTAGTCACGTAAGTTCAAACATTCAGAACACCACAACTCCAAAGTACAAAGACCCAGGTTCCCCTACCATTGCTTGTACAATAGGTAAACCTTAGGGTAGAAAAAGCTTTACTTGACTTAGGAGCCAGTGTGAACTTACTTTGCCATACCATGTGTACTTCTGACTAGGACTTGGTGAAATGAAACCTACTCAGATGACATTGCGGTTAGGTGATAGGTCTATTAAAATTCCTCGAGGTGTTATTGAGGATGTTCTTATTGAGGTCGACAAGTTTATTTATCCAGTGGATTTCGTGGTCCTAGATACCCAACCTGTCCCCGACCCAGAGAACCAAATACCTGTGATATTAGGTCGCCCATTTTTAGATTCGTCTAATGCGATCATTAACTGTCGAAATGGTGTGATGAATTTATCTTTTGGTAATATGACTATGGAGATGAACATTTTTAATGTCAGTAAGCTACCGTATGAGCTAGATGACACATGTGTTGAAGAGGTGAACATGATAGAAACCTTAGTTCAGGAGTCATTACCAAACATTTTGTCTGAAGACCCATTAGAAAGTTGTCTATCCCATTTTGGTTTAGATTTTGATGACGATAGCACTATTGCACAAGTGAATGCTCTATTAGATTCTACCCCTGTGTTAGACACTGATAGATGGAAAGCTAGGTTCGAACCATTACCAGTTTCTGAGAATACCTTAATTCCTTCTTTAGAAGAGCCTCCTAAGTTGGACCTAAAACCACTACCCGACACTCTAAAGTACGTGTTTCTAGGCCCATCTGAGACTTTACCTGTGATTGTAGCTTCCAATTTGGATAGTGATCAGGAAAGTAGGCTAGTAAAAGTACTTCAAGACAATAAGGAAGCTTTAGGGTGGACTATAGCAGACATTAAGGGTATAAGTCCTCTTGTGTGTATGCATCAGATTCACTTAGAAGAAGACTCCTAACCTTCTAGGGAGATGCAACGTCGCTTGAACCCTAACATGAAAGAGGTAGTTCGAAAAGAGGTGCTTAAGTTGTTAGATGCGGGTATTATCTACCCAATTTCAGACAGTAAGTGGGTCAGCCCCGTTCGAGGTTGTCCCCAAGAAATCGGGTATCACGGTAGTCCGAGAATGATAATAATGAGTTAATCCCGACCCGAGTAACCACGGGATGGCGTGTCTCAGATCGACTATAGGAAATTGAACAAGGTCACAAGGAAGGATCACTTTCCCCTTCCTTTTATCGACCAAATGCTAGAGAGATTAGCTGGACATAGTCATTATTGCTTCTTAGATGGCTACTCCGGTTATAATCAGATCGTTATTGCCCCAGAAGACCAAGAGAAAACCACTTTTACTTGTCCCTTTGGTACCTTTGCATATAGAACCACGCCTTTCGGGCTATGTAATGCCCCTGCGACTTTTCAGCGTTGTATGATGAGCATATTTTCTGATATGGTAGAACGGTTTCTAGAGGTCTTTATGGATGATTTTTCAGTGTTTGGTTCATCTTTTGATGAGTGCTTGCATCGTTTGACATTAGTGTTGACTAGGTGTAAGGAAAAGAATTTAGTGCTTAATTGGGAAAAATGCCATTTCATGGTTAAATCAGGAATTGTGTTAGGGCACATCGTTTCTTCTAAGGGTATAGAGGTAGATAAAGCCAAAGTTGACCTTATTAAGACTTTAAGGGTCCCAAAAACCGTAAAAGATATTAGGTCATTCCTAGGGCATGCGAGTTTTTACCGTCGATTCATTAAGGATTTTAGCTTGATTTCTAGACCTCTCTGCAATTTACTTGCAAAAGATGTTAAGTTTGTCTTTGATGATGCTTGTTTAGAGGCTTTTGAGAAGCTTAAGAATTTACTCACTCTTGCCCTGAGATAGTCCAGGCGCCTAACTGGAACCTACCCTTTGAAATTATATGTGATGCTTCAGATTATGCTATAGGTGTTGTGCTAGGTCAGCGTGAAAAAAAATTACTTCATGTGATTTATTATGCTAGCAAAACTCTGAATGATGCCCAAATGAACTATACAACTACCGAAAAGGAACTATTAGCCATCGTGTTTGCCTTGGATAAGTTTAGATCCTACCTATTAGGTTCTAAGATCGTAATCTATCTCGATCATCTTTGCTTTGAAATACCTTTTGTCTAAGAAGGATACCAAACCTAGATTGATTAGGTGGATCCTTTTGTTACAAGAATTCTGTCCTGACATTAGAGACAAAAAGGGTGCCGAAAATGTAGTAGTAGACCACTTGTCGAGGCTAGTTGTTAGTTCCCCTAATGATTACCTTCCTATAAGGGATAGCTTTCCTGCTGAACAATTGTTCTCTGTTTCCTAATCACCTTGGTATGCGAATATAGTGAATTATCTTGTTACTGGTCGAATGCCTCAACATTGGGGTAAGCAAGATCGTTCTAGGTTTTTAGCCGAGGTTAAGCATTTCTTTTGGGACGATCCTTATCTTTTAAGTATTGTCCGGACAGTTATTAGGAGATGTATACGAGATTGACCAGTCCAGATTATCTCCTTTTGTCATGAACATGCATGTGGGGGTCATTTTAGTGCTAAAGAAGACTGCGCTAAGATCTTTGCAGTGTGGTTTTTCTTGGCCTTCGTTGTTTAAAGACTCCCATAGTCATTGTGTTTCTTGTGATCGTTGCCGAGGTTAGGAACCATTTCCGTAGAAATATGATGCCTTTAAACCCTATTTTAGTGATTGAGGTCTTTGATGTGTGGGGCATTGATTTTATGGGTCCATTTCCTAATTCTTTAGGTTATCTCTACATACTTGTCATTTTGTAGACTATGTGTCTAAGTGGGTTGAGGCGGTTCCGTGTAAAACAAATGACCACGGTGGTCGTAGTCCGATTTTGAAAGAGAACATACTTACACGTTTTGGTACGCCGCGAGCTATAATTAGTGATGGAGGTTCACACTTTTGTAATAGACCGTTTGCTCTTTTAATGAAACAATATGGTATTACCCACAAAGTAGCAACCCCATATCACCCACAGACTAGTGGTCAGGTAGAGGTCTCCAACAGGGAAATTTAGCGTATTCTAGAGAAAACAGTTAATCCTAATAGGAAAGACTGGTCGTCGAGGCTTACTGATGCCTTATGGGCTTACCGTACTGCGTTTAAGACACCCATTGGAATGTCACCTTATCGTTTAGTGTTTGGCAAGGCATGTCACCTTCCTATCGAGTTAGAGCATAGAGCCTATTGGGCTATTAAGAACTTAAACTTTTCACTTGACAAGGCAGGAGCTCACAGAAAGCTCCAACTCAATGAGTTGGACGAGATTCGTAGAGATGCATACGACAATGCTAAGGAGTATAAGAACAAAATGAAACTTGTGCATGATAAGAATATTTTACGAAAGTCATTTTCTCCAGGTCAAAAAGTTCTTCTGTATGACACTCGTTTGCATCTATTTACCGGGAAGTTGCGCTCTCGGTGGACCTGTCCTTTTGTAGTCCGTACTGTTTTCCCTCATGGCGCTATTGAGATTGAGACACCAGATGGTAGTAGTTCTTCAAAGGTTAACGGTCAGCGATTGAAGCCCTTTTTAGAGCCTTTTCCTACGGGTGATGTTGAGGAGGTCCCTACGGAGGACCCTGTTTACCTTGATTGACTATCAAGGCGGTTTTGTATGTTGTATATTATTTTTGTAGGTTTTTGGTTATACTTCACCCAGGTACTATCTTTCCGACTTCTCTCTTTACTATTTCCTCATATTACTTATATTTTTGGTACTGTTCTTTAATTAGAAACATTGAGGACAATGTTAGATTTAAGTTTGGGGGTGGGGTAGAAACTTTTGTTACCTTTTTGTTACAATAAATAAACTCCAGAGCCTAGAAATTTATGCTTATTAAGGATGGCACTAACCAATCTAAGTGGATGGAAGTATTTTGGTTGTAGGAGTTGAGGAACCAATCTGATTAGATGGCAACATCTAAAGAGTCTATTCATAAAAGCACGAGCTCAGGTGTTAGAAATAACATGATAGTTTCACCATATCTCGTTGAGTCCTTTTCACTTCTGTTTTTATTTTGTTTTTAAACTATGTTTCTCTAAGTGATTAGGTGGGGCCCACGAATCAAGTTGTTACCGATGCTAGGGTGAATTAGAGTGATTGAGATACAAAAAAAAAAAAAAAAAGAAATAAAGAAAGAAAAAGAAAAAAAAAGAAAAGAAAAAAAAGTGAGACCAGACCATTTGACCAACCGGAATAAATTCAACCACTGGAACCCTTGTATATGCCAGTTATGTTGACCTAGAGTTAGGATTATCGACCACTGGTTCCCTTGTATATGCCAGTGTGTTGATATTAGTCAGACTAGTATCTCAGTCCATTAGGATAGGTTCATTTTGGCGGAGGCCTTCAGACAGATATTGGAAACACCATTCACTTAGTAAACATCAAAACCATCTATGTTTTTCTCTATATCCATCTTCTTGATCTATCCATGTGATTAGTTTTGACTCCGGGTATTGATGTCCATAGTGCGACTATCTGAGTAGAGCTCTGTGACTTATATATGAATTTTAGTATGCTTGAGTGCAAACTCGTGTACATCAATTGGAATTTCGCATCGGGGTACTTCCTCCTGTATTCAATAAGTATGCCAACCAAGGAGATTTTTTAGTGCCTTCCAAGGTTCTGCGTAGATAGTTAGGGTCTGGAGTATAAAGGTTTTGTGGGTACACCTCTGGTAAACCCTCCCGAGACTATAACTCGGTTTGGGGGTATTTGATAGACACATTTTTGTGTCTAATTTGTCTCGATTCTATATATTAATAGTGCTCATTTTTGTACTTATTATGGTGTTTTATGTGTGTGTAGGTATTTTTGGCCAATAAACATTTTTGGAAAAATCGGCTCGAAAAGTTGCGCCCGGAGGACACCTACTATTCGGACCCTCACTACGGATAAGGGGTACCCAAATTACTAAGGGGCACCCTCAGGACACCCCAAGGTAGCTGCTATCGGCACCCCTACTCTCGTTAAGGGGGTGTTTCATTTTCTTCCCCGTTTGAAATACTTTTTGGCGGGAAATCAAATCAGCATACAAGCTCGAGTTTTGGCATGGATTTAAGGAGATTCAATCTCAGAATTTTATTGGGACGGACTTCCTAGAGCATAACAGGGTTGGTACCATCGATTGGATCGTATGAATTGGGCTGGATAAACCGGAAATGGGAAACAGAGTTGTGTTGCTTCACGGGTATCCTGATTCGGTAGTTGGAAGAGATTTGGCCGGATTTTTCTTGTGTTATGGATTAGTATAACCCTGTTTCATCTAAACAGGGAATGTATGGCGTCCAGATTCGAGAAAGAAGGAGTTTACATCGTGTTAGACCAAAATAGAGTCATGGAGAAATATTATCGGGATTTTAGAGTCCATGAAGATTAGGAAAGAATTTAACGCCCAAGATTGAATTCATAGGGCACTGCTGGAGTTTTGTAGAGGTGGGATCGACCCAGATGACGCGTACAGGAGAGAAGAGATAGAAAAAGCCGTGACTTGGCCGTGGGGAGAGAAAAAAAGATATCGGAGATATTCTTAGGGTTTTAATCGATCTGTTGGCTATATAAGGAGTGGGTATGAGTCAAAGAAGGGGACGAAGACTTTAGGAGAAGTTTAGAACTCAACAGAGAAGATTCAGTCAAGTTGCAGAGAAAGATACTCCAGCAGGAGAAGAAGAAGAAGCTGAAGAACAATAGACCCTTCAAGACGGTCGTTAATTGGGTCTTAGAATTTACAACAGTTCTACAGTGCTTATAACAGTTCTCTGTAACAGTTTCACCTTTGTAACAGTTGGTTTGTAGCGCCTATACAGCGTTGCGAACAATCTGTTTTATTGTTTCTCATCTTTTTAATCATCTTTTGAGCTATAAACACATATTTTGAGACCATGATTAATATGAGGAGCTAAACCCCATTGCTGAGGCGATAGAGGAAGCTATTTTTCCAACAAAAAGTGGTATATTCTATTTTATCTTTTTATTTGCAATTATTATATGATTATTTTCCTTGAACTCTCATTGAATATGATTTTTATTTGAGTGATTGTGATCTATTTTGATGGAGTATGCTTAGTTTTAAGACTTTTGATGCTTCATACTTGGTATTTACAATTATTACTTTTGAAAATCTATTTGTTGCAATATTTTAGAATCAAATTAAACAAGAAAATTGCATAAATATAAGTATTGGTTTAATCACTTCGAACTTGGAAAATAGTGGAATCTTAGCCTCAGTGTTTCTTTTAATGTTGATATCATCTTTGTCTGAGTTTGCTATAATTTTTTTTAGTGAGTTTTCTATTTTTTTTTTGAATTTAAGTCTAAGAAATCCTTCACAAGTTCGAGAGAACGACATCTTTCTTACCACTCTACACAACAATTAAAATCACACCAGTATTGTGCAGGTTCACCAAGCTGAGGAACCTTTTGAAGTACCCGAATTATATGTTCTTTATCCACTTTAGAGTGTAGATTTTGTGCTAATTTTTTTGTGAAGCTGTTATTTGCATTGCAGATTGTTATTTGGAAGGATTACCAAATTTTCAGATTATTGATGTACGGACGATAACAATAACGTCGGGCTGACGATGTTAAACCAAGCGCTTCATGGGAGGCAACCCATCGGTTTTGTATCTCTATCCCTTTTGTTTTTATCTTTTTCTTAGTTTTTCTTATAATATTTTGCATTCCCATCTTAGATTTTACAAAGTCCTATATCTATAATGAAAGTTTTGACGAATTCTCGTCAGAAATTTCTGACTGCGTAGTTGTCACGAAAATAGCTCTCGAGACTTCATACGGAGTCCCATTTGAGTGGTTGACCCCAAATTTTAAATAGGATAGACTCAACTTTCTTTTAAAAAAAGAAAATCTGAATTTGGAGTCTGTTAAGTTGGAGAGATTGGCCTGGACATTTGAGTTTTGGTATTTTTCTAGAACTTTTTAAGATTGCATGTCAGTCAGTCTGGAGGCCATAAAAGTCAGACCGTTTATCGAACAACTGTGCCCTTTTAAAACCTTATAGAAAAGACGTAGGCAAACAACTTTCGTTTAGGATGTTTTTCCTATTTCCCTACCCATTTTTACAGCTTTTGAGTTTTTCAGGGCTGTTATGTCAGAAATCAGAATTTTCGGTTTTGAACATTGAGGACAATGTTGAGTTTAAGTGTGGGGGAGTAGTTAAGCATGTTTGGCTTGCATATAAAAAAAATAAATAAATATATACTCTTTGATTTCTTGCATTCTTGAGACTTCATCTTTTGGAGTTAATTATGAGTTGTAAAATCCTTAAATATATACGTTCATAATTGAATGCGAAACTAAGCTATGGTAGTCATTTGAAAGATTTATCCTCGCAATTAATCATTACTGAATCACTTTCTTTTTATTTTTGCAGTTATATGTTTCTCTAAAGTGATTTGGTGGGATCCTGATACTGCCATGGATGTTGTAGCAAGGTAATCATTGGTTGAGTATATAAAAGCCCCATAAGACAATTGTCTTACACTCATAAAGAGTGAGCCAAATATATATATATATATAAGGCTCCTCTTCATTTATCGACCCTAATAAATGATAAGTCCGGAATTACGGACTAATCATAGTCGATGAAAACAAAAAACCATTTCATCATTATATAGCAAGTCAAAAAGACTATTGATGAGGTTCTCGACACTTTGATAGCAGTATGTGTGAAACGTTGTCCCTGTCTCCGTCGCCTAAACAAGCGTGGAATGCAGGATCCAAGGCAACTATCACATACTTGTTGAAAAGGAAACATGCGCTTAGAGTATCTAATCACGGGGTCAAGTTAAATGGGTGCTTCTCTCAACTATTGCGCTATAAATAAGAATCCTTTGACGACATTCATACAAGTATTGTGGGTAACATCTTTCACTTTAGTCAACATTTACATACTTCACTTTTCTATTTCCATTTTCTTATCTATCCATGTGATTTCAGTATGCGAGTACTGTGACAAACGTTACAACAAGTACAATGACTATCTTAGTAGAGTTTTGCAATCAGGTTGAATGTCATACGTAAGTAATTTCTTGTGTGTGATGATTGGAATGTATGTGGGATGTTTGCAGCTAAAGAACTTATGCAGGCTAATTATTAGCTACTACTTTGTGTCTTTCCTTAGTGGTTCTTCCAAGGTTAGAAATTGGAGTAGGTTTTGTGGGTATACCTCTTGTAAACCCTCACGAGACTATAACTCGTCCACTAGCGACACCTAGGGGTTTAAAGGCTTAATATACATGCTAAGTGTAACCGTTTTCTCAACGACATGGAGTTGTTGTATTTAGGATTAGTTTTATTTAGTTTGCTCGAGGACTAGCAAAAGCTAAGTGTGGGGTAATTTGATAAGTGCATAATTCATATGATTTTAGTGTCCATTCCATACTTGTTTAAGCTATTATTCTTGCATATTTTCGTATTATTACTCTTGTTTTCTCTTATTTGTCTCAATTAGGTGAATCATCCACAATGGAGCTACAAAGTTCTGAAAAGAGCTAGGAAGAGAAGTATTCCAAGTATCCAAGTGCACAAGTCAAAGAGAAGTGGAAGAAAAGCGACGAAAAGGAGCAAAACACTCAACATCAAGAGAAGGGCCAAAGACCGATCTTAACTCATTCAAATTAAGTATTTATCATCACCATCTTTAAGAGAATTGAAAGACAAAAATAATGCAAAAATAATGAGGTCATTCCGAGTTCGTAGGAAGAAGTTGTGGCCAAAACAAGCTTTTATTGAATACCGAAGACAGTAAGGTACGCGTACGTGTACGCATACCTAAGTTACGAAAATTTCTACTGGAATTTGAGGTACGCGTACTTAGCAAGTAGGAAAACGTGTATGCACACCTTGGAAGGCCTAAGGGCACGTTTGGAGTCGTTATTTCGTATTTTCGGGTCGGGTTCTTGAACCGAACTAAATACTTGATGGCCAAGCAATGTAAACCTATAAAAAGGTATTAGGTCATGTAAAATCGAGCATCTCATATTATACTTTTTTTCTTCATTAATATTTTAGGGTTTTCCCCTTTAGAGGGAAACCGGGTAATTATGTAATCATGAGTAGCTAAATCCTTTGTTCATTAAGGATGAATTCAATGTTCTAAGCGTGAAGCTTTATTAATAATACAAGTCTATTTGAGGTTTTAATCATCATCGTTTGTCTTTACCTTATCTAGGGTTTATGAGTGATTCTTAGATTGATTTGGGATGCATACTAGATTAGTTTATTGATCATTCTATTGCTAGTAGAAGTTATGATATAAGTAATCGTCGAATAACTCTCTACACAAGTAGAAATCACGTGACCTTACAGAGGGATTCTGTGGAGGAATCGTGTGTAAAAACAACACCAGCAAGTAAACCTTGATCTAAGAGTTTAACTACTGGGATCAACCTAAATTAACAAAGCTTAAGGCATTCGATTGGATTACACCTTGAGTGATTTACTACTTGGTGGTTCGTTGGACAGAATCTGGTAGTCGAGAACTTCCGTATCCAGTGATTAAAGGAGTTTTGGGGATAACAGTGATCTAACTGTTATTCTACGGTTGGTGATGAATGGTTCCAACGGAAGATAGATAGGTATATTAATCCAGTTATCGCTTGGGAACGGCGAAGGATTCCTTAATCATCTCTTTTATTTATTATTATTTTTATAATTATCTTGCAACCAAAACCCCATTTGTTTTACTTTATTTTGCTAATACAAATAACCTATCAATTACACAGCTCTCTTTGGGAACGATCTCTTACTACTGCTATATTACCAGTTAATTAGTGAGAAATATATTTATTAATTTGTTGAGCCTACGACAGCCCATCATTAGCTAATATCATACCAGTGGCAAAGAAGAATGGAAAAGTCCGATGTTGTGTCGATTATCGAGATTTGAATCGCGCATGTCCAAAAGATGATTTCCGAGTTCCAAACATAGATGTAATGGTGAATACCACATGCGGGCATGATATGTTTTCTTTTATGGATGGGTTCTGCGGATACAATCAGGTGCGAATGGCATCGGAGGATGCCCACAAAAAAAGCTTTTCAGATGTCATATGGGAATTTTTATTATGTTGTGATGCCTTTCGGATTGAAGAACGCGGGCACAACTTATCAACGGGCGATGGTAGCTATTTTTCACGATATGATGCACCAGATAATGGAAGTATACATCGACGATATTGTGGTGAAATCTAGGGCGCGGGAAGATCACTTGGAACACTTGAAGAGCGTTTTCGACAGATGTAGAAAGTATCACTTAAAGATGAACCCCCTCAAATGCGCTTTTGGTGTTACCTCCGGAAAATTTTTAGGATTTGTTGTCATAGACAAAAGAATACAAATTGATCCAAGTAAGGTGGAAGCGATAGCTACTATGAGGCCGCCTGCAAATGTGAAAGAATTACAAACTTTTATAGGAAGAATATCTTACGTCCGGAGATTCATCTCAGGATTGGCACAGCTACTGTCCTCCTTCTCACCATTATTAAAAAAGAATAAGTCGTATGCATGGGGAGATGATCAAGAGCGAGACTTTCAGAAGCTTAAGGAATGTCTGATTAGTGCACGAGTCTTACGACCACCTGTCAGAGGTGAACCTCTTTACCTATACACAGCTTTTACTAGCATGGCAGTCGGAACATTTCTAGCCCAGGACCTCGGAAATGACCAATTATGTCCGATCCACTATATCAGTAGAGTCTTCAGAGACACGGAGTTTAGATACTCAAAGGCGGAGCAAGCATGCTTAGCGCTCATCTATGCCACACATAAGTTGAGATCGTATTTGCTCGCTCACAAGACCATAGTTGTAGCAACTGCTAATCCAATCGCCTATTTTTCCACCAAACCTGTCTTGTCCGGCATAACAACTTGATGGTTACTGTAGTTATCTAAATTTGAACTAAAGTACCAGCGATCCAAAGGAGTGCGCGGAAAAGCGTTTGCAGATTTGTTAACATCGTTTCCAAGAACAGACATGATGGAAATAAGTGAAGAGATACCTGGAGAGGTTGCGGAAGCAGAAGAAGAAGAACGATGGGCAATGTTCTTTGACGGATCATCCTACGGTTCCCACGGAGGAGCCGGTATAGTATTCGAAACACCTAAACGAGATTTGTTGTCGTTCGCCTTCAAACTAGATTTCGATTGTAGTAACAATGTGGGGGAGTATAAGGCATTAATCCTGGGACTACGTATGGTGGAAGAACTTAATCTGGGAGCGATAGACATAAAAGGATACTCAAAGATGGTTAAAAGTCAGATATCAGGAGACTTCCAAGTGAAAAAGGCGCACTTGGCTCCTTATCGAGCAGAATTCCAGGAGTTGATAGCAAAAAGAGGGAGCACCATCATCGAGCATACATGTAGAACCACTAACCGCCATGCCGACGCATTGTCTACCTTAGCCGCAAATATGCAATTGAATGAAACGGATGAAGGGACGGTAATAGTAAAAAGATGGCGCTACCGAGCACTTGGAAGGAAGATGCGGCGTTCCAACAAAAGGATGACTGGAGGACGGATTATATCGAGGATTTAACTAGAGAAGTGGACGAGCAGTTGTTGCCCACAAAGATATTAAAGCAGTTTGTCATAGTACGAGGAACACTATATTACCGAATGCCCGGAGGAGCTTTATCACGCTGCATAGGGAAGATAGAGGCGCAGTAGATAATGAGCCGCGTTTATGCAGAGTCCTGCGAACATACATGAGGGATTCCATTGTATCGCCGTCTTCAGAGAGTCGGTGTATATTGGCCGAGTATGGCAGTCCAAGCGGCGACAATACAAGACAAGTTCCAAGACTGTCAAGCGCCTCCACAACAAACAGAGGTGTGCAGCGCGGAAGTAGAAGACTGGAGGCAACCATATATAGATTTCATTCAGCATAAACATTTGCCGCAAAATAGGCAAAACGCGCTCAAGATTCAGAGGAAAGCCGGTCGATTCTTCATAAATGAAGGAATCCTCTATAGGAAAAGCTATGGGGATATAATACTGTGCTGCCTATTACAAGAAGAAGCGGAAGTAATAATGGCTATATCCCATAACGCGGAGCATCAAGGTATGAGAAAACTATTTCTACAACTATACGAAGGAGGATTCTATTGGCCCACGATGGAATTCGATACGGCTGAGCACGTGAAAAGGTGTCAGATGTGTCAAAGCCACAGACCACTAATCCACGCTCCACACACGTTGCTGCACAGTGTTGTTAATCCCTGGCCTTTCCACAGTTTGGGACTCGATATCATTGGAAAGATTAGTCCAACCTCATCCGGACGACACAAGTACATTATTACCGCAACCGAGTACTCCTCAAAATGGGTAGAACCTATCCCGCTCCGTGATTACTCCGGAGCCACGATCGCAACATTTATCAAGGAACATATCATATGCCGATTTGGAGCGCCGATGATTATTCGCTCGGATAATGCCACTTTATTTGTCAACCAGACAGTCAAGGAATTGTTAGATCAGTATGGTATTAAGTTTCATACCTCGACTGTCTATTGCCCTCAGGGGAATGGGCAGGCGGAAGCTACCAATAAAATATTGTTGAGAATACTAAGTAGATTGGTACATGATCATCACAAGAGCTAGCATGAGGAGCTACCACTTGCGCTTTAGGCATACCGTATTTCCAAGAGAAGTTCAACCGGAGCCTCACCTGATTCCTTAGTATATGGGGTGGATGCGATACTACCAGTGGAAATTGTCATCCCTTCAGCACGAGTAGCTATGGCTAGTCTCAATACTCCGGACGAGGTTAGTCGATTTTCCCATCTTGATACCTTAGAGGAGCGAAGGGCCAATGTCGAACGGTTTGCAGACAAGTATATGCATAGGACAACGAGATACTATAACCAGAAGGTGAAGTAAATACTTTTCTCCGTAAACGACACAATAATGAAGATCGCCATGCACGTTCAACGAAATGAAAAAGCAGGAAAGTTTGCCGCGAACTATGAAGGCCCTTATATGATCATTGAAGCAGCAGAGAGTGGATATTATTACCTCAAATGGATGAATGGATCACGAATCAACACCCTTATCAATGGTAAATGGCTGAAAACCTATTATGCATAATAACTAAATTTACGTCGGACGGCTGATTATCAATAATATAAGTTTCTTAGCATAACTATGTGTCACTATAAAATAGGCCTGAGTCTGGCTAGGTTCTGTGCATGACCAATGAAGTGCACCAATAGCCCCGAGTCTGGCTAGGTTATGTGCACGACTAATGAAGTGCACCAATAGCCCCGAGTCTGGCTAGGTTCCATGCATGACTAATGAAGTGAATCAGTAGCCCCAAGTCTAGCTAGGTTTTGTGCACGACCAATGAAGTGCACCAATAGCCCCAAGTCTGGATAGGTTCCGTGCACGACCAATGAAGTGCACCAATAGCCCCGAGCCTGGCTAGGTTCAATGCACGACTAATGAAGTGCATCAATAGCCCCAAGTCTGGCTAGGTTCTGTGCATGACTAATGAAGTGCACCAATAGCCCCGAGTCCGGATAGGTTTCATGCACGACTAATGAAGTGCTTCAATAGCCCCAGGTATGGCTAGGTTCTGTGCATGACCAATGAAGTGCATCAATATCCCCAAAGCCGTCTAAGCTCCGCGCACGACCAATGAAACACACTAAGATTCCCGAGGATGACCATAGACGTAACATATAAGATAAATGTTGGTCTTGACTATCCGAACGGTGATACGTTTAATCGCTCAAGAAAAGACATAATAGATGGAATGCAAATATAGAACGGGTATAATCCCAAAGAAACACTTTGAGCAACGACATTGCGTAGAATATAATAAAGACAATCAAAGATAACATAATTGATATATTCATTCATAGACAGACAGAAATATCCGGAGTAATACACGAAGCGGATAAGACAAAGTGTTACATGGATAAAATCTAATAAGTTACTCTAAAGAACCGAAGATAGGGCTGAGCATGCGCGTCTCAGTCTGCCACGCGCAACGGCCAAGTCATTCTCTCTATGCTCCATCCAGACACGAGCGTTAGAAAATATCTCAAATGCTTTATCTGAAGCCATGCCGTTCTCCACTGAAGGGTCGACCCGACTAGCACTCAACCGATCCACATATAAATCAATTGCATGAAGATACTGCGTTTGGTTAATTTCAAATACATCCTCACACTCACGAGCAAGTCGAGCATTTCCGATAACAGTGGCTTGTAACAATTCAAGTTTTTGTTTTATAAGGAACAAAAATAAAGCACTAACTGATTCTCCCATAGTTCCTAATCTTTTTTTTCTGATAACGTCTAGGCTATATATAACAAAAAAAAATAAAAAAAATAATAATTTGTTTTTAAGATGATTCAGTTATAAGCATACGACAACGCGCGATATCTTGTTCCACATCTTGCATCATCACGAGTGCTTTATCATACTGAGTAGTAGCCGTGGATAAAGCAACCCGCATATACCCAAGTACTTGATGCACTTCGTGCATAATCCTCTTGGATGCATGGGCTTCTTGAGCCATGTCTAGCGTCCCATTCTGCTCTTCGAGAGCTTTTGCGCGCTTTATCTTGGATAGTTAACCTATGAGTCAGCAAGACCTCCACTTCACCTTTTAAAACTAATAGTCAAGCCAATTCTACTTGCTTATCAGAAGGATGCACGAGAGCGGATATATCACAGAAAGTTAATGCATACCCACGCAAGCGGTGAACCGGCTGATGAGTCCCATGTGCATGACAGTCTGCTATAGCCTGATCAATATCAATCATCATAATGGTAGATTCCTGGAATAGCCACTCTACTTAATGAAGAGCAGAGACAGCATCATCTAGCGCACGGTTTTGGTTCCGTTTCTAGCCAAACCAAAACCGAAACCAATACTATCGGTTTCTAAAAATCTAAACCAAACCAATCTATTAACCATTGGTTCGGTTTCTTAATGGTTTTAGCCGGTTTCGGTTTGTTCCATTGGGTTAATGGAAAACCGACTGTATGTCAGTTTTCTGAAACTGACAGTTCAAATCTTAAAAAAAAAATAACACGGTTGAATTTTTTTAACCTACCTGCAAAATGTAATTAACACACAAGCGTAGTTCATGACTCAAGTTTATAAGCATAGTTCAAAACATAAACATTACAGATTCAAAATACATAAACTTTAAGTTCTGCATGCTCCAAATTCCATATTCAAAGTGTGAGATGGACGAGGTAGATTAAATCTATCTGATTTTAATCAACGACCTATACTTATTGGTTTTCCATTGGTATTTAGTTCGGTTTTCAGGTCAAACCAAAACCGAACCAATAATGTCGGTTTTCAATTTTTTTTTACCATAACCAATCCATTAGTAAATGGTTTGGTTCGGTTTCTTCCTTATCGGTCTGGTTCGGTTCGGTTCCGGCGGAAAACCGAAACCATGTTCATCCCTAACCAAATATGTTTTATATTGCTCATTAAATCGCGCACGAGTACTGGCCCGATTCGTTGCCCTTACCTCCCTAAGTAACTCCACTTCAGCTCTCACAAGCGATAAACGGTTCAATTCAAATTCTCTCCCAAAGGGAGTAACCAACGTTGGCACAGAAACCAGTGAAAGCACATAACCATGCAAAGGGCGAGCCATTAAGAAAATTCTAAGATAAGAGAGCACACAAAGAATAAAGAAAATGAAGACACTATGTCAATGAACATTTTTACCCACTTCTAAAAATATACATCAAAGCATTCATTACTTAATAACTACTACCTATAAAAAAAAAAAAAAAAAAAAAGAAAATTTAGGGTAGCGCATGAAGCGCCCTGTGAACTTCAGTAAGAGCTATTTCAATAGATCTCACACTACGATCCGGCTCAACACACCGAAAATGAGTAATTAGACGTTGCTCGCGGCAATAGCCACGATGTTCAAGAAGACTCATATCAGGCAACCCGCCCTCACTTTGAATTTTCATCACAAGAAGATCCGCAACCGCCAACTGTTCATGCCAACAAGAATTTTCAATTTCAAACGTATCACGCGCAAGACACATCACCGCTAGAAGGCGGTTCAGATATTTTACTTCCAAAACCAATCTCACACGAGTAGCCATGAAACAAAAGATAACTACTTGAGAACTATTTACTTTGACAAACCAAGACGATTCTTATATATATATAACCAAATAACACAATACCCAAGAAAACATTTACGAATCCCTAAAAAAATAAAAAAATAAATGGCAGCAACCCTCTTAGGGACGTTCAGCTATAAGCGAGCGACAATGAACAATGTCTTGATCCAAGTCTTGCATAATCAAAAGCACTTCACCATACTGAGTAGTAGAGTCGGTATAAGCATTACGCACCTCTTAAAACACTTGATGAACCTTGTACATAACATCACTAGAAACATGCGCTTGTCGAGCCATGTCAAGCGTTTCCTTGTGCTACTCATAAGCTTTGCGCGCTTTATCCAGAGAAATTAATCGATGAGTTTGTAACACCCCTACTTCATCCTTTAACACCAACAAACGAGCTAATTCCGTCTTCTTATCGGTAGGATGAACAAGAGAGGACACGACACACAGAGCAAAACACATCTACGAAGATTAGGACCCGCTTGTTGAGTGATAAACGCTCGACAGTCAGCTATGGCTTGCTCAATATCAGTTATCATAATTATCGACTCTTGGAATAGCCGCTCAGCCTTGTTTCGAGTGGAAATAATATCGTCAAGCGCGCGTTGTACTTCTAGAGTCAACCGTCCGGATGCCTGCATTCTTTGAGCTATTGAATACGTCTCGTACTACTCATAAAACTGAGCGTGAGTGGCTGTTCTACTCGACATCCTGATTTCTCGGAGCATTTCTACCTCAACCTTTACTAACAGCAACCAAGTTAACTCATGATTCTTCTCATAAGGAATGACCAGCATTGGTACATGAGATAGAGCCAAAGAATAACCATGTAAATGACGAGCCATCTGCAGCAAATCACAATTCACAACAAAGAAAATGAAAGAAACTTGAAAGATACTAATAAAGCAATCCTACTTTTACCTATCTATAGAAATAAAACGATAACATCACATTAATTATTGTTCAACCATAATAATAAATGCAAAATAACCAAATAATAAAATATTTCTTGCAAAAGCAAACCATCAAAGTATCCTGACCAATTCAAGCAAAAGAAAGAAGAAATTATTGTTCGAAATCCACTCATAAAAAGTAAAAAATTAATTAATATCCAAAGTGACTAGCTATGCCCTCTTCTTGATAAGGCACACATTAACTTCCTCAGCAGCAGCCCGGGCAGTCCTCAGCTCCTCATTAGCTTGCCCGACGTCCGCCATCATCCGATCATACGCTTCCTTTTTGATATTGGGAACATTGAGCAGGCGCGTGTACTCTTGGTCCAGCTCTTCAATCTCGCGAGGCAGTATACTTCATGCATTATGACTCGCCTTTGCCACATCCAATAACTATTTGAGCCATTGAATCGGAAATCGAAGAAGAAAATGACTCTGAATGAGGGAATCCCACTTCCTCAACATAGCTGGATCGACAGGAGTTTCCTCCGCATGAGCAAGGCCATCCGCTATGCCCAACAAATCTTCGTTAGCCACAACTAAAGAACTAGCAAGCATTTCCTCGTGAACACACATATGACCAAATCTCTCCACTATGCGTCGATAATGAGCCGCTTTAGTAGAAGAAACCCAGAACCCATGCACCATCTAGAAGCGGTTGTCAACACCAGCCTTATCTGCTGTAATCGTACGAGGATAGCGGAATTGAGGATCTTCTGGAGTAGCCATTAGTTCAGTATCAGCATCCACGCCACGAGAAACTTTAGGAACTGTCTTGGAAGATTTCTGCCGCTTATCGTTAGCACTTCCGGACTCGCTGCCTTTAACCTGTAAGTTCGAGCCACTACCTTTGCCGTGGGCACCATCCCGCTTTCCCATATTCTAAGGAAAAAGAAGAAGAGATAAATAAACACTCTAAAACAATAATAAAACAATGATAACAATAAATAATGCACAACACATACCGGATCGGAAGAAGGAGGAAGATTGGTAGGAGAATGAAGCGATCGGCGAGAGGAAGAAGATGAGCTTGACGCGGATGGCTCCGAGTGATCTAATAAGAGATGAAAGCAAGAGAGAAAGGAAGAAATAAAATAATTTTATCAGAAAGACACAAGGAATGAAGATGTATATATAGATCATCAAGTGCATTTAATAATAACAACAAAATATTTTGACTGGCACGTGTCAATACTCAAAACCCAACAAGAGATGGTACAGTATACTCACGAGACTTAGAAGAGGGAGAGCTTTGATTCTCGGCGCCACCCTTAGGCCCACTGTCCTCCTGATAATAATCATGAACAAAATGATCCGACCCAGACTCGCTCGCAGCACCTAGCATATCAGAAGGAGTATGAAGAGGATGATTAGGATCCTGAATCGTCTTCACAATTAGAGGACGAGTGGAGTGTAAAGTCATACGGGAAGAAATCACTTCGAGACCGCTTTGACTGATCGATCGGCACAGTTGACGTTCAACACGCTCAATGAACGAACTCGCGGAAGGTGACCCCATTTTTGGACCCTGCGGAGAAAATGGAGGGGAAGTATTAGCAGAGCGAATGGAAGGTAACCGCAGAACATGCACCACACCAGCGTCTCGCTTCATCTTCTTAGCCAGCCGATCAGTCCTCCATTCATGGAGAAGAAGGTTAATGTATTCTTCAAAGAGTAGGCCCCTAGGTTTCTAACCAGTAGGCGGGGAATTCTAAAAGAGCATGACACAAACAAATATAAAATAAACTAAGGCAAGATTTGACTAGAAGCAAAGGAAGAAAATAGAAGAGAGGATACCTTAGCAGGATGAGACGTGACAAGAGGGATGTCCAAGGGTTTTACTGTCGAAGGATGCCTTCTCTTCTTAGAACCCGATGAAGGAGGTAAAGAACCACCTTTCCTATCCCTCTGAGGGGATTCATCACCCGGAAGAGGGTCCCAGCTAGTGACGAGTGGATGAAGAGCACGGCCTTTGTTGATCGAGGAGAGCTTATATTTCTTGGCAACCTCATCACTCAGCTTCACGCGTCCTGATGCGTGCATCTCTTTGAAATCCTCCTTGGTCAAAGCCGGAGGAGCGTATGGTTCCTTGAGGAGAAGGTTTAGCACATTCCTATTGACACCATTGCAATACTCAAGCCACTCGCTGGTGACACTGAATTGCCACTGAGATTGAAGCTGGAAGAAATCAAAATGACACCGATGATCACTCATCCGAAGACCATCTATAAAAACGAAGAGATTAAAACTCTTCCAGATCTCCAACTACTTAGATGAGGAAGGGGAGGGGGGACTATAAGGAACCCCTTGATCAAACCAAGTTGGCAAGCAACACGAACGGTGTTATACGCCTCGGATGAAAACTTCCCACCATGAAATCCAAGGAGACTCCCTGGTAAGGTAGAGACAATGATGTCGAAATCCTCGGATGAGGGCATATCCGCGGAAGACATCCTCCGTTGTGACTTGATAAAAAAATTATAATGCAAGGAACCAGTACAATCGTCTTGATATGTGATAGGGTTGAAATCAGCTCCCCTATCCATGAAATTCTTGAGCTTGGCCTTAGGAAGAAAACCCTTCTTGTGATAAAGAGCCATCCGAGGATGGGACTGAGGCACCGTCACAAATCGCTTGGAACCATCCTTCTGAATAACCTCCTCTTGCCACGAGAGAGAAAGGGGATTCGGCTGAGGAGGCATGTATATGGGAAAGCATTCCCAAGCCCATGCCTGGATGAAGTTAGCAGGGAAGAAAGTTTCCACCTCATGAGATCCGTCCACACGACGAATATCACGCGCCAGTAGATCCAGATGATGATACAAACCTCCTAGGAACATAGGGGCGAGTTGGAATGACACGCCACGGGACATTAACACTGCCATAGGAATAAGCTCATTCTTAATAATGTCCCTGGGACTGTACTCGAACACATCATGGCACAACCAAAAGAGAAGAAAAGCTGCCAATTCCGCTCGATTTGTGTCCACTTCACAAGGAGGAACGCCTTCACGCTCACTAGAAAGCAAAGGGGCCCAATATTTGATCCAACATGAGAAAGAGGCGCGGCGTTGCCCGGACTTTGGTTTCTGGCCGCTCTTTATCTCTTTTACATCGTCGGATTCTTCGGCAGCAGATGACTTCAGACGAGCAGCTTTGATGGCGGACGCCGTGAGCTTTGAAGAAGATGAAACATTAACTGGAGAATCATGGGCGGCGAACGCAACAGCTTTGCCCTTTCTTTTGCCTGCCGAGTCCTCCACTTCGTTCGGAGCCTCAGTGTTGACCTCCCCTGGCGGATGGAATGTTATAGAACTTGCTTTGGCTGCAATCAAGTGATCACGAAGATCTTTGTAGCTTTTGTTCAAAGACTTGTGAAGGCAGCAACCTTCGAAAACTGTATCACCATGGATAGGTAGGCCAGTAAGCACCACTACGTCTTCTAGAATGGGGGTTGCTTCACCCCAAGAGAATAAAAACGTGTGAGGATAGATTCCCCAACACGCACATAAACGAATCAAGCTATCATGATCTTGCCGGACGTATCTAACTTTGAAGCCTTTAAAGCAGCTTTTATACCTAAAGAACGGATGGTCCTATCATGATCCGGATTGGAGCAAATATAATCTACCCACGGGTCCCAAGCGGCGTGAGATTCAACGGATGAGCGAAGATTGATCGAAGGGAAGACATAATCCCCCCTATGAACCGCTAAACGGGTCATCTCCTCGTAGGCGGGTATGGGAGGCACATCCTCTTGAGGACAGATAAGCCAGCTTTCAGACGCGGATGGAGGAAATGGATGAGGATTCAGCATGCGTGAAATCCAATTGTCATCAGTCGGGAAAAGGGTAGTATTATCATCCGCTGTAGGCGGCCGTAGCTTATATTTGAGTCGGGGACTACCCCTTATCTCCTCCAGCGTATATGGCTCTGACCTGAGGGGCGCGTCATGGTTATGCGATTCATTATAAGAAGGAAAGGGAAGAAAGAGAAAGGGACGCAGTGAAAAGAATGATGATTGAGAAGCGAGGTCCCCTCTATTTATAGGGAGGTAAAAGAAGGAGTGGTTATTGAATAGGCCAGTAACTGCAGCATCCCAAGGGTCGTGAACTTAAACCGCCCAAACTCACCAGTCGTAACCGTCGCATCAATGTGTGACTGTTGACACGATCTTTTATCTGTCAAACAGTCAAGGTACTAATATTGATACATGAAAATAACCAATCCTAAAATAGATAACCCCTTAACCTATCAATGGTCCCTTTTAGAATGGAGAGACTAATGGACTAGGCCTAACCCACTAGGATGGGATAGTTCTAATGCATCCAAGAATACATTAATTTAGTTGGGCTTTAGCCCAAGAAGAAAGCCTCTTAGGGTTTGATAATAACTTAAGGAAAAGGAAATGGTAGTTTAGTAATATGTTAATCTTATGGGCATTTATCCAAATGATAGTCATTATAAAAGGGGAAAGAAGGGCACACTTAGGGATCATCATTAATCCACCATTACTTCTCATAAACCTCTCTACACCTTGGGAGTACTTTATGTGATTAGGGCTAGTTCCTCCTTCCCACGTTTTACCCTATCAACAGTACCCACAAAATCTTAAACAACACTTGCATATACTAATCGTCGGGTCCGTCTTCTGGAGGATCACCGACCCTGATTTCCGGGTTGTATTCAGGATTGTTAGCCTTAAATATTAAGTAGCACTCATAACATGTAAATTCTGTACGGGTATCTAGCCGAAACAAAAATTTGGCCATTTCCTCCTACGTAAAACATACATAAAGCAATAGGTTAGTGTTTATTTGGAAACAACTTTTCAAATATCATAACTATTTATGATGACCTACAATAATCGCAATTTTCGTGTGTTATGGGGCGTAACCATGAATCCTTCTTTGAATGTCAACTTACCTGCGTACCGCTATTTGAATTTAAGAAATCCGTTGTTGAACTTGTCGTCTAGTTCAGTTATTAACATTTCCAAACGCTTGTACAAAGCCGTCGAACACCAACGTCCATTTTTCATGGGCGGAGAGTTCTTGAATATCTTCAATAGGCAGAGTAGCAACATTTACAAACGTTGTGGTGATTGCAACATCTTCTTCTACGGTATACCCAACCATTACTATGTTATCTTCAGAAACAAAAATAATATGAGATACAGAGGATACTAAGTGTCCTATTTTGGATTGTTTGTGTTTATTAAGCTTATGACAACTTATAATAGGCATTGAAAGTAGCCGTTAGAAATCAGCCGTTAAAAAGTAGCTGCTAAAGTAGTTGTTACAAAGTAGTCGTTTGGTAGAAGAAAATAAAATTCAAATTATCGTTATTAGAAATATAAAAATTAATATTACTGAGAAAAAAGAAACTACATTACCGGAATTGAAACACGACATTACTTAAATAATAAACAATGAAACTAAGTTATTAAAAATAAAAATCTAAACTCAATAACTTAAAACTAACAAACTTTTAATTAAAATGGAACTGATTATGTTGTTGCCTCTCCAACTGCTTAGCCAATATGGAATTTTGTTTTAATTCAAAGTACTTTTTTGCATTTGGAGCCAGTGATTGGAGATCCATTTGCATTATTTCCCTTTCTTCTATCTCTCGATTACGTTCAATTTGTTGTTGTGTTGTATCTAGCAACCTTTCCATAATTTGGTTTTTTTGTTCCCGACGAGGTGCGACTATCATTCGGAATTCTTTTAGATAATCAACAAGTTTACTGCCAGCGTCGCTCATTTGGGAGTCTTGAGATGAGGGTGTAGCGGGTGTGGTTGGTCCAAAGCCCCTTTTATTAACTTGGGCTTTTTTCGAAGCTCTAGACTTGCGTTTATCTTCTGTAAAACCACCTGACGACGTTCTAGGTATTGTATATAGGTTCTTACTAGGGGTATATCCTGCTGGAAAAGGGATACTGCAAGGGACATTATAAGCGCTTGGAAATTGATTTGCAAATGGAGTTTCGACGAATTGGCTTGTAGATGGATTCTGAGAAGATGGTGTTTGAGTATTAAACATATTTGAGAAATTTCCATGATATTGAGATGACATAGGATTAGAATCTTGATCCATATCTTCACCTACACCTACTTGTACATTTGGAACATCTTTAAACATCTCATACTCAACATCTCGAGAAAAGGCTTTTTTGTGTATTTCAATATAATTGCTTCTCGCCATAATCATCTACATCAATTTAAACAAACCATAATAAGATACGCATAAATTAAATTATTTACAAACAACATATACTTAAACTATAATGAACATATTTAGATAACATACCCGGTTATTATAGTCCAAGCCCGGATTACTTGCAACGGCGCTTGCAACACATTCAGAAAAGTGATCCACTTCTGATTTGATTATGCTAAACCTATTACGAACGCTTTTTATAGTACGCTCGTGTGGATTCCCACCACAAGATTCTATAAATTTTTTAAAAACGGTTTCATAAAAATTATTCTTATCTTCAAAACTACTTTCATCTAGAGCACAATAAGTGGTAACAATGTGAACATCTTCCAAATTACTAAATCTCGCTCTATGTTTCCTTTTTTCCCTTTGATTCTCCAACATTGATGAGAAAAAAATAATTTAAAACTCTTAAAGAAGATAATTTGAGGGATTTTAGTGAAGAAAATAATTTGTAAGAAGATGATTTGGAGTGATTTTAATAGAGAATTAGAGTTGTATTTATAGAGGATTTTTCAGAAGTTCTTGAAAAAATGACCGTTGCGATCCGACGGTGGAGAAGATAGAGCCGTTGTGAGTGATGGATGGTTAGGATGGGGTGTGAGAGAGGTGTAACATAAAAAAGGTCAAACAAAATTTTTGCATAAACGGAAACTAAGTTACCGTGTAAAATGTCACGGTAACTCAGTTTCCGTTTCAAATGCCAAACGGAAACTCAGCTTCCATAAAGCAGAAATTTACACTCCCAACTACCTGGATCAGATCTGATCCACTTTGAGTAGTAGGGAAGGGATATCCTTACACAAGTAGGGATATGGGAGACCATAGTAGTTGGAAAATCAGATTTTTCCCTACATATGAGGGATATGGAAGGGAAATGGGGCACCATAGTGCTTGGCCACATGAGCTTGCTAGCTAGGTAGGGGAATTCCTTAATGACTTTTCATCTTGCTTGCTTTTGAAGTTCAATAAAATAAGAATCAAAGTGGTCTGATTTATTTGCACTACCAAACATAAGACTAAGTGGACCCTCAAACTAACAAGCAGGGAAGAAAACAAGTAGTGACCCATGTTTAATAAAACGAGACTTGAAATACTTTACTGTTCCTTTGTGCTTGATGCAAATGTTGTGCTTGCCAATTTAGCGAACATAATTAGGAGTGTGCAACGGACGGAAGGATGCAGATTAGGTGTCACCCGCGTCCAATCCGTCAAAGTTGCGGATTTGGAAAATCCAACCGTGTCCCGCCTAATCACCGCGGATTTGACATCCGCGGATTAACGGGTGATACGGGCCAGATACGGATTAATCCTGGATTTAGTCAAAGAAAAAAATAGAATGTACAACAACTACGGTGCTATTGCTTTAAACATACAGCAAATACGATTACAAATTTCAGCATCTATACAACGTCGACTCAGTATTGATCAGGTCTATTAAAAAACTGATTACAATTACAACCATTTCATATATCTAGGAACCTTTGATTTCCTCGGTATCATTAGTGTTGAAATGATCAATCAATCAAAAAGTACGAAAACAAACCATGAAGAAAGTAACATCATTGAATCAATCATAGGAAACATACATTGTTTCTGACAGAGAAGATAAAACTCAAATTACAAGGACGACACACAATGAGTGTGTATTTATTTACTGACTAACGTACACCTGGCCGACATATACACGTGAGACAGCTAGCATACGTGAGAGGGAAAGTGCAGTTCAAATGAGCTTAACCTACACTGCAACATTTGTTATCCTGCACCACTATATGTGTGTCATTAGAAAGAAAATTGGGTATGACAAGTCATTAATTTAAAGATCAAAATAAAGACCAAGTACCAGCATTCTTGAGAGCATTGTATTCATTAACAGATGCTACTCTCCAAACTGCTACCTTGTTAGCAGCAGTAATACAAGTAGGAATAGAAGATAAAAATGAGATCTATCCAGAAATCTCATGAGTTTATACTTGAGAATGACTGGATTCATTAGGTTGCGCCGGGTGATGAAATTTTCATCCTTCAATTTGAGATGAAAAAAGTTTGTTAATTGATTGAGTGGAATTGCATAAAAGGAATTTGAGGTTGGATTCTCCATTGAAGACGATGAAAAAAACGAAATACAGATTCAAAGAAAAAGATTTAAAATTGTGATGAAAGAAGATCAAGAAACCAAAGAAAAGATCAACAAATCTTGAAATCTTGAATTAAAAAACAAGATTGAAACACTCCGAATCTTCTCGGATTGATATAGTATAAGGATCTGTAACTAATTTGATGAACAAATCAAAGAATTAAAGAAACATGATCGAAAAAGGAAAGGAGAAAACCCTAATCCTACGTTGTCTGATACCATAACAACATTGTATCAATCATATGAAACATACATTGTTTCTGACAGAGAATATAAAACTCACATTACAGGGACGAAACACAATGAGTGTGTATTTATTGACTGACTAACGTACACCTGACCGACATATACACGTGAGATAGCTAGCACACGTGAGAGGAAGAATACAGTTCAAATGAGATTAACCTGCACTGCAACATTTCTTATCCTGCACCAATGTATGTGTGTCATTAGAAAGAAAATTGGGTATGACAAGTCATTAATCTAAAGAAAAAAATAAAAAAAATTACCACGTGAAGCCTTATGCATGTCATACTGATACAGAGGAAGAATAATACTTAGGTTACATGTTTGTCTCAAGCCCGCCGTCTCTGTAAATCTAGGATTTTCCGAAACAAAGCTATTAAAAGAAGGTGAAGAGTATTTTCTGCTTATGATATTAATTAAGTTACTATTAAAATGTTTTGAAATTTTAAGTGTTTAACTTTACATCAACGAGTCATTGACATGACATCGCACATGGACTTGTTGTAACAAGGATGCCAAATCAGAATTCAAGACTCTATGCTAGAGACTAAAAAACAAACAAAAGATCGGTATAAGATTTTAGGCGTTTTATAAGAAACGTACATCAACTACGGTGCGGGTGAATCCGCGGATTTCAAAGTCCAACCGCAACCAAACTGCTAGAAGTGCGGATTTGAGAGTCTCATCCATGTCCGGTCCATAGATCTTGCGGATTGGATTTCACCCGCAATTTGGCGGACGGATACGGGTGAAATCCGCAGTTCCAGACTTTTTGCTCACCCCTAAACATAATAGTTTGGTAGGCTATATGGGTTCTAGTTCATATACATATAGTTGGACTAATTTTTCATTGAGTCTAGGGAAGAAATGGAAGACGGAGGTTTTGTAATATAAAAGAAGAAGGGGGTTCAGAGTTATTATTCTGGGCTGGAGTTCCGACGACAAGAGGTTGCGGCTACTGTTTGGGTACTGAGAGGAGGTTCTGTCTGGAGGAGATTGTTGTGACGGCAATTTGAGGAGCACAAAACAAGAGGGAAGAAGATGATTATTACCTGGTGACGAAGGTGATATCGGTTTATCATCTCTTACTATTTTAATTTATTTTTATGGATTTTGAGAAATCCATCTCCATGTTTTGCTAAGCTTTGTAATTAGGGTTCATGGAGAATGCTACTTTAAGCATAGACCATTATGAAATAAATTGGAATTGATTTGGTGTTAGGCTATCCGAATTGAATTGTTTAAATCCAATATTTATGGTTTATTGATTTTATAAAGAATATAGGTTGTTGCTCCACCGGCTGTGTACAATACAAAAGACTAAATGCATAAATTCGTATAGTTTGTAATTTTATTTGTTTGTATTTGATAATTCATGCTTAGGTTAAATCATTTGATGGGTTATGCTTAGACGATGAAAATAATAATCGCAATATATAAATACATATTTTCGATAACTTGCTTGCCATTTTAATTTGATAGACCATGCTTGGGAGACTTTGATGGGCTATACTTAGGAGATGCGAGTTTATTATCGAAAGTTACCCCAATAATAGGTGTTCCAATTGAACAAAGATATAGACACATATTTGAAATTCAAATTCTTTTCAGTACTCAATTAGAAATAGTAATGGAATCCATTGATCCTGGTTACCGACGCTCTCTCTTATCGTATCTATTTTAGTTTAGTTGAGTTTTACATTTTCATTCTTATTTTAAAATATCAAAAATATTATCTTTGGTTAGTTCATAAGAGATATTGGTTACAGTATTTTCCACCGCTCCCTGTGGGTTCGACCCGTACTTGCCTCTGTCTACTAGTTAGACACCGTGCGATTGTGGTTATTATATATATGTATTTTCTCGAAAGCCTATCAGGTGGGCTAGGCATACGTGAATTGAAGTTGAATAACTTGGCCTTTCATACTAAAACTGCCAGGAGGGTTTGCATGAATCCCTAAACTGATGACTGCTGAGTGTATAGGTGCTGGTGGTATATGGAATTTCTATGATACTATGGATATCTCTTGTGTTGGAAGAGCATTGTTAGGGGCAGAGAAATCCTTAAGACTAGTCTTAAATGGTATATTGGTTCAGGTATCCAGGTTCATGTGTGGGATGACCTTTGGCTAGGAAGATTTCCATTACATTCATTGGTTGATTTCGTCCCGATTTTTCTTCAACATTTGACAGTTCGCGACTTAATAGACCGTGCGATTTACGTCGTCAGTAGCTTTTATAGTTCCATTTATTGACCAAATTAAGGCTATCCCCATCAGTACTTTTATACAATTGAGGATAAAAAGTTTGGAGTGAAGACAAAAGTAGACATGTCATGGTGAAAAGTGCATACAATTACTTGTGTCAGGAAAAAATTGGTGTCTTTGAACATAAGTCAAAGTGGATATCTCTTTGGAAACTACGTTGTCCTTCTCATGTGTGTCACATCTTATGGGTGTTAGCCCATAGGAAGACTTTGGTTCAAGCTTCATTGGTTCGTAGGGGTATGCATATTACTGATATTTGCCCTTTATGTCATACTACAGCGGAAACCATTGATCATGCTTTTAAAGATTATCCTCAATATTTAGTGGCTTATGGATCATGCTTGTACATTCACCTCATCGATCTTGTTTAGTTGGTTGTTTGTTTCCTTTCATTTTATGGCAGCTTTGGTTAGCCCGTAATCGAGTTGTACTTCACAATGATACATGGTTTGAATCTTCTATTCTTTGTACTGCTTATCACAAGGTGATTTAATTTATCACTGTTAATACCTCTACTACTTCTCTAGTGACTCGGGTTGATTGTTTCATTGGATCGGATTGTCCCTCGCCTGATTATGTAAAATTAAATGTTGATGGGGCTTCTAATTGTGATGGTTTTGCAGGAATGAGGGGGGGGGGGGGCGTGTCTTTAGGATGCCAGAGGCAGTTTCATTGCAGGTTTCTCACAACACCTTTTTAAGAATGGGAATAACATGCCCGAGTTATGGGCAGTCAAAAAAGGATTACAAATGGCTCATATACTTCAACTACAAAACCTTATTATAGAAAGTGATTCTCAATATATCATAAGTTTATGTAAGGGAGAAATAGCTGCTCCTTGGTATTTTATAAACATCTTAACTGAGGTTCAACATTTGGTATGTACTTGTATTTCTGTAGTTTTTGTACATAAGTATCGTGAAGGTAACGGTGCTGCAGATGTGTTAGCTAAAAAGACAACAAATGAGTGTTTAACTAACTTTTGGGTTGACTATCTAGTTTTTTGAGTTCTGTATTGCAGGAGGATATTATAGGAAGGGCTTTCCTTCGATATGTCAGTGACAGTGAACATACAGTCCTGATACCCCTGTAAGTTAGACATGTGTTGGCGTCAGGTGCAAAATTTTTAACAAAATAACTTAAGGTACAAAAATGATAAAAATAAAACATTAAAAAATTTAACCCACAAATCGTCACTAACAAAAAAAAAAAAAAAAAAACCTTCAATATGCGCATGAGCTGATTGATGGCTAATTAAAAAAAAATAATATGCAATTTAATTCCCGTACAGGTTAAGATCCATCAACATGTTATTTGAAAACCGATGAACACAATAGATACTTCATTTACTTCTATTCTGTATACAATCGACATATTAATGCCCTTTAAGGCTTGAAACAAACTTATTGTTCAAAACTTACTAGTAGTTACTTATGCGTACGTAGATGTACATATTTGCAACAAGATATCAACTACGTACAAACTTAGACTTGCTATTACAAATATTACATATATACTACTTTGCTCTTACAAATATTCTATATCTACTTACGACTTTCAGAGTTTAATGTTTTACTACGTACTCAACACACACATTTATAGCTAGTTCTTTCTCTTGGCAGTACATCCTTCATCAGTAACGTTACTGTTCATTCTTCAGTTAGGAATGAGTTTGAAAGGTGGCTTGAAAAGAGTAGGACAAGGATCATATATTCCATAATCTTTTGTATTTACCCTTAAAAGCCTCTCATGAATTTCACTTGTCAAAGGTGCTTCATTCTTATGCTGTACCAACTTCTTTGATGACATCTCCTGCCAGTGTCGAGAAAAAAGGAAACTCAAGTGAATCACCAAGCGGAAATTAAAAAGGAACACGAGAGCATATATATGAATATGAGAGGTAAGAAATGATGAAAAAGCTAGGTTCACCAAATGACCGAGAATTTGAGAGAACACATAAATACCTGCTTATTATATTAGTTGCACCCAAATCCATGGCTGCGGGTTTTTCAACAAACTTCCATTCACGACCTGCAAAAGTAATCAACGACATAATAGGAAAATAGGATTAACAAATACAAAATTATGAAACAACGGACATATATAGCACATTCATATCATAGTACGAGAATGAAATGGCTGATAGGGTTTGTGTAGTAGTTGGCGCATGCATGAGAAGTGAACCTAAATATATATCATATGTACCTGCAGATGAAGTCGAACATAATGATGAAGAGATGATGAAAAAGAATAGCAGACTGACAATCTTTTTCATGGCCATGAAACAAATAAATGTCAGGCAGAGTTTGATCAAAGGATTTTAAGAAATGGAAGGAGTTTTCCTTCTAAAACTATTAAGTACATTTAAAGGCTCTTTAGGAAAAAAAAGCAAGACCATCTTTCTTAGAAGATAAAATTGAAAATAATTGCATTGGTTTATTTTTAATATATAAATAATCAAACTTTATTTGCATGCTTTAAAAATTATTTGAAAAATGAAAATCAAAGGTAAGGCGAGACCAGTTTCTTTGTTGTTGAGGCACCAAGTCTAAGAAGTTAGTAAGTCCTTTTATTAGTTCAAGTTAAGTTAAATAACAACTATGACTGTTATAGGGGCAGTGATTATATATGTCGTGTTACTCCTCCTTAACCCAACTAATGGTCTTTAGGATGCCAGAGGCAGTTTCATTGCAGGTTTCTCACAACACCTTTTTAAGAATGGGAATAACATGCCCGAGTTATGGGCAGTCAAAAAAGGATTACAAATGGCTCATATACTTCAACTACAAAACCTTATTATAGAAAGTGATTCTCAGTATATCATAAGTTTATGTAAGGGAGAAATAGCTGCTCCTTGGTGTTTTATAAACATCTTAACTGAGGTTCAACATTTGGTATGTACTTGTATTTCTGTAGTTTTTGTAC
Source organism: Papaver armeniacum (assembly GCA_023531295.1). Classification (NCBI taxonomy): domain Eukaryota; kingdom Viridiplantae; phylum Streptophyta; class Magnoliopsida; order Ranunculales; family Papaveraceae; genus Papaver; species Papaver armeniacum. The sequence goes on from JAJJWW010006781.1 coordinate 434,819, forward strand.
ATAATTATCGTGAAGGTAACGGTGTTGCAGATGTGTTAGCTAAAAAGACAACAAATGAGTGTTTAACTAACTTTTGGGGTGACTATCTATTTTTTTGAGTTCTGTATTACAGGAGGATATTATAGGAAGGGATTTCCTTCGATATGTCAGTGACTGTGAACATACAGTCCTGATACCCCTGTAAGTTAGACATGTGTTGGCATCAGGTGCAAAATTCTTAACAAAATAACTTAAGGTACAAAAATGATAAAACACACCCAAAAAAATAAAATATTAATTCATTTAACCCACAAATCGTCACTAACAAAAAAAAAAAAAAAAACCTTCAATATGCGCATGAGCTGATTGATGGCTAATTATAAAAAAATATGCAATTTAATTCCCGTACAGGTTAAGATCCATCAACATGTTATTTGAAAACCGATGAACACAATAGATATTTCATTTACTTCTATTCTTTATACAATCGACATATTAATGCCCTTTAAGGCTTGAAACAAACTTATTGTTCAAAACTTACTAGTAGTTACTTATGCGTACGTAGATGTACATATTTGCAACAAGATATCAAATACGTACAAACTTATACTTGCTCTTACAAATATTCCATATATACTACTTTGCTCTTACAAATATTCTATATCTACTTACGACTTTCAGAGTTTGATGTTTTACTACGTACTCAACACACACATTTATAGCTAGTTCTTTCTCTTGGCAGTGCATCCTTCATCAGTAACGTTACTGTTCATTCATCAGTTAGGAATGAGTTTGAAAGGTGGCTTGATAAGAGTAGGAGAAGGATCATATATTCCATAATCTTTTAGATTTACCCTTAAAAGCCTCTCATGAATTTCACTTGTCAAAGGTGCTTCATTCCTATGCTGTACCAACTTCCTTGATGACATCTCCTGCCAGTGTCGAGAAAAAAGGAAACTCAAGTGAATCACCAAGCGGCAATTAAAAAGGAACACGGGAGCATATATATGAATATGAGAGGTAAGAAATGATGAAAAAGCTAGGTTCACCAAGTGCCGAGAATTTGAGAGAACACATAAATACCTACTTATTATATTAGTTGTACCCAAATCCATGGCTGCGGGTTTTTCAACAAACTTCCATACACGACCTGCAAAAGTAATCAACGACATCATAGGAAAATAGGATTAACAAATACAAAATTATGAAACAACGGACATATATAACACATTCATATCATAGTACGAGAATGAAATGGCTGATAGGTTTGTGTAGTAGTTGGCGCATGCATGAGAAGTGAACCTACATATATATCATATGTACCTGCAGATGAAGTCGAACATAATGATGAAGAGATGATGAAAAGGAATAGCAGACTGACAATCTTTTTCGTGGCCATGAAAAAAAATAAATTTCAGGCAGAGTTTGATCAAAGGATTTTAAGAAATGGAAGGAGTTTTCCTTCTAAAACTATTAAGTACAATTAAAGGCTCTTTAGGAAAAGCAAGACCAACTTTCTTAGAAGATAAAATTGAAAATAATTGCATTGGTTTATTTTTAATATATAAATAATCAAACTTTATTTGCATGCTTTAAAAATTATTTGAAAAATGAAAATCAAAGGTAAGGCAGACCACTTTGCTGTTGTTGAGGCACCAAGTCTAAGAAGTTAGTAAGTCCTTTTATTAGTTCAAGTTAAGTTAAATAACAACTATAACTGTTATAGGGGCAGTGATTATATATGCCGTGTTACTCCTCCTTAACCCAACTAATGGTCTTTAGGATGCCAGAGGCAGTTTCATTGCAGGTTTGTCACAACACCTTTTTAAGAATGGGAATAATATGCCCGAGTTATGGGCAGTCAAAAAAGGATTACAAATGGCTCATATACTTCAACTACAAAACCTTATTATAGAAAGTGATTCTCAGTATATCATAAGTTTATGTAAGGGAGAAATAGCTGCTCCTTGGTGTTTTATAAACATCTTAACTGAGGTTCAACATTTGGTATGTATTTGTATTTCTGTAGTTTTTGATCATAAGTATCTTGAAGGTAACGGTGCTGCATATGTGTTAGCTAAAAAGACAACAAATGAGTGTTTAACTAACTTTTGGGGTGACTATCTAGTTTTTTGAGTTCTGTATTGCAGGAGGATATTATAGGAAGGGCTTTCCTTCGATATGTCAGTGACAGTGAACATACAGTCCTGATACCCCTGTAAGTTAGACATGTGTTGGCATCAGGTGCAAAATTCTTAACAAAATAATTTAAGGTACAAAAATGATAAAACACACCCAAAAAAATAAAATATTAAAACATTTAACCCACAAATCGTCACTAACAAAAAAAAAAAAAACCTTCAATATGCGCATGAGCTGATTGATGGCTAATTAAAAAAAAATATGCAATTTAATTCCCGTACAGGTTAAGATCCATCAACATGTTATTTGAAAACCGATGAACACAATAGATACTTCATTTACTTTTATTCTGTATACAATCGACATATTAATGCCCTTTAAGGCTTGAAACAAACTTATTGTTCAAAACTTACTAGTAGTTACTTATGCGTAGTAGATGTACATATTTGCAACAAGATATCAAATACGTACAAACTTAGACTTGCTCTTACAAATATTCCATATATACTACTTTGCTCTTACAAATATTATATATCTACTTATGACTTTCAGAGTTTAATGTTTTACTACGTACTCATCACACACATTTATAGCTAGTTCTTTCTCTTGGCAGTGCATCCTTCATCAGCAACGTTACTGTTCATTCATCAGTTAGGAATGAGTTTGAAAGGTGACTTGACAAGAGTAGGAGAAGGATCATATATTTCATAATCTTTTGTATTTACCCTTAAAAGCCTCTCATGAATTTCACTTGTCAAAGGTGCTTCATTCTTATGCTGTACCAACTTCCTTGATGACATCTCCTGCCAGTGTCGAGAAAAAAGAAAACTCAAGTGAATCACCAAGCGGCAATTAAAAAGGAACACGAGAGCATATAAATGAATATGAGAGGTAAGAAATGATGAAAAAGCTAGGTTCACCAAGTGACCGAGAATTTGAGAGAACACATAAATACCTGCTTATTATATTAGTTGCACCCAAATCCATGGCTGCGGGTTTTTCAACAAACTTCCATTCACGACCTGCAAAAGTAATCAACGACATAATAGGAAAATAGGATTAACAAATACAAAATTATGAAACAACGGACATATATAGCACATTCATATCATAGTACGAGAATGAAATGGCTGATAGGGTTTGTGTAGTAGTTGGCGCATGCATGAGAAGTGAACCTACATATATATCATATGTACCTGCAGATGAAGTCGAACATAATGATGAAGAGATGATGAAAAAGAATAGCAGACTGACAATCTTTTTCATGGCCATGAAACAAATCAATGTCAGGCAGAGTTTGATCAAAGGATTTTAAGAAATGGAAGGAGTTTTCCTTCTAAAACTATTAAGTACATTTAAAGGCTCTTTAGGGAAAAAAAGCAAGACCATCTTTCTTAGAAGATAAAATTGAAAATAATTGCATTGGTTTATTTTTAATATATAAATAATCAAACTTTATTTGCATGCTTTAAAAATTATTTGAAAAATGAAAATCAAAGGTAAGGCAGACCACTTTGCTGTTGTTGAGGCACCAAGTCTAAGAAGTTAGTAAGTCCTTTTATTAGTTCAAGTTAAGTTAAATAACAACTATAACTGTGATAGGGGCAATGATTATATATGCCGTGTTACTCCACCTTAACCCAACAGTTTGTAATTGACAAGATAAGAGAACACAGTAGGTGTGAGACAATCGATCACTCCACCAAATCGGAACGTAAATTCAACTAATGGTGGGTTTGTTTGCGGAATTCACTATTTTGAGGATTTATAATCCCATGGGATTACAAATTTTGGAATTCACGTGAATCCCTCGTGTGTTTGGTAACTCAGTTAAAATTCCTAGGATTCATAAAATTCTCTTGTTTTAAAGTCCATATACTGTTTGGCATTATCTTAGAATCTTAAAATTGTATATGAATGAGATTTAGAGTTAAAAAAAGTAGGCCACAAATCCCTTGAGAAGTTTCCCAGCAAATCTTAGGGGGAGGGTCGGACTCCATATGAAGGATTTGTTGGAAAAGTAATTTTCATGGGAAACGTGATTCAGAAGTTTGGGCAACTAAACGTACGAAGGGAAACGTAATTCCACCAAATTCCCTGGATCCATAAATCCCATCTTTAAAGTTCTACATCCAAACCCACCATAAAACTTCAGGTCCACTGGTAAGAAACAAGAGAACCATCGACGATCGTCCGTTATCATTAGGAGGCTAATACTACGTCACACCGTCCCAAATGTAGACTATAAAGCCTCTAAGTATTAATGTCAGAAAACATCGAATAAGTTCATATTAGATGGTTTATCTATATACTTAGAATAACCAGTTAAGACAGTTCATGTTAAGAAACTTCAATGTTTACCATTTTTTTTAAAAAAAAAATTGGGTTTAAAACCCAAAGGTTATATAAGTTTAAACCTCAATGAGGTCTACTACCTGCAAGCCTAGGTAGCTAGGAAACGAAATAGAAAGATCCCCACCCTGATGAGTTTCGAACTCAGGTCGCTGGTATCATCACCCAACAACTTTACCACTGTATTATAGTGACGTTTGCATGTTTACCATTTAAACAAGTCGAATTATTATGATCAAATGCGTCCAGAAATCATAGATCTGGTTTGTAATTAGGCGATAAGGGTGTTTTACCCGCCTTTTAGCAATATAGTTAAATCTTGATAGAAATAACCTCCTCCAATAAAAAATTTTGTGGTCTTAAAAATATTACTTGTATGTTTTGCTAACAGTGTTAATTTGTAGGAGTATCAGTAATCTAGCAATAATATATCCATCGCAAAAATGAAATTTGATACGAGTGTTATTGCCGACGACAGTAAGAATCGATTAGCTAGATTTGAATATTAAGTAGTGGCAACTCGACTTTTAAAGCGCTGCTACATTTTGGGGAGGCATAAAATATACATTTGAGGGCCGGTAGCTAAGAAAACGTAATGCTTAATGAACAGAATCAGGTTTTGTTTTGGTTTTTGGAATGAACGTAAGATCAAATTAGGTCATAAAAATAGGATTATGGATGAGTAGTGCTTCCAATTATCCATAAAGACAAAAACAACCTACCGAATACCACTTCATGAAACGACATTGGTGGAGAATAAAGCAGAAAATAGCACTACTTTTGATATATTTTTGTCTAGTTTCCTAACTAATTCCTTCATTTTCTTTTTCTTTACTTTCGGATTAGTACTTATGTGGGATTTGTGACAGCTTCAATAACTCAAGTCAAGTATCTACTAATCCATATCTTCCCTTTATAAAGTTAAACCAATCAACTACACACAAGTTTTGACCAATTAAGAAACATATCATTGGAGAATTTGAATACATATATAGAAAGGCGATATGCTTAAAAAAGAAAAAAGAAAAAAGAAAAAAAAAGTCGATGATGGGTGTGATGAACTCAACTGATTAGTACAACAGCTTTCGTTTAAGTTTCAGTACTCTTGTTTCGAAAAGATCGGATTTAGCACGGGAAGTCCGAAATTAAGAAATCCAACCATTTAGCAATTTTTCTATTTTCTTTCCAAATCTTCGTTATTTTTAAGAACACATTTATTTTATTCAAGTTGGATCGATGCCCGAAAATGCTATATGACCAGCTATCTGACAGCTGAGTGACAGCTGATGCTGATGTGGACATTCATGTGGTAATTGACGTGGTGGAGAGAAGTTGTTTTACCTTCACACATCATGTAAAGAAAGAAAACAATCGCTGTAAATCAAATGAGGAATTTTGGTTACAAATCTATCATCAATCATTCTCCAAAAAATGTTGATCTCCCTTGATATATTAGTCGCTTGGAACGGTTTTTAAAATTGTTGAAGTTATTATGATTTGATGAGAAATAATGAAATATCAAAATTTAATAATAAATCAGGTTTTAGAAACCGCAAAAGATCCCAATTCGTAATAAATTCTCAATGTTTTTCATCTTTACTTATACTTTTCTGGTTCATCAAATCTTAAAATTTTCATTTCTACTTAAACTTTTCTCGTTTAATCAAAGCTTAATTAGGTAGTGGTTTTGTTTAGATTCTGTTAGTAATGGCGCTATACCATCGTAGGTGATCAGCAATGGTGGAAAATAACTAATGGCAGACGATGGTCAACACTGAAGGAAGTAAAGGCTTTAGTAAAAGAAGAGAAAAGAAAAACAATAGATTGAAACAAAGAATATCTAGTTTTATCTCAAATGAGAAAAGCCAGATCTGCACCGAGAAACCAACGATGGTAAAGAAAGATGGTTTCTTTCCCGGCCGGAGATAAAAAAAAATTATCGTGTGATTTGGCAAGGATAAAAGTCACCTCTCTCCTCCATGTAATCGACCACGTCACAAACGCTGTTATTTAGCTGTTATTGAGCGGGTCATGTAGCAGAATCGCATCCGATCCAACTTGAATAAAATAAATGTGTTCTTAAAAATAACGAAGATTTGGAAAGAAAATAGAAAAATTGCCCTCGCCAGAATATACACATTTATGGATAAAATAAAAAAAAATTACAACATTTAATTTTCTAAAATGGGAACATTTTTTTTAAGCATGGAATTTATTTAATCAACTAAAGAACAATTACACAAGGGCATGTTATACCAACAAAATCATTTAATACAATTTGATCAAGGAAGGATGGGATCGTTTTGTCCTAAGTTGTGGTCGAGAGATTTCCCTTCTGACTGCATTCGTGTCATGATTCGCCAGATTATTTGCTGCCTGATTTTCCCCCCCGTAGTCTTGCTGGATAGCGCACTGTGGAATTTAATGTTTTTTTTTTTTTATTTTGATTATGATAATTATTCTTGTTATATACCATGGAGGTCTAAGTCCTATTCGAATTGTACTTGTGGTTAATTTTATTGCGTTGTCATTCTGGATGTAATCAACATGGCCCAAGTCTCAGTGGTGATGCCTAATGGTTGTGCTACTTCTACCACAGTTCTCGTCGTTGGAATTTGATCGATGTCGTATGCGTCAAAAATAAATTCACTTTCTTAAAGTGTATGATAAGAAAGAGTTTGTTCCACGGGAGGCAATTGTTTTTATTATATTTTTAATTTCTTAAGTAACCAATTGGGGGGATTTCTGATTTTTATGCAAGCAATAAAAGTTAAATAAAAAGCAAAGTTAATTGTAGAAAATAATCAAGAGTTTAGAATATTGGTCAAGGGGTCCATCTCAATCTTAAATATGTACTTGTATATACGATTAGAATTACGATTTAATCTCTTTATCATCAAAATCCCTAGACTATATGGTGAGCAAGATAATCTGTTAATATCCTAAGTTTATCAACACCCGTATTAGAGCTGCGGATATGAATTCTACCTAAAGAATAACCTAACGCCTTGTGCTAATTAAGTTCAATTCCTGAGGAGCATTAAGTTTTCAGAAATAGGCTATGTTGGAACAATTGCTGAATTATGCCTGTAAAATAATCACAAAAAACAAACAAAACATTGTTATGGCTGAGTCGCGGACTAGGTCGCTTTCTTTAAGACGTTTCGCGGCTCTCCCCAAGATTGTGCAAGCAGTTCTTCAATGTCGCGTCGTCCCCAGGATAAAACAGCCGAGTTCAATCTCTTACACAATCACTCTTGCACGATGAGAGGATGTGAAACTTCTACACTTCATTCTTGCTCAGAAACTCTTTTAGAAAAATCAAGGATGATCACACACTTATTTTTCTTTCTCACAAAAAATTCATTTTTCTTTGAAAACCCAAGAGACATAAAAAAAGAAACTCTCTCACTAAAAATGTTTCAACAACTCTTCAAAAATCCCCATGCTAAAATTCTGATTTTTTACTTTTAATAGCCAAGAATAAATAAATATAGATTAAATGAAAGACATTATTAAGATGTTAATTAGCATCATTAATTCGTTCAACATAAAACGGTTTTGACATTAACACAAAATATTAATTCTTTAAGAGAGAGAATAATTATCACATTTAAACCATTTAAATGAGACACTAATTTTTGGAAATCAATAATGTTTTTAAAACATATATTCCCAACAATCCCCCACTTATATTTTTCAAAACATTGAGCAAGAACGTACAGAGTTGTGCATAAGCAAAGGTGTCTCGCGACTTGAACCTTTACGTAGTGTTAATAGGCTCTCTTAAAATCTGACCATAGAGTGAACATAAGTCTTGAACTCTAGGATATAAAAAGATCACTTAACACACACGACTATACTAGTGTAAAGTCTAAAGCCAGCACATTACGGCCTTGTGCTTGTATCCCAGTTTAATGAATGCTCTAGAGAACTGCCCATATTCTCATAGAAAGCTACCACACTTTCACATTCATATAGGTGAGTTTATCAAGAGTACTCCTGAAAGTACCCCACTCTAAATAGAGATATAAACATCATTAAGAGTTTAAAAAATAAAAAAATTAAAACTTAAACTCAACCTCTACTCGCTTCAGGATATCATGCCGTGGGATGAATTCTTCAAAAGCATGATTCTCGCATCTCCATACTATCTATGACCTGGTGTTCCATTTGAACCTATATTTTGGAATCTCACTCCATAGGTAAGGGTTACCCTTTTGAACCTACTTTTGAGATCTTGAGTTATAGGTTGGTAACCGCATCATAAATAACTCAATCTCAATGATGCTATCATCTATGACTTCGTCTAGTCCCTTTGAACCTATTTCTAGGTTGGGTATCCATCACAAATGACTCAATCTCAATGGGCATCAACCTCATCCCTAAGATGTATTCACATCTTCTTATCAATCCTTTCGTCAAAGGACTAACGAAAACTCTTTTCAGACATTATATAATCCATTTTCATAATATCAACTCTTATAGTTGTCGTTGCATGCATTCTCAATTCTTGCAATAGTCGCGGTACTATCACATTGGATTTATATGTCTGTTACTCTATCTATTAGAGGATCGAATCGCTTCATCCCTTAAAGGATTCAACTGAAAGGATGTCCAATCAGCTTCGCAACATCCTTAAAGGATTGCTGTAACCATCTAGATAGTGTATTTCTAGGCGTAAGATGTGTTTGAAACACCTCATAACCTTCTCAATATTTTACCAATTTTCCATACTAGGATTGGTAAATCTAAATATAAAACCCCCACTATGGAAGCAATATATTACACCCCCACTACAAAAATAATTATATATATATAGTCAATCACGTAGCAAAGAAACATACTGAGCTACCATACTCATGTCTAGTGCAATCAAACACAATCTCAAAAGCATTACACTAAATCAAATGAGCGAAAACTTGTTTCGGTCAGACTATATATATTTTTGTCTCTTTTAGAAATTCTATTTTTATTGAAATGAAAATTGATCCATTGAAAGAAAAAATTCATTTCAAAAATATACACCATCTTCACTAAGTCTTTCATGTCAAATAGCAAATTAAGCATTTTCTCAATTTCATTTTCATCCTATAAGTTAGAATAAAAATTCAAAAAATCACTTATGCATACAAAACAAAGAGTATTGTGCATTTCACGTTCATCAATTCTGAAATCATTCGAATAAATCAAGTAAACAATTTTTATTTTATAAATTGTTTTAAAGTTATTTTTCAGAATATAAAGGATAACTTATCTAACTTATATGATTTCTTTTTATGGTAGAAACTACACAATTTACCATGCTTGGTTTACATAGATTATCATCCTTAACTTACACAAAAGTATATATTTCTACTTATGACTATAACAAATCATACATTGTAGAAACAACATCAACAAAACAAGCATGTAAGTTATTTAGCGACATGAATGTAAGAGGCAACAATTTTCTGTTTACTTGTCTAAAAAAATAATAGGTTCACAAATTTATTTTTCCAAAGATTAAATTTTTAAAGAACAAAGTTACTTTCTATGAGAAGTTATCTTTCAAATTATAAGCAACAAAATATTCATGACTAAAATTTAGTCTCACTATATATGCTTTTCTAGGTTCATTCTTAGTGAATTACTTGTCACCTTCATTTTTTTAGTTCCTCTAATTTAAATCAAATGTGTTAAAGCATAGGATATGGAACCCCCACTATTTTTTTGACTCAAACAAGAATTTCAAAACAATATCCAAAGATCCCAAAAATTGTGAAAAACTAATAAACCAATGATCTAAACCCAAAACGTTTTGCACAATATAGAGAAAAATTCAAACAATTTTCTTGAAACTAACATTTTCTAACTCACTACTCAATAGATCATATTTGACATCAAAACAAGTTACTCTAAGCATCTTTATAAAATTCTCAAATATTTTATTTCATCCAAAAAACATTGCAAGTTGCGTAAGATTTCAAAGTGTACATGCTTTTATGAGTTAGGTAAGATTACATACATGTTACTCAAAAATTCACCAAGTTTATAACATGCTCTCATTCGTTACTAACTCATTCATTTCTTAAAAGCATGACAAAATCTCATATTTCAAATATTCAAAATTCAATTCATGTTATGATAAAATTGTAATATTATATTCAAACATTTTATCCATAACATATTATTTGTAATAGCGCAATGATCAAATTCAACAAATTTCTAATGTCAATCTTGTTTATAACAAGATACATGGAAACTAGATTCTCGCTCATTTCGAAAGTATGAACATCTTTAACAAGATTTTTCTACCCAAAGTAAACTTTGAGATCGTACCAATACCGAAAATCCTAGTGATGTGAGTGTATCTCAACACCACTTTCTTTCAAACGATTCGGTTCAACTTTTGAACCTTTAACCTATCAAAACAAACATGGTGTAAAACACCAATATATACCAACCTCTCACCGTATCCACAATTCACATTAACTTAGCTTGAAAAGCGTTGTTAATAACATTTGATATCCTTACAATGCCGTGCAAGAATAGCAAATAAATTCATAATCAATATTATGTTCATTTCTTGGTGAGAGTTGATATTCACATTAGTTTTGACTAGGTTTCTAATTATTTCGGTTTTGGGTTCGTATAAAATTCCATCTCATAAGTTCCAAACTTATATGAGTCACATGTTTATTGTCATACACAATAATTCTCAATATCTTGTTTCCCTAAAATTTATTCTAAGATTGAACAATTAATTTTATTCAATTTAGAATGCCATTATTTGATCACTACAATAACTACAAATAGTTCATCAAACATACCTCAATTGCTTTTAAAGCTCAATTGGTTATAAACCATTGTCCATTATTTGCACACCAACAAAGAAATCATCAACCCCATTGCTCCTCACATCGATTAATCTCCCGCAATTTTTATTTCATTGGAAAATAAAAACTTGCTCAAGTAAGTGAATTTTCACCTGTCACAACCACTTACGTGTGAGCATTTGAAACCAAAAAATAAGTAATTTATGCACTTACATAATTACTTAAAAATCAATTAGAATATAGTACTCCAAGTTTCTCTTTAGTGTCAAAAAAAGATTCAAAGTTATCTAGTTATAAAATCGTACATATTTTTATAACTTTCTACTAAACATATTATCAAACACATACGGTGCATTAATTTGATTTCTAACAATAATCTTCTTTTTCATTACCAAATCAAGAGTATAAAGAAATAAAAATCCAAACAGATTTTTAATGCAATTTATTACATTTCTCCAATCTCAAGTATCATGTCTTATATTTTGAACAAACATATACAACGATTCTGAAATTACCAAATCTCTCAAACTAAATATCCAAATAGGAAATTTCAAAGAAGTGTTTTGAAGATAAGTTCCTGATCTACAAGTTTCATGTTATACACGAATCTAAGATATCAAAGATTAGGAAAAAAGAATTCAATAAAGATTAAATTTCTGCTGGACAGAATTTTTCAGATACATTATGCAGTTTTCTAAAATACTTTAAAAATACTTTTCGAACTCCAAAAATTATGAAATTTTACATGGATGATCCCCATGATGTCTAATATACTCGGTTTAAATTTCAAGACATAATTTGGTTTCGTTAATGAGATGCACATAAAACTATTTAACCCGTCAACGTTTAGCAATATTAAAATTCATGAAAAGATATCAACTATTTCACAATCCTAGTCCATAACGTAAAATTAACTCTAGGTATCAAGTTACCTAAAAACTCAAGCATCATGTTCAATTGTTAAAGATCTATAAAACAAATTAAACAATGATACTTATCGCGTTTGAGCAATTGTTTTCTTTTGATATCCATGGCAGAATATAACGTCTTAAAGTTGTTGGAACAATTGCTGAATTATTCCTGCAAAATAATCACAAAAAACAAACAAAACATTATTATGGCTGAGTCGCGGACTAGGTCGCTTTCTTTAAGACGTTTCGCGGCTCTGCCCAAGATTGTGCAAGCAGTTCTTCAATGTCGCGTCGTCCCCAGGATAAAACAGCCGAGTTCAATCTCTTACACAATCACTCTTGCACGATGAGAGGATGTGAAACTTCTACACTTCATTCTTGCTCAGAAACTCTTTTAGAAAAATCAAGGATGATCACACACTTATTTTTCTTTCTCACAAAAAATTCATTTTTCTTTGAAAACCCAAGAGACATAAAAAAGAAACTCTCTCACTAAAAATGTTTCAACAACTCTTCAAAAATCCCCATGCTAAAATTCTGATTTTTTACTTTTATTAGCCAAGAATAAATAAATATAGATTAAATGAAAGACATTATTAAGATGTTAATTAGCATCATTAATTCGTTCAACATAAAACGGTTTTGACATTAACACAAAATATTAATTCTTTAAGAGAGAGAATAATTATCACATTTAAACCATTTAAATGAGACACTAATTTTTGGAAATCAATAATGTTTTTAAAACATATATTCCCAACAGGCTAATCAATGTAATTGTCATACATTGCGCAGACAATTCAGAAAATGGTCAAACTCTACATATGATCATAAGAGTGTATCACTACAAACTGTAATCATATCATGCTACCTTTTAGGGTTATCGCTCGATGATGAACCCTAAATTAGCTAAGAACAAGGATGCAAGTTAAATTAATTGGCCACTTAACTAAACAAACATCTAAATCCTATCACAATACACCAATCATGTGATTATGAAAAACAGTAGAGATTTGAACGATAATTAAGAGAGAAAATTAGTACATTAATCAAGCACAATTTGTAGATATCGGACTACGTCCTTAACCAATAGTATAGAATAAGCTACTCATAGCTATGGAGTTCATAACAACAATAATAATAATGAATATAGAAGATGAAACAAAGCAAATCCTAGTAGCATATTTGCGTCTCTCCAAAGCTCCAAGTAGAAAAATATGTGATATCAAAAGTTATAGAAGACTTTTCCTTTTGTATCTCCTCTTGTTTCCAAAACTATGTCAAGTCTTCAAAGTCCATCACCAAGAAATCCACCAAGCCCATATGTAAAAATACCCACGTTGAAAAGGAAAATGATGGGATCGTTTTGTCCCAAGGTGTGGTCGAAAGATTTCCCTTTTGACTGCATCCGCCTCATGATTCGCCAGATTATCTGCTTCTTGATTTTTTCCCATGTATTTTAGCTGGATAGCGCACTGTGGAATTTAATGTTTTTTTTTATTATTATTTTGATTTTGATAATTATTCTTGTTATATACCATGGAGGTCTAAGTCCTATTCGAATTGTACTTGTGGTTAATTTTATTACGTTGTCCTTCTGGATGCAATCAACATGGCCCGAGTCTCAGTGGTGATGCCTAGTGGTTGTGCTGCTTCTACCACAGTTCTCGCCGTTGGAATTTGATCGCTGTCGTATGCGTCAAAAATAAATTCACTTTCATAAAGTATATGATAAGAAAGAGTTTGTTCCACGGGAGGCAATTATTTTTATTATATTTTTAATTTCTTAAGTAACCAATTGGGGGGATTTCTGATTTTTATGCAAGCAATAAAAGTTAAATAGAAAGCAAAGTAAATTGTAGAAAATAATCAAGAGTTTAGAATATTGGTCAAGGGCTTCATCTCAATCTTAAAAATATACTTGAATATACGATTAGAATTACGATTTAATCTCTTTATCATCAAAAGCCCTAGACTATATGGTGAGCAAGATAATCTGTTAATATCCTAAGTTTATCAACACCCATATTAAAGCTGCAAATATGAATTCTACCTAAAGAATAACCTAACGTCTTGCGATAATTAAGTTCAATTCCTGAGGAGCATTAAATTTTCAGAAATAGGCTAATCAATGCAATTGTCATACATTGCGCATACAATTCATACAATGGTAAAACTCTACATATGATCATAAGAGTGTATCACTACAAACTGTAATCATATCATGCTACCTTTTAGGGTTATCGCTCGATGATGAACCCTAAATTAGCTAAGAACAAGGATGAAAGTTCAGTTAATTGGCCACTTAACTAAACAAACATCTAAATCCTATCACAATACACCAATCATGTGATTATGAAAAACAGTAGAGATTTGAACGATAATTAAGAGAGAAAACTAGTGCATTAATTAAGCACAATTTTTAGATATCGGACTACGTCCTTAACCAATAGTATAGAATAAGCTACTCATAGCTATGGAGTTCATAACAATAATAATAATGAATATAGAAGATGAAACAAAGCAAACCCTAGTAGCATATTTGCGTCTCTCCAAAGCTCCAAGTTAAAAAATACGTGATATCAAAAGTTATAGAAGACTTTTCCTTTTGTATCTCCTCTTGTTTCCAAAACTAGGTCAAGTCTTCAAAGTCCATCCCCAATAAATCCACCAAGGCCATATGTAAAAATACCCACGTAGAAAAGGAAAAAGATGGGATCGTTTTGTCCCAAGTTGTGGTCGAGAGATTTCCCTTCTGACTACATCCGCCTAATGATGCAGTCAATTCTTCTCATTCCTAAGTTTTGGTAGAAAAGTAAAACCCATTTGTTCTTATCATTCCTGTAATTATTCTCTGGAACCAATTCTTCCATTAGAACCATGGATTCTTCCTTGTTCTTCATCACTCGATCTTCATAAGTATATACGTCTTCATTTAATCTCCATTACCTGAATCAAAGAAAACCCAATTCATCTGAATCTCTTGTTCAATTTCTTTAACTGATTCTCGGATAACTTTAATGCGCAACTTTCTCTCTGAAGTAGATAAGGGGTACCCAGGATGACTCTAGGCACCCTAAGAATTGATACGAGCCACCAGAGAATGACATCTCCTTTTCCTCAATTGTTCTTCCAATAGCACCTGAACATGAGAAATGACGCTTTTGTTCTTCTTCGAATTCTTACTCCAACAACAGCCGTCTCTTACTTCTCAGATCCACTTATTCTCTTCAATTTCTCTACATTACTAAAGTTGTCATGCTTTTCAGATAGAGATGAATCTGCATCACTATAGTCGCATGCTTTTCAGATAGAGATGAAAAAATAAAAGCAAATAATGAGAAATAATTTCTCTCCAAATTGATGCCTGCACGTGAGAAATGACGCTTCTTCCCTTCTTGCTCCAAATGGACAATTTCTTCTTCTTTTGATCTAAATGACTCCAAAGTACCTAAACACTCAAAAGCAAACATAAGATGCATAATTTACAAGAAAACTTGCAAAGAAAACATAAACAATATATAAATATCAAGGTGTTTATGACACCCATCTGAATCCCTGCATATAAAACATGCGCCTGTAACTCCAGGGTATCCTCTAGCCGTCCCATCTGTATTAATCTTGATCAAATCTAAGTTAGGGTTGATCCAACCCCTCGAACTGGTTGTTGTTGATCTTGTGGTATTCATTAGGTTTACAGATGGTGGTGTACCAGGTAACACATGAGTTATGATTTCTCTTGCCCAAGTGGATTCCTGTTGAAGTTTGAGTGTTATATATGTAATATTTTCTGGGTTTGACTGCTTTTGACGGTATATTAGTTCAATCCTTGTTATCCATTAGGAAGATAATATAAAGCAAAATGAGATAATGATATATAGAGGAATGAGATTTTATTCGAATAAGCTATGGAATGGTCGACTGGGGGGTCAGAATGTTGAGAGAAATATAGGTGGTATATGACTGTTTTGGTAGGCGGGTGAGATTGATGTTCCATGTTGTTACAATAACTAGACACTGGAGGTGTATTTGAACAGTAGTTTTCCAATCAGTATTGTAGTGTGGGCAGAGGTTGGAGTTGGTGAGATGGATACGATTTAAAATAACGAATATCGGTAGTAAACCTTCATTAATTATTTTCCACAAGAAAACTATATTTTATGGGACACAGTAGTGTCCAAGGAAAATTGGTGGCCGGTAGGGGTTTTTGATGTAATTGATCCGTTGTTCGGGTTAGATATTTGCATCCCAAAGCTATATTATATCTTCCGAATTTGGTGTGTGGCCAGATAAGCTTATCTGAGGGACTGTCACGGGGTAGGTGGATATTTATGATTCGCTGGGCTACGAGAGGTGGAAGTTAGTTTAGTTTATCATGTATCCAATTATGGGTTAAAGGATCTATGATGTTTGCCACTGCCTAGACATGGTATCATTGTGCAGGGTCCAGGGTCTAGGTTCGCGAACTGCGTGATCCAATTTTCCTGAATATAGGTTAACAAACCATTCCCAATGCGATGGAATAGATGTTGTTTAATTTTTGGTACTATAGAAGCTAACCATCTCCATCGTGGGCCGGTTAAATATGGGTTAGGTGGCATGTCTTCAAAAATAAGTTGCTTTTTAAGATATTTCTCTTTACATAGGATGGCCCAAATAGTTACAGGATGCTCATGAATTTTCCATGCACTTTTCATTAGTAAATCTTTGTTATGCTCACAGTTGTTTCGGATGCCCAACCCTCTTTCTGTTTTCGGTTTGGTTAATTTATCCCATCCAAAAAGATGTGGTTTTCTAATGTAAGATCCCTAGATAAAACTCCTAGTGATAAGATCTATTTTTTGTGCACGTGGGTGGGGAGAAGCTGTGTTTGCATAAATTGGTTGGCAGTAGGGGGTAGGAGAAGTGTTTATGAGTACTAAGCTCCATGAGAGATTTAGACATTTCGTCATCCAACCCTGCACTTTTCGTGCCAAACGTTGAAGTAGAGGAGTAAAGATGTGGCGAGCAACCTTACGCTGCTTAAAGTGGACTCCGAAGTAGATTGTGTGTTTGTGTGTGTGTGGGGGTGGGGGGTGGGGGTGGTTAAAGTGGTTGGCATGCTGAAAAACTGATGAAGTTGATCCACTTCATGTTGATTGAGCCTTGGATGATGAATAATGGTCGATTTTGAAGTGTTTATTAGCTGACCTTTCGAAGTACTGTAAGATTGAAGTAGATGCTTGAGATGATTACTACTTTTTTCTGAAGCTTTATATGTGATCAAGAGATCATCTGCATACATAAGATGCATAATAGGTTGAGCTTTTTATGAGATTTGGGCCCCAATATGAGCCTATGAACTTCTAAATTTCCAAAATTTTTCGAAAGGAACTCCACATAAATAATAAAAAAATATGATGATTGCGGGTCTCCCTGCATTATTCCTTTAGTTGGAGTAATATATCCATGTGGTGCGTCGTTAATGTTGATTGAATAGGTAATTGTCAAAATACATAGCATAACGTAGTAAGCTTTTCGAATGAAACCCCAATCTAGGTTATCGTATGCCTTCTAAATATCATTTTTAGTTGTTATTTTGGATCCTTTGTGAGAGATAATAACTTGATATGGTGGAATAATTTTCCAGCAATTGCTATGATATCATGTATGGATCGTTAATATACAAATTATGCATTTTAGCAATGATTTTATAAGTGACATTACAAAGCCCTATATGTCTGAATTAGGATGGGTTTGACGGCTGATATACCTTTGTTACCAATATAAGATTTGTTTGGTTCATGAAGGAGTGAATATTGAGGGAGTTGAAAAAACTGCGAACCATAACAATCAGCTGCAGATGGGTTGTTTCCCAAAAAAAATTTACATTTTTTAACTAGTGTAGCCATCTGGACCCAAAGTACTTTTCAGAGACAAATAAAAATATAGCTTGTTTGATTCCTGTTGGAATTACTTCCTCTCTGAGCTTGGTGCACTGTCAGGATGTTAACCTTGGAATGATTGCAACAAATAATTCCTCATATATCACTGTATTTGGTGTCATATATTGGCCATAAAAGTGGTCAAGCATGAGATGGATAACAACATCCTTTTCATTAACCCAGTTGTTTTGTTGATCTTGAAGTTGTTGTATGTTATTACATCCCTGATGTATAGTTTTTTTCATGTAGAAGAAAATGGTATTATGGTCGCCTAATTGTAGCTATTGGATTCTGGATCGCTGCTGCCAATAAGTTGGGTGGCACTGGGAAAGAGTCGTATGATAACTTTTGAGTTTTTTTCTTGGAGTAGCCAGTACGTCATGTCGCTTATACTTTGGTTAGCACATTGGTGTTGTGCCAGTTATAACTGGGTCGTTGATTTCTTGATCATTTTAAGAAGGTGTGCAAAAGTTTCTTTGCTCAAGTCTATAAGAATTTGGCTAGTCGTTATGAGCTTTAGTTGAGGTTCAGTGAGAGTTCTGTGTCATGATTGTGGATCCAAGCTGAATCGACCACTTGTTGCAATTGCGAGTGAGAAATTCATAGGTGCTCAAATTTGTAATTCTTGGTTACTTGCCTATCAATTTCATTTGTCTTGAACATAATTGGATCATGATATGACGCTATTCGAAGTAGATGAGTAACCCCTGCATGTGGATTATAAGTTCTCAAATATTGTATGTCAATAACTCCATCCAATCGTTCCATGATGATATGTAGTCCTTGTTGTTTGTTTGTCCAGGTAAATGGATCTCTTCAAAATCCCAAATATATGAACCCCATTTGATCTACCATATTAAGCAAAGGTTGAGTCTGCCCATAAGTTACATGTCTACCTCTCTTTTTTCGACTGCCCCATAATCTCTTTAAAATCTCTTATTAGTGCTCACGATGTGTTTGTGTTGGGAAATATTGATGGGAAATCATGCCAAACATATTTTCTGACATTTGGGTGCGGTGGGCTGAAGATATATGTGTATAAATAAGAATGTCCAGGGGATGGTGGAGTAACTAGGACGTGGATATATCTTTGGGAGTGTCGTAAGATGAACCCATAAGAGGGAAGGGGAAATTGAAAAAAAAAGAGGTTACATGTCCAAATGCTAACACAAAGATACTACTAGCACCTATAATAATTTACTTAATACTTCCTTAGGATCATAAAAATAAAGAGCTTACAATGACCAATAAACTATAATACATTAAATTATTACAAACCTTGGTTAAAGACTCGATCACACTTGAAAGTTCAAAATAGCAGCTTACATAGCTAGACTTAAGACCCTAAAATATAACAGACTGAGAAAAAGCTTCACTAAATATGAAGTATTAAAGAAAATATACTAAATAGGCCATAGTTTCAAAAAAAAAAAAAAAGTGAAGTATCCACGGGCCCTAGTGGAACTTACATGCATTAGGCTATTAATGTAGACTATGGTATTGGGAGATATACTCCTCAACGAGATAAACTGATCAGGATTTATACGGTGAATGTGGCATGTCTTGATATTATTGTTGCTGGAAAAAGTTACGTTTAAGTTGTTGTTGATGGGTGAAAATTACTCCTGCCGAATTTGGTAATTTGGGGTGTGATGAGGAATGAATTTAAACCTACAACAAATGCCTTTGCGCGGTGAGTGCTTGTAGATTCGAGAGATCAATCTCAGGCAAGTCCGGCCTAAACCAAGAAATGGCCGTTCCAGACTTGTTTCGGTCACAAAGTGAAGGAGATGGGGTTGATCTTAGGGAGGGAAGCGAAGAAGGTGTTGAGATTGTGAAGGTGTTGGCTTTCTTATGACTTGTGACAGAAAAGTGAGCAAGCTTACGGTTAATGTAAGGAGGCTCTGGATGTTGATTTTCTGTCTTGTTTTTCTTGTTCTTTGAAATAGGGCGGAGAACCTATTTATACAAGTCATTGAGCCTCATTCACGTTTCTCGTGGGAAGTGGAGGTAGTGGAATGATGGAGTGGTGGAGTTGTGTGTCGGTAGCATACGATCGGTCTTGCCCACTTCTCCAGTTCATCTCTAACCGTCCATGACTTCCTAACACGTTTTGTAATGGCGCGTTGCACGCCGCACGCCGTAAACCGCGGACCAATACCCCAGTAAGTATCCCCAGTTTGTGACATGATTGATGTCTGGAATGTGGATCGTGGATCCACGGAAGATAGCATGTAATGCTGAATTGAATAACTGCGTTATTCAGAAAGTCGATACTCGTGCAGCATCGTGTGTATTTTATGCAGGTGTACTGCATTACGGTGTGGTAAAGTGACGTGTAATGACCGCTCACTAACCAAATAACTCCCCGACCGTGGTTGTATAACCAAGCTGGTGAGGTCGGACGGATGAGATGATGTTTGAGACACTCATCTGCGACCGTTGATGAAATTAGGGTTTTTAAAGAGGTGCGCAAGCATCATTCTTCAGCTTGGTCGAAACCAAGCATGGGAAGGATTTGGAGAAGACCGACCATACATGCGTGTTGACGGCATGATGGTGTAGGCGTCTGTATTCCGTTCCCTCATGAAAGCGCGATCTGGGCCACTCAATTTGACCGGTAAAGAGGAGTGGTCGAGATCGGTTTGCGGCAGAAATCCCTTGCCGCAAAGGAGTTGGAAACCGGCGTGATTTCCCTAGTTTGGGCACGCGTTTCGAAGCGACCAATCATTGGTTGGTTTTGGTCGATCACACTACCGTGTAGGTGGTAGGTTGGTGTTCACACCTATGTCTTACCGTCTCATGAAACGTGATCTAAGCCACCCAATTCGTCCGGTGAAGTTGAGTGGTCGAGATCGATTTAGGATTTGGGAGGTGTAACCGCACGAGTTTGGGCGTGCGTTTTGGGTTGGCCGGGAATGATGTGCCTTGGCCGACCGCGTGAGGGGGTAGATGGGCCCACGGTGGTCATGCTGGTGTGACCGACCCTTGCTCAATCTAATCTGTGACCCTCCATTCGTGCCGGAGAAGATGGACGCGCGTGATGGCTTGAACCCTAATTTTGGCTTTCAAAGCCGCGCGACCATGCTCTTTTGGGCGGATGGTTTTGTTGCAACCAACCACGGTTGGCTTTGACCGATTGGTCAAGCGTGTAGGCGGTCACATGGTGATTGTGTCGACATGCTCCGGGCCTTTTGAGTCTACATCTACACCCTCCGTCTATGCCTGCGAAGACGGACGGTTGAGACCGTTTTGCGACATATGTAATATGCCGCAAACCCTAATTTAGGGTTTTCCGCCCATAATGCTTGGTATGGACGGTTTCTTGGCAAGCAAAGGCCAATGGTCGACCATGCGGGTCGGCCGTGTGTATTCCATACCTGCTTGGGGGTGATGGAATTGATCTGGGTCGTCCAATCATGCTTGTGGAGTGGGACGACTGCGATTAGATCATTTTTGGCAGGCTAAGGCCGTGTGTATTCCATACCTGCTTGGGGGTGATGGAATTGATCTGTGGTCATCCAATCATGCTTGTGGAGTTGGATGACTGCGATTAGATCATATCCGGCAAGCTAAGGCCGTGTGTATTCCATACCGCTTTGGGGGTGATGGAATTGATCCGTGGTCATCCAATCATGCTTGTGGAGTTGGATGACTGCGATCGATCATATCCGGAGACCGATACTGATCCAAGTGGGATGCTCAATCGGGTTAGTATAACACACGAGAGGGGCTCAATCGGGCTAGTATAACACACCGAGAGGGCTCGGGCTAGTATAACACACCGAGAATCGGCCTGTACGGGTATTTCGTACATGGATTCATTATAGTGCTTGGAGGTTCGTGTTACTCGTAAGAGTAACACTCGTCGTCATGCCACACCGATAATGGGTACGTGAAATACAAGGCTGATATGAAATTCACAGGAAGGGATTGTTGCTGCATGCTCCAACCGGGAGGAATTTCATGTATTCACAGAATGGGATTGTTGCTATATGCTCCATTCTTGGTGAATTAAGTGAGGAGTATCCGTCACTTATAAACGGCTTTATCTTTTACAAGATGTCGCCGCATGATTTTTTCGAGGTTTTTACAAATTTAACCTTAAACGAAAATCCACCATCAACATTAAGTCCCCCGCCTAGCATATAATGGTTACACTATTGTGTGGTAGGCATGAGATGGTGACATACAGGAATGACCAAGCTAGAGTGAACACATATTTACCGGATAGTTTCACATTGTCAGGCGTTTCCCTGGAACTGGTTGGTCTTGATTAAGGATGCGAAGGAAGCAGGACTTGATCCGGTGAGTCGCTTTGGTTCCTCTTGTACATGCATGAGCTCGCCGCTCCTTCAGGTGTACTTCCTTAATTATGCACGGCCTTCCTCAGGTGAATTTGATAAGCCTTGTTGATTGCTATCCCGAATTAGGTGGTAAGTAGAGACTTCTCTTCCTTCTGGGATTCTGTCGACTTGTGAGATTATAAAGAGTCATCTCAACGTGGTCGTTTATTCTTTATCCTGTGTATCTCGTCATTGCTTCCGATTTTCGATTAATCGATCAATGGATTTGATGATCTTTTTTTTTTGTGTGCTCATAACTCTTCTTCTCTCGTAGATTATCATGGAAGCGGTAGACGCTCATTTCCGTTGCTTCCCGTAAAGAAGTTTTGAAGTTGACAAGCCCGAAACCATGCGCATGGAGAAGTGATGGCTAAGATCGATCTTCCTCTTCGTGAAGTCGGGTGCTATACGCTGGGATGTCTATCTCCCACCTTCGTATTGTCGAGGACGTATTCCGTGCACTTTGTTTGCAATTGACATGGAGGAGCGGCGGAGGCGCGAGAAACGCTGCGTACACTAGTAAGCGCAAGGGCGCAGAGATTTGCGGCGCGGTTGAAGAGGCGGAGGGTTGAGCCCGAACGACCTCTCGAATGAAGGCAAGTGTGATTACCCGGTTCAGACGGCGTGATAATCCTTGATTCCGATACAGACGAGCCTGAACGTTTGGAAGCAACCTGCGCGGCTCCTGATGTTGCTATGCCCTTTGATGCTCCTGCTGAAGATGTTGGGATGGAGTGCGCTGCTGCTGCTGCTGCGGTAGAGATGCCCGATGCAGAAGTTGAGGAAGATCCGGAGGGAGGTGCATCGACAGGTGACGGAGCTGATGGTGATGTGGGCGAGACCGACCCTCTTGATGATTGAAATTTCTTTTGTTTTGTTTTTCTTTCCAAGTATATTCTGCATGCTCGAACATCTTCCTTGTACTCGGTGGCTATTTGAGTTCAAGGTTTTTCCTT
This sequence comes from Papaver armeniacum, assembly GCA_023531295.1. Taxonomy (NCBI): domain Eukaryota; kingdom Viridiplantae; phylum Streptophyta; class Magnoliopsida; order Ranunculales; family Papaveraceae; genus Papaver; species Papaver armeniacum. Next base: position 458,247 of record JAJJWW010006781.1, read on the forward strand.
TGATTACTTGAATAAAGCTTTCCTTTATAATCCTTTGCCAAGATCAGAATCGAACTTTCTCAGCGCAGGGTGCGCCTTCATACATAATTCTTAGTGATAAAAAAGTTATACCATAATGGAATATCCACGGACTCCGTGATGCAATATCTTCCCGGCTTTATTGGGCGGATGGCTCAAATCACTTCTTGCGCACACGTTCCTACTTCGAAATATTTGCTTAGGGTTTCCCTTTTGCTCCAGTTGATTTAGGCTGACCCAGGACTTTGTGTCTTTAGGAGTAGAGAGATTCTCAGATGGAAATAATACTTCGATTGAAAATTGAAAATTGAAACCCTAGCTATGAATGCAAGTATTGCAATCATTTTCTGGAGGGATTACAAATATGACATGAAATTATAAAAGGAAACGCTACTGGAAAAATATAGCACAAAGGCGCTTTAAGGTGTGTAGGATCTTTGGAAAGTGGTAGCACAAAGTATCTTAAGTTCGGTAAGGTTTGAGCCATCGTGAGTGAATTGTTATGCCCTCCTGTGTTATCGGCGTTGATGAGCTTGCGTGAGCCGCCAGGATAACATCCGCTACCAGGTGTACGGTTCATCTTCTCTTTCGGTGGGTGAGTCGGGGTGGAGTGGTCATCTTCACCGTCATGCTTCCAATATTGAATGTAGTCGCCTTCGTCACCAAGTCTCCAATCCCAAATGGGTTTGGTCGTATAGATACTCGTGTCTTGGCCTTATCGTCTTTGACCAAGACAAACTTCTATGCTCTTGATGAAACGCTTGAAAGGGCCGGCTTCCCATTCGCATCTCCTAGCCGCGGTGGGCTTGTTGGTTGGAGCCAGTCCCGTGGATTTGTCGAATGAGGGGCAATAGGTTGCGGAGAGAGTTGCGTGATGAGACTTACTTTGAGATCGGAATCCTCCAAAGATATGTCATGTGCTCTCTCAGGGAAGTTGTGTCATATTGGCAAGTTGCCGATGCGGCGGACAGTCACCGGGTGGTCTAGCAGGCGTGTTGGAGACTCTTTCGTGTATCGAAACCTAGTGAGAGGACATGACTTCAATATGGCTTTGTTGTCATGTATCCAAGAGCGCCCTAGGATCATGTCGTAATTGGGATGTTCTTTGACTATGTAGAACTTTGCTTGCGTTGTGGCATCTCCCAATTTGACTTCAAGGTCGATGTATCCGTATGAATCTCTGAGTTCTCCTCCCGAATCCCCGACCACGCTTGGATGACGAGTAGCTTCCGCTTCGAGATCTTTGCCGCTCTCAAGGCCTTGACAAGTAATGATGTTAAACTCAAGCCGTATCGATCAACGCGTTATCAAACTCAACGTTTCTCAAACGAGTGACGGTTAGAGTCCCGATTTCAGTTGCTCATGTCTTTCGGAAAGACCGGGTTCCCGTATCGCATCGGATGCAAACGTCTTCCCGACACAACGTGGTTGAGGGCCGTGAATATGTCTTGACGCTGTCATCCTTTGGAGAAATATAAGATTTCACATGCTCCATCATAGATTGCACGGTCTTGCGGAGTCCCTGCAAATCATGCAGTTCTCGATAGGTAAGGGATCTTGAACACCTTCGTTTCCAAGCCGGAGTTTCTGCTCTCTACCTTTTCCCGAATATTTGTTTCAACTTGTTGCAATCTTTGGTTGGATGATGAACGAACCGTGTGATAGCAATAAAGATCTGGGATCTTCCATCTCTTCCTCGGTCGGAGGACGCTGACAGGAGGAAGCTTTAGCTCTTGGATCCACGCTTCCGTGAGCTCTATCACTTCATTCATGGGAAAAGGAAACCCGTGTCTTTGTCGTTTTGTGCGGAGTTTTGTCTGCTCCTTTTCGAGACGAAGTCTTGTGTCCGAGGATGTTCGCTTGGTTTGTTGTTCCGTTATCGAAGCTTTCCTCTTTTCTCCTCCGCTTACCACACTCGCAGAAGGGCCGTGTTGTATTGTTTGTTTGTGAGACGCCTTCCTCGACTTTCGCGCAAATCTTCACTTCGAACAACCCCGGGGTTCTTTCTAGTAATGTTGGTGCGGTTGTTGCCGAACGCTTTGCGGCTTCATGGAGTTCGAGAATGTTTGAAAGCCAGCATTTTCTAACAGGAGAGCGGTATATGGGTATCATCCCATTGATGCATGATTCCACCAATTGCCGTTCGGTAACATTCGGGTCGTGGCAGTCCAAAGGCTTGGGTTCGAATCTTTTAACGAAGTCGTTGGGATGTTCATTGTTCACTGGAGAATTCTTCCCTGTGTCCGAAACGTGATTTGTTCGGACACGAAGAAATACTTCCGTAGAAAGCACTCGACCATCTCGCTCCAATTGGATATCTTTGTTATTTTAAATGTTGTTGTACTGGTGTATGCCCTCCCCGTGAGTGATTTTGAGAATTCTTTTAGGCGTAAAACATGATTGTATTCATGTTCCCCAAGGCTTCTAAGAATCGAGAAATGTGTTCACGAGCATTACCGATCCGTCATAGAGGGAGAACTGGGAGAGGTGTAACCTCTTGGTAGAGGAATCCGTTGCACATCTTGAGGGTACGGCGGGTGATGTTGGTGTACGTCCGTTCGGTCCCCTTTTCCTCGATTTTGGAGAAGTCGCTCTAGATCTTCACGCGTGATGAAGTTGGGAGACCGGCCTCTCTCCCCCTTGGCGCTCGGGAGCAACACGAGTTTCTTCATTCATGTGAGTCCGAGTGGAAACACCCGCTCGGGTGTATTGAATGCATCTCTCGCCGACTCCAAGGGTTGCCGTGAATCTTGCGGCAATCGTTCGTCAAAGTTTTAAGGAAAGTGAGTACCTCTTTCCGAGTTGCAGCCATGTCTGCTTTGAGTTTTAGCAAGAATTTCCGTTTCTCCATCAAGTCCGCAATGGTACTAGACGGCGGTCTTCCTCTTGTGTCTCCGGCTCCTCGCCCCGATGGAGGAGTGAAAGTTGTTGCTCGGTAACCGCCGGAGGCGTAACGCTCGAAGAGATGCCAGGATTTGCGCCGCTCCGGCTCTGGGTGATGGGAGGTGTTACACCGCGGGATGTCTCCCGCTCCGCTATCGTTGGTGACAGAGGTAACGGCTCCTCGAGATGTGTCGCCTACGGTAGCTCCACCGATGTGTATGTCAACACCGGGAGTGTTATCCACGCTAGCCCCGTCCGAATTGATTGCCGATCCGCACCGAGTTCCACCATCTTGAAATGAATTGCTGATGAATTGGTTCTAAGATCTACCCTTTTTTGAAATTGATGAAATTGAATCGGATTTCAAAGAAATTGATTTTACGACCGAGAGATTAATCTCCCATTGTGGTCGCCAATTGTTGATGGGTGAAAATTACTCCTGCCGAATTTGGTAATTTGGGGTGTGATGAGGAATGAATTTAAACCTACAACAAATGCACTGCGCGGTGAGTGCTTGTAGATTCGAGAGATCAATCTGTGCAAGTCCGGCCTAAACCAAAGAAATGGCCGTTCGGACTTGTTTCTAGTCACAAAGTGAAGGAGATGGGGTTGATCTTAGGGAGGGAAGCGAAGAAGGTGTTGAGATTGTGAAGGTGTTGGCTTGCTTATGACTTGTGACAGAAAAGTGAGCAGGCTTACGGTTAATGTAAGGAGGCTCTGGATGTTGATTTTCTGTCTTGTTTTTCTTGTTCTTTGAAATAGGGCGGAGAACCTATTTATACAAGTCATTGAGCCTCATTCACGTTTCTCGTGGGAAGTGGAGGTAGTGGAATGATGGAGTGGTGGAGTTGTGTGTCGGTAGCATACGACCGGTCTTGCCCACTTCTCCAGTTCATCTCTAACCGTCCATGACTTCCTAACACGTTCTTGTAATGGCGCGTTGCACGCCGCACGCCGTAAACCGCCGGACCAATACCCCAGTAAGTATCCCCGGTTTGTGACATGATTGATAACTGGAATGTGGATCGTGGATCCACGGAAGATAGCATGTAATCTTTGAATTGAATAACTGCGTTATTCGAAAGTCGATACTCGTGCAAAGATCGTGTGTATTTTATGTGAGTACCGCATTACGGTGTGGTAAAGTGACGTGTAATGACCTGCTCACTAACCAAATAACTCCCGACCGAGGTTGTATAACCAAGCTGGTGAGGTCGGACGGATGAGATGATGTTTGAGACACTCATCCGCGACCGTTGATGAAATTAGGGTTTTTAAAGAGGTGCGCAAGCATCATTCTTCACCTTGGTCAAACCAAGCATGGGAAGGATTTGAGAAGACCGACCATACATGCGTGTTGACGGCATGATGGGTAGGCGTCCGTATTCCGTTCCCTCATGAAAACGCGATCTGGGCCACTCAATTTGACCGTAAAGAGGAGTGGTCGAGATCGGTTTGCGACAGTAAATCCCTTGCCGCAAAGGAGTTGGAAACCGCGTGATTTCCCTAGTTTGGGCACGCGTTTCGGGCGACCAATCATTGGTTGGTTTTGGTCGATCACACTACCGTGTAGGTGGTAGGTTGGTGTTCACACCTATGTCTTACCGTCTCATGAAACGTGATCTAAGCCACCCAATTCGTCAGGGTGAAGTTGAGTGGTCGAGATCGATTTAGGATTTGGGAGGTGTAACCGCACGAGTTTGGGCGTGCGTTTTTGGGTTGGCCGGGAATGATGTGCCTTGGCCGACCGCGTGAGGGGGTAGATGGGCCCACGGTGGTCATCTTTGGTGTGACCGACCCTTGCTCAATCTAATCTGTGACCCTCCATTCGTGTCGGAGAAGATGGACGCGCGTGATGGCTTGGAACCCTAATTTTGGCTTTCAAAGCCGCGCGACCATGCTCTTTTTGGGCGGATGGTTTTGTTGCAACCAACCACGGTTGGCTTTCACCGATTGGTCAAGCGTGTAGGCGGTCACATGGTGATTGTGTCGACATGCTCCGGGCCTTTGAGTCTACATCTACACCCTCCGTCTATGCTGCGAAGACGGACGGTTGAGACTGTTTTGCGACATATGTAATATGCCGCAAACCCTAATTTAGGTTTTCCGCCCATAATGCTTGGTATGGACGGTTTCTTGGCAAGCAAAGGCCAATGGTCGACCATGCGGGTCGGCCGTGTGTATTCCATACCGCTGGGGGTGATGGAATTGATCCGGGTCGTCCAATCATGCTTGTGGAGTGGGACGACTCACGATTAGATCATTTTTGGCAAGGCTAAGGCCGTGTGTATTCCATACCGCTTGGGGGTGATGGAATTGATCTCGTGGTCATCCAATCATGCTTGTGGAGTTGGATGACTGCGATTAGATCATATCCCAGGCAAGCTAAGGCCGTGTGTATTCCATACCGCTTGGGGGTGATGGAATTGATCCGTGGTCATCCAATCATGCTTGTGGAGTTGGATGACTGCGATCGATCATATCCGAGACCGACATGGTCAAGTCCGGATGCTCAATCGGGTTAGTATAACACACCGAGAGGGGCTCAATCGGGCTAGTATAACACACCGAGAGGGCTCGGGCTAGTATAACACACCGAGAATCACATGCACGGGTATTTCGTACATGGATTCATTATAGTGCTTGAGGTTCGTGTTATTCGTAAGAGTAACACTCGAGTCGTCATGCCACACCGATAATGGGTACAGAAATACAAAAGGTGATATGAAATTCACAGGAAGGGATTGTTCTGCCGCATGCTCCAACCTGGAGGAATTTCATGTATTCACGGAACGGGATTGTTGCTATATGCTCCATTCTTGGTGAATTAAGTGAGGAGTATCCGTCACTTATAAACGGCTTTATCTTTTACAAGATGTCGGCGCATGATTTTTCTGGGTTTTACAAATTTAACCTTAAACGAAAATCCACCATCAACAGTTGTGTTCTTCAGTATTAGAATCTTCAAAGTGATAGTATTTATTTTTTTGGATTGGTACGCTTATAATTTACTGTTGGATTCATTGATGGTTGTGTAGATATAAAGCAGAACCGTTTAATCTAATATGTCTCATGCATAGTGATGCGTGTCGTAGGTGCAACAAATTAATCAAGATATTTTCCACTAATTAACTAGTAATATAGCGATAGTAAGGATCGTTCCCACAGAGAGCCGTGTAATTGATATGTTATTTAGTCCAGCAAAATAAAGTAAGTAACCAAGGGGATTGTGGATTTTCAACTAAAAGAATAACAAACAATAGGATGAAAAGATGATTAAGGAGTCATTCGCAGTTACCAAACGTTGACTCGCATAATATACTCGTTTACCTTTCGTAAGAATCATATATCACCGACCGTAGAATAGCTGGTACGCTTAGCTATCCCCAAAACTCCTTGCATCACCGGATAACATGTACGCTTAGTCACCGTATTCTATCCAATGAACCACCTTGAGGTACGCTAAAAAGATGTAACCTAATAGAACGCTTTAGGATTTGTGAATTTAGGTTGGCCTCAAATGATTAAACCGACGCTCGGTTCACTTACTGGTGTTGTCTTCACACGCAATCGCTTTACAGAATCCCTCTGCAAGGTCTTGCGATTTCTACTTGTGTTGGAGATGCACGACAATCACGGATTGCTCAACCCTCTACTAGTAGTAGTAATAGAATGATCAATTGATTAATTCAATTGTACACTTGAATAATCTAGAAACCAATCATAAACCCTAGTTATAGAAAAGACAATCGATAATGATTAAAACTCAAATAAACTTGTATAATTAATAAAGTTTCACGCCTGGAACTTTGAATTCATCCGTAATCAATCAAGTTTAGCCTCTCATGTTTACACCGATTCCCGGTTTCCCCTTAAAGAGGTAAACCCTAGAATATGGATGAAGAACAAAGTATATTATGAGATGTAGAGATATTTAGATTTAGGTTAAGAAATCTCTTAAGTAGTCTCCAAGTTGTAGGTGTGCCCGTGCTCGATTCCCGTGCAAAGAAAGGTTTCCATAACTCGGCAAATATCCAAAAATACGCCACTTCCAAAAGCAGGCCGTGTATTGACATTGTGAAGGCAGGCAATGGGCTTGCTTCGAATCCAGCCCAAGTCCGATATTAGCCAGTAAATGGCCTGTCAGTTACAGGAGACTGACAGTGCATTCTGTTTAATTTTCCACGGCAAAATCCCTTTTTGTTCCCTGTGATTGCATACGGTTGGAAAACACCACCGTAACTTCACCTGGGTTTTAGTACGGTTGAACCTCCCATCCGTAGGTTGAACTGAGATACGCTACGGTTTACTTTTACCCCCGTAAGCTTCCCTGAATTCTCAACTCCCTAAATCCGACTTGCTCTTCTTCTTGGTTTTCTTCTTATACTCGGCCATACTATTCTTCACTGCCAATCCTCATCTCCAATGGCCGTCGATGACAGCAACACTCGAGACTCACTTCTCTGCATCTCTTTCGTGCAACAACCATTCGTTTCTTCCTCCATTTTCTTAACTTTCTCGACTCGACCTCCATCAGACTTCATCATCGATGCCCATTCACCAACCTCGAGCAGCAAACTATCAGTCACTCCATGTTCTTCCATCGCTGTTTCCATCTTTCTCTCTTGTCCTCACTCGAGCTTCTCCATCTTCATAAGTCACCACAGCATCATTCCATTATCATCTCATATTCTCTGCCAGCATTCATCTACGTACTGCTACAACCACAGACCACCAATGTTTCTCCTTCGCTGCTAACCAACTCCATTCTTTCATCATTAATCACTGCCACACTACGAGCACTGTCTCGTTAACCTCTGTTAACAACAAACTCTTCGTATCCCTGATTTCTCGAGTCCTTATAGCTTCGTAGCTTCTCCAACCTTACTTCCCTGAGCTCCCTCGATCATCATCGATAGTATTAGCAGCTGCCATTAAACTCGAGTTCTTCTTCTTCTTCCTGACAGAAACTGAAGCTTATTGATGCTCACTTTATCTCGAAACTTCTCCTTCCTAAATCACCATCTCTCTATCTACGGTAAAACCCAACAGCACAGCTCCATCGCCAGCTGCATCTCGATAGTTACCACTGCTCAAATTCATCTGCTTCCTGAATCACCATCTCTCTATCTACGGTAAAACCCAATAGCACAGCTCCATCGCCAGCTGCATCTCGATAGTTACCACTGCTCAAATTCATCTCCTTCCTGCCAGCAACAACATCACTTTCATCAAGTTCTTCTCATACGTCATCAACGTCTACTGCCAGCAACAGCTCCCTGTCTTCTCGATATTGTTCAACTTCGAGAGTCAATGGCAGCATCACCATCTCAATCACAGCAAACCAATACTCGAGTCTTCATCATTCACCGGTCCATCATCTACTGCCGATGGCAGCAGCATCATACGTTTCCATATTACTCGAGCTTCTCCATATCTCACTGCTCCATCAATTCAGTGGCATTGGTAGCAGCAGCTGTCTCGAGCTCTATCAACATGATCTCAAAACCCAATACCTTAGTCACCGTGGAAGACGGCCTGAACTGGTCGGAGAAGAAACACCTGGCGTTGTTATTTTAATTCAAAATGTGGTTTCCCCGAGTAAATCATCCGAGTGCCTTTAGTGATCTTGTCTCCCCCTAGTAGTTCCAGCGTCCTCCTTTAATATTTCCCGTCTAACTGTCAGTTCCGGAGAACCGACAAGCTTGACTTCTCTTTTCGCCCATATCTTCTTCATAAGACATCGGATTGACCTCATTCTTTCGCCGTTGGTTTCGTCTTTTCGCTCTCTTCACAGTGATGGGAAGAAATCCTAGATTTGAACGAGTTCCAATTAGTCTTTGGCCCATCTCCACTTGTAGCTAACTTTTTTGTTGCACAATTACGTGCAATTTCACTTCTTTTGGACACCTAGAAAAACATAAATAAGAGAAAACAAGAGTAATATACAATAATTCGCAAGAATATATAGCAATTACTAGCATGGATTCGACACTAAATATATGCAAAATATGCACTTAACACATAGTCGACATTTTATAATAGTATATTGCTTTAAACCCCGAAATTAAACCGTCCTAAACTTAGAGATGACGGAAATACAAATAAGTTTAATCAAGGTTACCCAAACTACATCATAAATAAGTCTCTAAAAAGACTTGAATCTCTTTGCCTTAAACCCCAAAAAGAAGGAAAACCTTAGTAAAAAGATGTTAACCTGCACCTATTAATAGATGAAAAGACGAGGGTACCCAAATACACCACAATCTTTAATTTATCCACCTATAAGTCTTCTACCAAAAATGATTATCTATAGACTAATTCGAGACAATACAAGAAATCGGTTCACACTTCGTGTGATTGTCTATGGATACAAGATCGAGACAATGCATCAACGAAGTATGATACTTGATAATAGGTTCGGACTAAACCAATCTCTATTGGATCACTATCAAGTATGTAAACGTTTGTGTAATTTACTTTAAATTATAATTACATCAATTATAATTGCGGAAAGGTAAAGTAAATGACACAACAAGATTTTGTTAACGAGGAAACCGCAAATGCAGAAAAACTCCGGGACCTAGTCCAGAATTGAATACTCTCAGAATTAAGCCGCTATACAAAATCTAAACCAACTTCGTATAGTTGAGACCAACCAATTACCCCTAGTTCACTTAGTTTCTTCAGTATCACTGCGATTCCGACTTCGATGAGTGCACGCACTGGAACAATTCCTTTGGATCGTATTCCAAACAGTAAAGGAACAACAAATCTGTTTGGTAACAACTCTATTGATTCTTTAAGATAAAGATATCTCAAGTCATATGCAAAGGCTCTTCCGTTTAAGCTAATAAACTCCTTTGCATGGTTAGATCAATCTATCCAATAACTACCAAAGCAGTCAAGTTTAGATTCTCACTCAATCCCAATAAATCTCAAAGAGGTATACTGTGAATGCCGATCTCACGCAACTAATCAATCGAATAAATCCGATTCCAGCTTGGATCCCAATCGATAAAGGTTTGTGCAACACAAAGATATGAGAAACCAATAAGAAATCGTTGCCTCTTCAAGTATTCTTTAATCTTCAATTAAAACCTACACAACACCACTTGAATCTCTTGTGATCAATCACGTACAGAACGGAGTTTGTTAACGATGGAGTATCACAAGATGTCTTTAGATCTACAAACAGTTCTAAAGGTCCAGTCGATACTTCGATCTAGTTTGAGTGAATCTTATATCAGAAGAGAAGATTCTCAAGAATAAACAAACTAGGTGCAATCAAAGTTTCAACAACCGTTAGTCAATCAAATCAATCGAAAACTAATAACACTGCAATTATCTAGTTTCCCACCAACAGTACTCGTAGAGCTTCTTGATCCCACGAAAGTATTTAAATGAGCGGTCGTAAGAGATTTTGCCTGATTAGGGTACTTTCCTCTCCGAATAGACGGCTCCACCAGAAACAACAAAAAGATGAAGTTTTCATGGCTCTTAGGATAGTTTGATAGAAATGCAAACTTAGGTATTTATAGACCAAGGATGTTTTCACACCAAGGAATTTCCAAAACCAAAAGTATACTAAAGATATGCAATAAATGCCCATTCAGTTTTTATAATTCCAGTAAATGCTTTGTCCAGTATTTCCCGAAATCTCTCAATATAAAATCTCCAATTAGTAAATGCACATTACTAATTGTCATTCTCTAGAGATATGCATTTAATTGCTGGTAATTAAAGCATATAAAACTAACAACCTTAATTAAAATATTCTTAATTTATTTAGGAACGGGATCTCCTTGAGTACTTGAGGAATATCTTTGAACAATAAACGATAAGAGTTATTGTTCGTGTTCAAAGTATGTTGACATCTTTTCTTTGTAAATCATCTTTCATATTTACAATCTTGGAATCGATTATACCATACTTCCAAACAAGTTTAGAATTGGTTCATCTATATTCCAAGACAACTATGTGATTGATCAAATATCAAATCACATCCATGGGTTCAATCGGTTCTACCAGTCACTGGGATCAGTTATACCTTAATATGGAAACACTTGTGATCGGTCACACAAGTTACCAGGACCGGTTACATCGGTTATCAGGACCGGTTGCATCAATTACCAGGATCGGTTACCATATACATGGTATTGCTTGTGATCGGTCACACCAGTCACTCAGATCGGTTACACCAATTACCAGGACCGGTTACACCAATTACAAGGATCGATTACACAACTCTATTGTGATCGGTCACACCAATTACTAGGATCGGTCACACCAATTACGAATATCGATCATACCATCTCAGGTGATTACATAGGATCGATTACACTAATTAATCAAAACTAGTCATACTAAATCATAAGTCAGGCATTGTGATTAGTTGTACCAAGATACATAATAAAGTTACTATCGGTTCTACCATCTCACACATATTGGTAATCCAAAGATTTGCAATGAATAGTCATACCAATAAGCCTACCGATTTCCCTTTCGATTCATAAAACAAGTTCATGGATGTACTTCCTTCAAAAAAATGTAAAACATTGTTTCCTAGGATGAAATCTTCACCTTTAATCATTCTCATAATCATCACAACATTCATAAGATTATGTCGGTGTCATATCTAAGAAAGTTCAAAATATAAGCGTTATACTTCGTAGTCTAATTCCTTAATACTATGATCATATGATCATGTCTCACTACTAGAGTAAAATTTTCATACACAACTTTGCAGTTATGTTTTCAATATAGCACGACTTGAAAGATACGTTAGGAATGAAACAATTCAAGTCAAGATTACTAACCTCAAGAGGAAGGATGATGTCGTCGTTGTAGCTCGTTACTTCTTCACGTTCTTTAGGTCTTCGAGTAATACTTGTATGTCTCAACATTCCTAGAATTTCTAGTCTAACATATACGAAGTTGTCTCTAGTACATAATCAAGCGACTCTTAGATGAGTTTTGATTCACTAAAATATGACAACCAAACTTGACATACCAACGCTTGGTGGGTTCAACCGAGCTATGCTCTAACAACAAAAAACCACCACGAATTATCCATCGAAATAACAAGGCATTCAAAACTAAAAGATTCAAATGTTTCTAGGTAAAAAACCACCAATCGTATCAAAACCAGTGACGAAGAGCCGACAATTAGGAAAATTAAAGAAACAAAATATTCTTCCTTAAAGGGTTTCTATTAAACAGTCCATGGAGTTCTTGAGGACCTAGGTTAACTATGAAATTAAGAAGTCCAAAGACCTGGACAAGTTTATACAACAAAGCAAGCGGGATATTGATGAAATAGGCATACAAGTAGCCAAACAATTTCAAGGAAACAAGGTTCAAGAGAAGAGTAATATTGTAACAGGGAGATGTTTAAAATGATACAACAACAAGGTATTTAAATGTGGATTAATGTTTATAATCTAAGGGTACTGCAACATCATGATTAAAAATACTAAAGTTCAGCTTTAAAAGGTAATGAATAAAGAACATCTGAAAAAAGGATTGGCAAATTTAGATTGAATACAATATATAGATATAAGACGGTAAGGAGGTGCAAGCAGATTTCATCTACAGGTGCAGCCTCATGGTACTGATGTTCCACACAAAATAAAACCCCTAAATGTTACGGAAGCAATACTGTAATGACATGACCTTCCACCAATATTGTCCACACTAGCCACCATGGTCATCAATCGTGTGGGTTTTTCGTCAGCACCGCTGCATGGGTCATCTAACAACAACTTCCCAGAGGTCACCATCCCTGGATTACTCCCGCTCGAGCACGCTTAACTGTGGAGTGTTCTGTCAACTCTACAGCCAATTATGATGAAAAGGCCTCGGTGTTAGGAAAAGACAAACCATTACCTATATTCTATTCGGCAAACCCCACCTGCCGAATTGGGGTATTACAATACCACCACCTTAAATTGGAGCAGTCCTCGGATCCGAAATATATTCAAGCCCGGATCTCCGACGTTCCCTACCTCTCATGAGACCAGTACGTGACCTATCCCGTCCAGCGTACAATCTCACCCTCGACGGGTGACCCATCGTCGGCTCTGATACCATTTGGAATTACCCGACCCTCCACCAATATTGTCCCCACTTAGCCATGGTCATCCGTCAATGTGGGGTTTTCATCAGGCACCGTTTCGATCATCCAGCCAGGCTTCCCAAAAGGTCATCCATCCATGGAGTACTCCCCGCCCAAACACATTTAACTGCAGAAGTTTTATGCCAACTCGGATCCAATTATGCCGAAAATGGCCCGGTTTTAGGAAAGGACAAACCATTACCTATATTCTATTCGGCGAACCCTACCTGTCGGATTTGGGTATTACAAATACTGATACAAGGAGATACTTGTTAAAGGCGTTGGAGAATACGTTGGTGCAGACGAAATACCTATTTGGATCTGCAGATCTATCCCCACTTCTAATAATTTCACAAAGAAAAATCAACAGCAGAAACCAGCGCAGCCAAGTTAATTTCATAGAAATGAGATAAAATTAACAGAAACCCCATGATCATACCACAGATCTAGCATCTTATATGACCTAATTCATTCCCATGGTTGGTAGAAAGGAGAGGTTAGCCAAGAAAAGGAGGTTTCTCCATGATTTTTACCATTAGGGTTTCAAGGAAGAAGAGAAAAAACCCCAAATTTAACTGGTTTCGGTACTCTCTTTATCGTTGGGTTAGGGTTTTATTACTTGAGGTTTTTAAGATTTTGGGTTTATTTGTCTCTCCATTAAAATATAACATTTATATATTTTTAGCATTTTTGTTTTATACAAGTAACACAAAATAAGATAATTTATTATGTAGCAAAATTTTATACAAAAATAAAGAATGTGCACATAAAAGAAAAAAATTTGGCAAGAAACCAGATACAACATTTAGTTTTTTCTAATAGTTCTTTTTTATTTGCAACATACATCAATCAATATTGTCATTACTAGAAGGTGATCAATTAATTATTTTAGTTAAAAATAATTCAAACTAGCTAAAATTTTAGTTTCATAAATTAGACCAATGTTAATTTGTAAATATAAAGATATTAAATTAATTTTATTTATCGAATTTAAATTTTATTTACAAATTTATAATTGTGAGGGTAAAAAATTACTTTGAAAAAAGAGTTTGCGGATTTGTATCCAAAACAAGATGATAAATGTGTAAATTTTCCAAAACTGCCACAAGTCCAATTTCATGTAATAGAATAGTCTTGAATTGCACGTAACTTATCTGTAAGATTCGTCGAGTAGCACCGGAGTGTGTTGTATAATTAATAAAACTTGCGTTTGGCGCAACACAAGGGTATTTGACTCAACCTTTGGAATTCTCCCTTTAAGAAATTCGTCACTTAATGGTGATTTTTTTGCACCGTTAGTGTATGTTTTCAGCTTCTTATCTAGCGAAGTTAGCGATGCTACCGTGGTTTCCTACTTAAGTTCTTTCAGCTTATTTAGTTCGTTTGCGGCTCGTAAAATATTCACGTAGTCCTCCGGGTTCTCGTTGCCTCTACGTAGCATCTGTTTTTATTCGATGGGAAGTGTTAGAGCACTGCTCGGTTGAACCCACCAAGCGTTGGTATGTCAAGTTTGGTTGACATATTTTAACTCCAAAACTCGAAGCTGCTTGGTTTGATTACTAGAATCAAATTCGTTAGGTTAGACCAGGAACAATAGAAATGTTGAGACTTGCTCGTTTTACTCTGAAGAACCTGAAGAAGTGTCAAAGATTAATGAACAAATCATCATTTTATTCAAGCTTAGTAACATAGACTTGACTTGTTCCTTTCTATCTTTTTTCTCAAGTCGATTATATTTAAAAAATAACACACGAAGTATAGTTTATTCACTTGTCTCTAGTTATTGTTGACTTGTTCGTTCCATGATCAAAGTGTCAAAGGAAAGATATACTAGTGATCGTTGTCGTATGCGTCAAAAATAATTTCACTTTCCTAAAGTATATGATAAGAAAGAGTTCGTTTCCACATAGAGGCAATTGTAGTTCCTAAAGTAACCAATCGGGGGAATTTCTGATTTTTATGTAAGAAATAAAAGTAAATCAAAAGCAAAGTAAATTGGAGAAATAATCAATGAGAGAAAGATATTGGTTAAGGAATTCATCGTCAATCTTAAACATGTGCTTGCATGCATGATTAGAATTACAATTTAATCTCTTTATCATCAAAAGTCTAGAATATCAAGAGAGCAAGATATTCCATTAATTTCCTAAGTTCATCAACACACACATTAGAGCTGCGTATGTGAATTCTACCTAAAGAATAACCTAACGCCTTGCGCTAATTAAGTTCAATTCCTAGGATCATTAAGTTTTAGAAATAGGCTAATCAATGCAATTGTCATACATTGTGCATGACAATTCAGACAAGTATCAAACTCTATATATAATCACAAGAGTGTATCACTACAAACCGTAATCATATCATGCTACTTATATTCGGGGTTACCGCTTGATGAAAACCCCTAAATTAGCTATGGACAAGGATGCAAGTTCAATTAATTGGACACTTAGCTAAACAAACACCTAAATCCTATCACAATACATACTTCATGTGATTATTAAAAACAGTAGAAGTTTGAACGAAAACAAAGAGAGAAAACTAATACATAACTCAAGCACAAGTTTTAGAAATAGGACTACATCCTTAACCAATAATATTAAATTAGCTACTCATAGCTATGGAGTTCATCAACATAATAATAATGAATTAAAGAAGATGAAAGCAAAGCAAATCCTAGTAGCGTAAACAAAAGCGGCTCCCTCCTTAGCTCCAAGAATAATACGTCATAACCCATAAGTAGATCTTTTCCTTTTGTAGCTTTTCTCAAACTTCTAAAATTAGGTCTAGTCTTAAAAGTTCATCACCAAAAAGTCCACTAAGCCCATATGTGAGGAATACCCATGTGAAAATATGTCCCAAAAGTGATCGCCGGAAAACTTGTATCGTCAGTCGAAACTTGGCCGGAAAGGCCATCTCAGGTGGTCGGTCAAACATAACGGTCAAATGAGTCAGCTCTGAGTCAGCCCAACTCCGCTGAGTCAGTCACCGAATCGAAGTGTGAGTCGAGTCAGCTCAGCTGACTGGTCCGAGTCCGTCAGGCCTTGGCCATTTGCATAGGCTGTTGCTAGAATGCACAAAGATTGCGCTTCACCAGTTCAACTCCAGCCTTGATGGCTGGTCTCTGTAACTTTCCCTGCACACTTCAATTCATACAGAGTCTTCTTTCTAGCTCACTATCAGCATCTCAAACATACATTCTTGAGCCATTCTTAGCAGAAAAACATTTCAAACCACACATTCTAGCTTCTCCATTATAGTAGCAACAATCCAGATCTGCGATTCCTATTAACATCAGCTTCATCACCTCACATGTACTGCAATTTCAGATTCAGTCTCATCTTAGCTACTTCCATTGCATCACAGCTCATATCACAAACTGCAATTGCTTGCATTATCGTAGCTGCACCTGTAATACCAAAACTTCAACTCAAATCCAACTACCATTCCCCGGGCATTTGTTGTAGCTTTAACTCCATCAGAACCCATTGCCATTTTGGCTCGAAGCAACAACACCATCGGTAACAGCGCCAAACCCCAAATACAGTCCATACAAATCTCAGAGCACACAACAGCACCACCAGTTTGTAGTTCATATCATTTCATTCTTGCAGCAATATCATCTAACCAGTTGCACTCATTCCGCTCAGCTCAAAACTACTGCAACATACCCATTTCAGTTCGATACCACCCATTTCTCTTTTGGAATCACCACATTCTCATACTAGTCACTGCAATCCAAAGCAACAGAGCCAACCCATGTTCCACCAATTCAGCCCAAGAGCAACAGCACCATCTTCACATCTCAGTTGCACCAGATGCATACTCAGGCTCAGAACTTATACTTCAAATTACCTGCAACTGCAACCCCCTGTAAGGATTCTATATCCCCTCCAACAGACCATTCATGCCTTCAGTAAAACATCATCAACTCAGCAACATCCAAGCCAATTTCAGCCTCAAATCAACTGCAGACAGCAAAGCATTCATCTAACCCCGTAATTTCATATAAACATTCATAGCTGCAATAAATACCACCATCTGTAACTGCAAATCCAAGTTTGAACTAACACCCTAAATCAACCTCAGATTCATCTTCATACTGAAATCAATGGGTACCCAACTCACTAAATCATTGCAGCACCAAGTTTCCTCCATTTCTTCTCCACTCCATCAGCACCTGCATCTGAAATCGACCTTCATTAACAAAGCAATAAACCGTAACATCAAATCCCCTTTCTGTTCTTCATTAATTATCACCAGATTCATCAAATTTCTTCTGCAAATCGAACCATGACTCTACCTTCTATTGAACCCATAGTTCGGATAGACATGAGAACCCCTTCTTCCGATTCTTATTTCAACAAGATTGATCCACAGAAAAACCCTAGTTCCTCGATCTCGGACACAACCACCATCTCTTCTACTCAATTGCTAAATGAAACCTGAGTTGATCGGTTGATTTATTTATCATCTCGTTTCACCGATTCTCGGACAATTTGTGCATCCGTCTTTCTCCCTTCTCTCTTTTCTCTCAATTTCATGTGAACTCAAATGATACGAGAGAAGATAAAAATTCTCGACTCTAAGGGTTGTGTATTGATGGAAATTGATACAGGCACCCCAGTTAAAATAAGGGCCACCAAAGTGATATTTGGCTTGTCGCCAGAGAACCTCGATCGCCTATTTTGTTTTCTTGCTCAACTATCGTTATGGAGAACCGACAGCTTCATTCTTTACCTCCTTCTTGCACAACCTAGCCGGGCCAAATATATTTTGCCCATCAATTGATCTTTTTTCCCTTTACGCTCCAAATGACTCCAAAGTACCTAAACTCTCAAAAGTAAACATAAGATACAAAATTTACAAGAAAAATGGCAAAGAAAGCATAAAATATAGATAATAATAAAGGTGTTTACAACACCTATAAAATCCCCCCACACTGATGATAGGGTGTAGAATACATCCTATTTACTATCTATTGTTTATGCTTTCTTTGCTATTTTTCTTGTAAATTATGTATTTTACGCATGTTTTGAGTTTTGTAGCTACTTTGGAGTCACACGGAGGAAAAGAAGAAGAAATTACTCAATTTGAGAAAAAAAGGGCAAAATGTCATTTCGTGGGCGAGCACTATCTCAAGCCCAGTTGAGTTAAGGGGTAACTCTTGGAGGAATACTAAACGCCAGTCCAGATGAGGTTAAGGGGCTGCCATAAGGTTAGCCCTTATCACTGTGACCAGACACTGAATAACCTACCCTCATCTAACCCTAACATCGAGAGAGTTTATCTCTCATTTGTTCGAAAACTCTTGAAAATGAAATGGAGGCACAGTGAAGCTCAGTGGAGAAGATGAATCGAGAGGAGAACCGAGAGATCGATTAGGTTCGATTGATCGAGAGAAAAGGAGACCAAATCGAGCTAAAAGCAAGGTTCAGCGCTGTTGAATCCGAGCTCGTTCTTTGCGGCTATGGATCGCGATTGGTTGAGATGTAAATAGAGATGGGTTTGTGAGAGATTCAACTCAGTGAATAAGAAGAATTAATGGGTTTCGGTGGTAGTCTCGTAATTGAAGAAGCTCAAGGAGATGGGTGTTTGAATCAAGATTGAAGAAGAGAGCTACTGGTCATCTAATCAAGCCGCGGCAGATAAAGAATAAGAAGAGTTGTCACGAGATCGATCTTTGGGTTCTTGAGGATGAATTTGATGGCGATTGAAGAGATATCTGAGATGTAAAAGATGGGTTAGTCTCTAATTTGAATCTGCTGGTAAATATGTTGAGTCCAGAGAAGTAGATGGATGTTGCTGCAATCGATTCAGGGAAGAAGGAGATAGAGCTGCTATTGTGAAACCCATCTAAGGCAGATCAGTGAAAATGGGTTGAAAATTCGGGAAGTGGTGATGTTGGTGGTGGGCGCCAAGTTGAAATCGGGCGATTATGAAGACACAGGGAATGAAGATGAATGCTAGGAATGGTGCAAAAGTGTTGGTGCTGCTGATCACTATGGGTTAGCGCTTTGAAGGTGTGGAAGACAAGAAAGGGGGATGAATTGTTCTTACAGAAAAATAAAGAAACAGCTTGAAGAAATTGGAACTGCGTCGTTGCAGGTGCAATTGTGTTGAGTGAATTGAATTAGATGTATGCTAGGAATGTCGCTGGGTTGTGGATGGAGTCAAGAGAGGCATGATTTTGGCCGGGAAAACATCAGAAACAGCCGAAACTCGGCCGGATATTTCTTCTGGCGAGTCAACTCAGACCGGCGATGACCGATCAAGCCGATCCAGCCGATCCAGCTCAGCCGAGTAAGACAAGTCAGCCACTCAGGAGCCGACTCGTCTAGCCGACTCCTCCTTGCCTTGACCCGATTGACTAACAGTTGACCGACGGTTGGACCACTTTGACCGTTAGTCCTAACGGTGGATCGCGGAATATTCCGTCGAATATTCCACTGACGGAGAAATTTTCAGGTGGCTTAATGACGACTTTTTCGGTCAAATTCGGCCATAATACCGCTTTTCCTGCGACCAAAATTCCGTAATTTTCTATGGACTTCTCTCATGGGTGTGAAGACTTGGACTAGGAATTGGATGGAGAATTGGGCTCAAATTTGGAAAGAGAAGATGGAAGAGTTGAGAAAGGCTTGGATTTGGAAATTGAATTGCTAAAGGAAAAGGATTCTATTCCTTGGAAGATTTGGAGAATATTGAAGCCTATAAATAGAGAAGTTCTCTATATCTTTTAGACACACATCTCTACACACACAACACTTTTCTTTTCTTATTCTTTGTGTGAACTCTTTAACATGAGTAGCTAATTTTATTATTGATTGAGGATGAATTCCTAGTTCTTAATATATGATTTGAGTTTTGTTTCAATTCTATCTTGAAGTTTTCACATGATTATCGTTTGTTTTTACTAATAGGAATGTTTATTCATTCATGATTGATTGATAGATTGTTTAGAATGCATGCTAAATTGATTTGTTAGTTTAATCTAAATCTAGTATAAGTTAGGGAATAAGTAATCGTTCTCGACACTTTATACAAGTAGAAAACACGAGACCTTGCGGAGGATTGTGGAGCGATTGTGTGTAAAAACAACGCTAGAAAGTGGACCAAGCGAACCGAGTCTAACTACTAGTACTAAACCTAAATTCATAGATCTTAATGCATTTGGGAATTACATCTTGTAATCGAACCTCAAGGTGGTTCTTTTGAATAGAATCCGTAACTAAGCGGACTTGTTACTCGGTGAAATAAGGGATTTTGGGGCTAGCTAAGCGGACTCGCTATCTGATGTAGGTGATAATCAGTGACTAATAACAAGTAGAAAAGAACATAACTTTAATCTTAGGATTCCTTGATCTCTCTTATTGCTTTCAACTTTATCTTTTAATTGCTTTGTTTATTTTCTTTTGCTTTTTACACCCCCCTTTCGTGACAATTTTTACAACTAGAATCTCTTGCTCCTCGTGGGAACGAACTTGACTTCCATTATATTATTTTTAATTGAGTGGAAATATTGATTAATTTGATTGCACCTATTTTACACGCATCAACTGACTTTGCTAGTCCTCGAGCAAATCAAACTAAACAAATTCTAAAACATACATACAACTCCATGTCGTCGAGGCTACGGTCACACTTAGCATGTATAACAAGCCTTTGAACCCCTTGGTGTCCCTAGTGGACGAGTTATAGTCTCGTGAGGGTTTACTAGAGATATACCCACAAAACCTACTTTTCCAACTTACTAGTTCTCCGAAATGATAGCATCCAACGTGCTAAGAAGACATAGAAATTCTGCACACTAGTCATAAGAAGTTAGACATATATATGAACACAATCTCATCCTTAAAAGTTGAGAGAGAAATAACCATCCCTTATCGAAAGAATCCAGGTTCGAGAGTGATCGAAAGTCTCAACTCTGCCTCACCAGAATGGGTTGTATGAAGTTGCTCTCAATAATAAATAGCTTTTTTATAGGTCATACATGTGTCCAGGTAGGAATGAAGAGAGAATCCTGCGACATGTTTGAATGGTAGGAAGGTAAAAACCCTCCGAAGTATTTTAAAAACCCACATCTTTTATTGTTTTGAAAACCCATTTTTTTGACGATCTCTAAGAAAGGAAATCAACCACTTAACGAAGGTGGGAATATGCTTACTTACCTCGTTATCCGTTCGACGTGCAGTTAGCACCACTCTCACAGTATCCATAGAAACTTCTTCGGTCTTCAATCTTTGTCTTCATCTTCGGTCTTCAACTGTCGATGATAACTCTTGAACTTCGTAAAATCTTGACAATGTGATTCTTTCCTCTAATTCCTTGTTGCTTGAAACTCCATTAGTCTTTCCATTGGCTTTATTGAAAGAACAAAACTAAAAGCGAACTAAAACAAACCAAAATATGATACAACAAATTTCTTTTGTCTTTTTTTTTTTTTTTTTTTTTTAATGAAAAGATGCCTTAAAGGGCTTAATTAATTATATGAATTAAGAGTTTTACACAGGATTGGCAGGAAGTTTTGTTTTTGTTTTTGTTTTTTGTTTTTGTTTTTTATTTTTGTTTTATTTGAGACAAGAAAAATAAAACAAATACAAAATAAAAATAAAACAAAACAAAATAATAAAATTAATAATGAACCTAACAAAATTTTATCTTGTCTTTTTTTTTTCTTTTCTTTTTGTATATATATATATATTTTTTTTTGAGACAAGAGAAAATAAAATACAAACAAGATAAAATAAAAAATGCAAGTACAAAGGCCATGGTGTAAGTACTTTACCGCTTGATTCTTCACAACTTGTATGTCTTGATATCATAAACTTCTTGAATTCTCATCATGATAATCTTCGCTCTTGTACATAAGTCTTCAACTTGTAAAAATTCTGCTCCTTGTTTTGTTGCTTTACTTGAATCTGAAATCTGCTCATTTCTATACCATTGTTTGTAAACCGTGAATGTCTTCAACTTTCCTTCGAATATGTGATGCTCCTCTTGTTGATGATGATGGTGTTTCTATGGACATGTTGGTGTAGAGAGAGATAAAGCGGATGGTGATAACTGCGAACAAGATTACAAGTTGTATGTAAGTTAGCAATTTGACGTCACCATCATGAATCTGAAATCTGCTCATTTCTATATCGTTGCTTGTAAACCATGAACGTCTTCAACTTTTCTTCGAATATGTGATGCTCCTCTTGTTGATGATGATGGTGTTTATATGGACATGTTGGTGTAGAGAGAGATAAAGTGGATGGTGCTAACTGCGAACAAGATTACAAGTGTAAGTTAGCAATTCGACGTAACCATCATGATTGATAAAATAGCACTCAAGAGATCAAAGTAGTGCTTCTATTGGTAGGAGGTTGGGTAGCTCACCATTCTACCCGGAATTAACGTACAATGACACACACTCTAAAAGCACATATTTAGACACGTACAAAGAATTGAAGGTCGATGCCTCACATGATGTAACAATAGGTAGTGTCCACTATAGGGGATCACAACTTTAATACCGAATTCAGTCTGCACCTCATTTGCCACTGACATGGTTAAATCCAACTTTAACTCTCATACAAGCAAGAAACCCGATCACATTCTATGGCATCTCTAAGTTCAGTAACTCTTGTGAGAATTTCGATGTAATCTTAGCAACAGGTATACTATGTGACTCTAAACTAACTACAAGTTGGAGTTTTTCATGCACTAATTAACAAAAATGTTGAAAAATCATGAAAATTTTACAATGCAAATGCTTAACCACTTCCCCACACTTAAACTTTACATTGTCCTTAATGTAAATTGAGTCATCCAAATAGAGTCAAGGTGGGAAATCCTACCATGAAATGTGACAAAAAACGGAAAAAGTAAAAACAAGACAAGAAAAAACTAAAAACAAGAGAATAAATACTCATCCATGGGTCACCTCCCATGTAGCGCTTGGTTTAAAGTCATCGGCCCGACTATCTCCTTGTTTTGCAACGCCCTTAGCCGCTTCCAACACATTATGGAAATCGATTGAATGCTACTCAAGTGTTTCACTCGCCTCAAAGATGTTGAAGTGGATGACCTCTTCATCAAACTCCATAGTCAATGTGCCATTGTGGACATCAATCTTCGTTCTATCGGTATTCCTAAATGGTCTACCCAATAGTAAAGGTGTAGACAAGGATGAATTCGCATCACTCATGTCTAGAACATAGAAATACATCGGAAATATTAATCCTTTTACGTGCACCAAAATATCCTCAACAATTCCTTTCAGGAAACATTAGATTTATCGGCAAGTTGAATAACTATCTTACCGGTTTCCTTAAGAGGACCAAGATTTAAAGCATCATAAATTGAAGTAGGCATAACATTAATGGAAGCTCCTAAATCTAGCATAGCTTTTGTAAACCTTGTTTTACCAATAGTGCATGGAATGGTGAAACTACCTGGATCCTTCAACTTAGGTAGGAGTTTCTTTGAAGATATGCCGAAGCATTCTCTCCCACACTCATTACCTCATTAACGGTTAGCTTGTGCTTGTTAGTGCACAATTCCTTTTTTGTTAGAGCATTGCTCGGTCAAACTCGCATGCGTTGCTATCTCAAGCATATTTGTCAATGTTAGTGATCAAAACTATAAGTCTTGATTTCTAGCCTATTTATAGATGTCCGGGACTAGGATATAGATAGTGTAGTTGATCTTAGATTTCTCGGTGTTCATCTCTTGAAGACGAAGAACTATTAAGGGGATCTTGTGGAACTTCATCGTCAAAAGGTATGTGGAGACTTGAACTCATCTATCACTTCGAAAGTCTATTTCTACTATCTCCTATATTGAGACGTAAGTCATGTTACGATATAGTTTTCTCTATACACATTTGAGATTTCGAGCTGAGTATATCTCGCTTACATATTTCTTGAAATATGTGTTGGTAAGCTTTCGCTTAGACCAAGTTCATCTTATATCATGAGAAAATTTCCGAGTAACATCTTACATGGTTTGTGTGATACAATCATTTGATGTAGGCTTGGAATGTTTCGATAATGATTATTTCAATATCTTGAAAATTGCTTTGATGCTAATAGTGTGTGAGTTATTGTCATTATAGAAGAATGTTTCAATGATTGAAATAAAGAGTTTAACATGTAACCATATTTAGGTATAAGCATATATAGTGTGTTCGCACATTAATGTATAAATCCATAAACCGGGAGCCAGAGTATGCATATGTGTGTATACGAAATGGTGAAGGAGACAAGTTAGTATGCGTACATGTTGCATACTTGCGGAAGTTTTCGAACCGAAAATATCTGCTGGGTTTGGAATTACAAACTCATAAACTAGTCCCTTAAGTATGCGTACACGTACGAATACTGGCGGAAGTTTTCAACCGGAAATTTCCGCCGAGTTTGAAACAAAAACTCAAAATCCGGTTGCTTAAGTACGCATACCTGTACATACTTAAGCTGGTTACTTTGTCAAATCGGTCAGTTCATGGATTAAACATTTAAATCATAAGGAATGCAATCTTTGCAAACCGTGGCTATAATGTTCATGATTGATTCAAGTGAATCAAACCATTTGTTTTCAATTATATTTTTCATAGCAATTGAACAACTCTTTAACTAGTTTCATTTGAGTCATTTGAACTAGTTATGGTTAAGATGAATAAGGTTGATATGAGAGTAAATCATATGTCTAACCTCAGTTAACTATTTGTGAACCAACATGGTGTACACGTTTAGGTACAGTTACATAAACCTAAATGAGGGTACATTTCATTTGTGTTTAACAAGCTAAGTTTGATCTAACGTGGTTGAAAGATATTAGCTCGGGAGAATCAGGTTTTCATCTAACGGTGAATATTGAATGCTTTGTTACCAAGGTAACTTAGATTGCAAACCCTGATTTTAAAACTATATAAAGGAGAACTCTAGCAACTGGGAAAGGTAATCCCCACACCTCATGTATGTTACTAGTTGCATAACTAGAGTCGATTCTCCTTTAACCTTAGATTTCTTCTCGAGACCCTAGCAGTTGTGACTTAAACTCTTTTATATACTTTAATCTAGATTGAGTCTGACTGTCTAGTTGATTCTATAGAAAGTGTATTGGAGTAAGTCCTCTCATATAGCCAAACGAATTGTTGGGTGTGGTTGTTAGACCCCCGTATTTTCAATTGGTATCAGAGCAAGCAAACACATTAAAGACCTTATAAGTCTGTGTTTGTAGCGATCTGATATGGACAAAAGTGTTATCTTAATAAATGCACCACCAGATCCAGATTCCAGAATTCCCTTCCATGTCTAATTTAATTAAATATGTAGAAGAATTCTATCTAAACCTCCACCAGGTTTAAAATCCCTTGAAGTGTTTTCAGGGCTTGAAAAGAAACTTGAAATCTTATCTCTTGATGTTGAGTTATACCTCCAGAAAGAACAAAAATCTCTTGACAAGCTAAATCAAGTTATGATGAATAATACTCATGTCGAGGTTGATATTGATTTACTAATTGAGAGCAATGAAGTCCTCCGTGTAATCCACTTGATTTGTAGTAAACTAACGTATTACAAGAGGTTGATATTGATCTCGGTCATCCGACAGGTATCACCTCAAAGCATGAATAGTTCATTAGTCAATTCGATACACCGTGTCATGATAATTGTTTTGTTTACTGTTGTAAACATGTCGGGATGTCTTCTTACACCAAAAGAGTTTCCTGGCAAGTACTAAACAATATTTGCAAACCTTGTTTTTATTAAGTTTTAAAATGAGACATCACGGACTCAAATTTTTGTGTATCTCTCTAAAGTCTTTTGCGGAAACATCAAAAACAGATTCTTGGATGTTTCTCAACTTTGTTGAATGCAAAAGTAGTTGAAGAAACTCTTTTTTGGTGCCATGAGTGAAACAGACTTTGTTCACCTCAACGCAACTTGATTGTGTTGAAAGTGCATCCTCGCCACCAAGGAATGCCTGCTATGTATACGGTGGGGAAGCACAATAGTGGGAGCACAAATTATGTTCGGTAAGGCTGTAAAATTTGATTCGGTTGTTCTAAAAGGTATGTCTATACACTTGAGCAAGTTTGTGTTTATTTGCTTAGGGTATGATCCATGTACTCAGTTTATCGTTCATTCTACCTAACTTGATATATGTTTAAGGCAATTAAATGTTTAGGTATAAAAATAGTAGTTTCTGGATGTTTGGACTTCATGGTGTATATACCAAGTATACATAACATCATTTAAAATAAAAATCCAGGGGTTTAGTACGCATACCGTTTGCACACTACCCCAGGTCATGAAAATTCGTTTGCATACCCGCATGCACACTCTCTGCTCGTAGACGCGCGATATTCTGTGAACTGCTTTTGCCGTATTCTTCATTCGAACACTTAAATGACATTATTTTTGCATTCTCTTTTCTCTTGAATTCTATTCAAAATAGAGAGAGAAACTTGAATTTGGATGAGTTAAGATTGGTATTTGTCATGTCTCTTGTTTTGAGTGTTTTGCCTCGTTTCACGCACTTGTTCCACTTCTCTTTGACTTGGGCACTTGGTTCTTGGAGTACTATATTCTAAGTTAATTTTAGCTTTTTATAAGAATTTTGTTGGTGAATCACAAAGAAGGAAGTTCAAGAATGGATGAGAATTTGATTGCTATGGATTCTTGAATGTTCAATCATCCCTAAGAACTATGGTGCATGGTCGTTAATGACTTTGTATGTTCTTCTTTGTTAAAAAAATCTTTTTATACGCCTTTTGTAGCTATTCTTTGTAAATCCCTGAAAAATATTGATTCTACCTCTAAGGACAAATCATCTTGTATGTATTACGCAGTTTGTCTTTATGTCTAGGGAAACTTTATGAGAATTTATTCTTTGTGTTTTAAGAAGACTAGAGTTTGAATAGCCATTATTGTGAGCACATAGCTATGTCCAACGTTTTCATCTTATTTTAGATTTATTTATTTAAATTCTAAGTTATTTGGAAGATGATTTTTGCAATTTTAATCTTTATGATTTTTATATTGGAAATTATTATGGGATATATTGTTTAATGAACCCATGACTGTCCCATACTTGTTCAAAAGTTATCTCTATTATGTCGTATTTAAGTATTGATAAAAGATAGAATGAACTTTGGCAACAAAAGTAAAGCCTTTTATGTCATTATTTGATGGAAGAAGGATAAAATCTCCCTTTGTTTACAAGGATTATGTCTATTGTATGTCATTGTGCAAATAGTGATGGAAAATAAATGAATCCTTGTTTATTCCGCAGATTGGTCATCTCCGATCAACATTTTTGCGCATATAATTGTTGTTCCGCAAATGTCTTTATGTTTGATACACAATCAACTCCATTGGTCATTCTCTTGTGGCCAATGCAACAAGTTGTCTAAGTTCTCTTATGTCGAGTATGACCAATTAAATTGATCGCTAGGTTAATTTGCTGTGGAATTTCTAAATTGAATTAATCATGGGTTTCTTGTGGTTAATTTAGTTGTGCTTTTGATGGATTAATCATGGGTTCTCTCATGGATAATTCAATTGAATACTTTGGATTCAAATTCATTTACATGATTTTTCATGTCCAAAGAAATCCTTCTTTTCTTGTGAAAGTAAGGTCGCCCTTTGTTGTTCTTTTCAGAATGACATTTAATGGTTTAAACTTGTGTTTAATTGCCAAATCTTGGTAATGTGCGCCTCGTGGAATATTAGGGTTATCTTGTATATTTATTATCTCCTTGATGAATGCATTTAGCTTCTCGCTTTATGATGGCATCTAAATAAGTTGGTATGGTGCCTTCTTTTAGTCGTGAAGCATTCCTGAAAATTTCATGAGGATCCCACTAGTTTTCATACCTTTTCCAACTTATATTGACAAAAAGGGGAATAATTAATGTGTAGTGTGATACTACAAATACATATGGTTTACTGGATCATTATTGTTTGCACCTGTAAATATTTCCAGGCACTAAACAAGATGATTTTGGTGATTGATGTGTAATTTGGTTAAGTTACTAATGAAGAAA